>CM052800.1:40210051-40244905 GCA_028533885.1 Nasua narica | reverse complement strand
AGGCATCACAATTTCAGACTTCAAGCTCTATTACAAAGCTGTAATCATCAAGACAGTGTGGTACTGGCACAAAAACAGACACATAGATCAATGGAACAGAATAGAAAGCCCAGAAATGGACCCCCAACTCTATGGTCAACTAATCTTCGACAAGGCAAGAAAGAATATTCAATGGAAAAAAGACAGTCTCTTCAACAAATGGTGTTAGGAAAACTGGACAGCCACATGTAGAAGAATGAAACTGGACCATTTCCTTACACCACACACAAAAATAGACTCAAAATGGATCAAAGACCTCAATGTGAGACAGGACTCCATCAAAATCCTGGAAGAGAACACAAGCAGCAACCTCTTTGACCTCAGCTGCAGCAACTTCTTCCTAGAAACATCTCCAAAGGCAAGGGAAGCAAGGTCAAAATGAACTATTGGGACTTCATCAAGATCAAAAGCTTTTGCACAGCAATGGAAACAGTCAACAAAACCAAAAGACAACTGACAGAATGGGAGAAGATATTCACAAACGACATAATGGATAAAGGGTTAGTATCCAAAATCTATAAAGAACTTTTCAAACTCAACACCCAAAGAACAAATAATCCAACCAAGAAATGGGCAGAAGATATGAACAGACATTTCCGCAAAGAGGACAACCACACATGAAAAAGTGCTCAACATCACTTGGCATCAGAGAAATACAAATCAAAACCACAGTGAGATACCACCTCACGCCAGTCAGAATGGCTAAAATTAGCAAGTCAGGAAACGACAGATGTTGGCAAGGATGCGGAGAAATTGTCTATTTCTTTGGGAATGGAAGCTGGGAATGCAAGCTGGTACAACCACTCTGGAAAACATTATGGAGGTTCCTCAAAAAGTTGAAAATAGAGCTACCCTATCACCCAGCAATTGCACTAGTGGGTATTTACCCTAAAGATACAAATGTAGTGATCCGAAGAAGCATGTGCACCCAAATGTTTATAGCAGCAGTATCCACAATAGCCGAAATATGGAAAGAACCTAGACGTCCATCAACAGATGAATGGATAAAGAAGAGGTGGTATATATATATACAATGGAATACCATGCAGCCATCAAGAGAAATGAAATCTTGCCATTTGCAATGACATGGATGGACCTAGCGGTGAAATACGTCAATCAGAAAAAGACAATTATCATATGATCTCTCTGATATGAGGAATTTGAGAGGTAGGGCAGGGGGTTGTGAGAGGTAGGGAAGGAAAAAATGAAACAAGATGGGATCAGAAGGGAGAAAAAACATAGAGACTTTTAATCTCATGAAACAAACTGAGGGTTGCTGGGGTGTGAGGGGGTAGAAATAGGCTGGCTGGGTTATGGACACTGTGGAGGGTATATGCTCCGGTGAGTGCTGTGAAATGTGTAAGCCTGATGATTCACAGACCTGTACCCCTGTGGCAAATAATACATTATATGTTAATTAAAAATAAAATAAAATAAAAATGAAAAAAAAGAAATAGACAAACTTTTTCTTTAATGAGTCAATCAGTTTTTGGGTGTTCAGTTTGAAGAGCTCTTTATAGACCTTGTATATAAGCCCTTTGTAGTGTCATTTGCGAATTTCTTCTCCCATTCCATGAGTTGTCTCTTTGTTTTGTTGACCGTTTCCTCTGTTGTGCAGAAGCTTGTTATCTTGAAGAAGTCCCAAAAATTCACTTTTGCTTTTGTTTCCTTTGCCTTTGGAGACATCTCTTGAAAGAAGCTGCTGTGGCCGATGTTGAAGAGGTTACTGCCTATGTTCTCCTCTAGGATTTTGATGGAGTCCTGTCTCACACTGAGGCCTTTCATCCATTTTCAGTTTATCTTTGTATATGGTGTATGAGAATGGTTGAGTTTCATTTTCTATACATAGCTGTCCAATTTTCCCAGCACCATTTATTGAAGAGTCTGTCTTTTTTCCATTGGATATTTTTTCCTGATTTGTCAATTATTTGACCATAGAGTTGAGGGTCCATATCTGGGCTCTCTACTCTGTTCCATTGGTCTATGTGTCTGTTTTTGTGCCAGTACCATCCTGTCTTTGGTGATCACAGCTTTGTAATATAGCTTGAAATCAGGCAACATGATGTCCCCAGCTTTGTTGTTCTTTTTCACCATTTCTTCAGTGATTTGGGATCTTTTCTGGTTCCACACAAATTTTAAGATGGTTTGAGGAGCACTTTAGGATTGTTTCTAGCACTTTGAAAAATGCCAGTGGTATTTTGATCAGGATGGCATTGAAAGTACAGAGTGCTCTGTGCAGTATAGACATTTTAACAATGTTTATTCTTCTGATCCATGAGCATGCAATGTTTTTTCATCTTTTTGTGTCTTCATCAATTTCTTTCATGAGTGTTCTATAGTTCTTCGAGTATAGATCCTTTACGTCTTTGGTTAGGTTTATTCCAAGGTATCTTATGGTTTTTCATGCTATAGTGAATGGACTCAATTCTCTAATTTCCCTTTCTATAGTTTTATTGTTAGTGTATAAGAAAGCAACTGATTTCTGTGCATTGATTTTGTATCTTGACACATTACTGAATTGATATATGAGTTCTAGTAATTTGGAGGTGGAGTCTTTTGGGTTTTCCATATAAAGTATCATGTCCTCTGCAAAGAGAGAGAGTTTGACTTCTTCTTTGCCAATTTAAATACCTTTTATTTCTTTTTGTTGTCTGGTTGCTGTTGCTAGGACTTCTAGTACTATGTTGAACAATAGTAGCAAGAGTTGGCATCCTTGTCATGTTCCTGATCTCAATGGGAAGGCTCTCAGCTTTTCCCCCTTGAGAATGATATTCACTGCGGGTTCTTCATAGATGGATTTTATGAAGTTGAGGAATGTCCCTCTATCTCTATACATTGAAGAATTTTAATCAGGAATGGATGCTGGATTTTGTCAAATGCTTTTTCTGCATCAATTCAGAGGACCATGTGGTTCTTCTCTCTTCTCTTATTGATTTGTTTGGTCAAACTCAACACCCAAAAACATAATCATGTCAGAAAATGGGCAGAAGACATGAGAAGCCACTTCTCCAATGAAGTTATACAAATGGTTAGCAGACATATGAAAAAATTTTCATCATCATTAGCCATCAGGGAAATTCAAATCAAAACCACATTGAGATACCACCTTACATCAGTTAGAATAGCAAAGAGTAACAAGACAGGAAACAACAAATGTTGGAGAGGATGTGCAGAAAGGGGAAGCCCCTTACACTGTTGCAAATTGGTGCATCCACTTTGAAAAACAGTTTGGAGAGTTCCAAGAAATTAAAAATAGAGCTACCCTATGACCCACCAATTGCACTGCTGGGTATTTACCCCAAAGATACAGATGTAGTGAAAAGAAGGGCCACTGCTGCTATGAACATTGGGTATCCCAATGTTCATAGCAGCAGTGTCCACAATCACCTAACTGTGGAAAGAGCCAAGAGGTGCCCTTCAACAGACAAATGGATAAAGAAGATGTGGTTCATATATACAATGGAATATCACTTATCCATCAGAAAGGATGAATACCCAACTTTTGTATCGACATGAATGGGACTGGAGGAGATTATGCTGAGTAAAATAAGTCAAGCAGAGAAAGTCAATTATCATATGGTTTCACTTACTTGTGGAACATAAGGAATAATATGGAGGACATTAGGAGAATGAAAG
Source organism: Nasua narica (assembly GCA_028533885.1). Lineage (NCBI taxonomy): Eukaryota > Metazoa > Chordata > Mammalia > Carnivora > Procyonidae > Nasua > Nasua narica. The sequence goes on along the minus strand of CM052800.1, from coordinate 40,241,230 downwards.
GAAGAATGAATTGGGGGAAATTGGAGGGGGAGATGAACCATGAGAGACTGTGGACTTTGAGAAACAAACAGGGTTTTAGAGGGGATGTGGGTGAGGAAATGGGTGAGCCTGGTGGTAGGTATTGAGGAGGGCACCTACTGCATGGAGCACTGAGTGTGGTACATAAACAATGAATCTTGGAACACTGAAAAAATAAAATAAGAATAAAAAAGTTAATTGTTAAAGATTATAGGCTTTTGGGGCTAGATGTTCTCATTCAAACTATTTAATTCTGCCACTGTAGCATGAAAGCAACCATAAACAATATATAAAGGAATAAGCAGAACTATGTTTCATTAAAACTTTATTTTTGAGAAACTAGAAGAATTTTACCAACCTTAGCCAAATTTGGCCCATGGGCAGTAATTTGACAACCACGATCTATATGGTCCTACATGAATCTTATCCCTGTGTACTCCTATAACATTTGTACCATTCTCCCCTGCCATTCATGTTGTCTTGGCCACACCGGTCTTCAATTCCAAGAAAACATCTACGCATATACTGTATTCTTGCTGCCCAGAATGCTCTTCTGACCCTTATCCTTCAGTTAACTATTAGTTCCATCTCACATGCCACTTCTTAAAGAGGATTTTCCTGATACCTGATCACCCTCTGTAACATAAGTACACTACCTGACCATCATTGTTTTCTTTTCTCAAGGCTTTACTTGTTTCTCCCATAAAAATTATCCACTAAAAATCATTGTACTTATCTCTTTACTTATTTTTGTCTATTTTTTTCCCACTAGACTGTATATTCTATAAAGACAAGTATCCACATATATTTGATCATCATTTTATCCTCCTTGCCTAATCCTGTGTCTAATACATAGCAGCTATTGTTCAATAAATATTTCTTGAAAGGAAAAATGAAGACTCAAACAGATATGTCTATCCAGTCCCATAACATAAGAGTTGATTAAAACACTAGTTTGCAATTTTTTTTTGCTATATACACTTCAAGGTAAAAAAAAAAATTGAGTATGGTCCCCCTAGTATATGTATATGCTTCCTTATAAATAATACACACACTATAGTATAAATATATTATGTATAAAACACCCACAAAAATATCATTAAAGTAAAAGAAAAGAAAAGAAAAGAAAAGAAAAGAAAAGAAAAGAAAAGAAAAGAAAAAGAAAGAAAGAAAGAAAGAAAGAAAGAGAGAGAAAGGAAGGAAGGAAGGAAGGAAGGAAGGAAGGAAGGAAGGAAGGAAGGAAGGAAGAGAAAGAAAGAGGTACCCGGGTGGCTAAGTCAGTTAAGTGTCTGCCTTCGGCTCAAGTCATGATCCCAGGGTCCTGGGATCGAATCCTGTATCAGGCTCCTTGCTCAGTGGGGAGTCTGCTTCTCCCTCTGCCTCTCTCTCTGCCCCCCACCCCCTGGCTTGTGCTTTATCTCTCATCCACTGTCTCTCAAATAAATAAATAAAATCTTTTTAAGCAAGGAAGCAAGCAAGCAAGGGAGGGAGGGAGGTAGAGGGAAGGAAGGAAGGAAGGAAGGAAGGAAGGAAGGAAGGAAGGAAAAGGAGGGTGGGAGGGAGGAAGGAAGGAAAGGAAGAAAGGGAAGGAGGGAGGGAGGAAGAGAGAGAGGGAGGAAGAAAGGAAGGAAGGTAGGTTTATTTATTCCTCATATATATTAAAAGATATATTCCTTATCTGTGGCAACTATCTTACAAATGGTTCCACAATCTCTAACACATGACTTTTGAAGCCACCATGCTTATATCATCCATCAAATCAGCAGTAGAGAAAGAGCATTTATGAGAACAATGAGGGTTTTTATGGTTCAGGCCTAGAAGCTGAATACATTACTCAGCTCACATACTATTAAATGGAATTCAGTCATGTGGATGTACTTAACTGCAAGGGAGTTTGTGAAATGTAATATAGCTGTGCACCAGAAAAAAAAAAATTAATGATTTTGACAACTTGCTAACCTATGACTGCCATATCCATGAAAATGGAACTTCTATTTTCTTCTTCTTTCTCTTCATCTTGTGTAATCACTGGAGGAACTATAGCCTACTTTGGAAATCACTGGATTAGAAGATTATATGACCATTATAACATCTCTAAATGGTCTTTTGACTGAAAGGCAATGTTCACTAGTAAGGAAGAACTGAAATTATTCTTAATCAAATGACAATTCCTTAAGATTGTATATCAGCCAATAGAAGAAACTGGAGCAATAGTAATAGTTTGTCTTATCCTTAGGATTCAGCCTGAACCCACATCATTCAATGTTATTGAGTGCTTGAATGAATTTCACAATTTCAACCATGTTTGAACTCCTTCTTAGAAATTATTACTAATACGGGTGCCATTTTTCTTAGCAGTCCTGAGAAAAGAAAGAAATGACAATCATATTTGAATCAAAGAGGTGATACATTCTTATTGGAAGTGATCTCTTAAAAGTTTTTTTTTTTCCTAAAAAGAGATCATCAGATCAGAAACACTGCATTGTCAAATCTAGTTCTTTTATACATTACAATGGAATCAACTGTTTTCTACCTCCTGTCAACAATGCTTCTCCTCTAGAATGTTTTTGTTCCTTCAAAATTCATATGTTAAAGCTCTAACTCCCAATGTGATGGCCTTTGGAGGTAATTAGATCATGAGGGGTCCACTTTAATCCACTTTAGTGTTCTTATAAGAAAAGGCGTAAGTAAGAGAAATGATATCTTTCTCTACCATGTAAGGATACAGCTTGAAGAAAGCTCTCTGCAAAAGAGCTCTCATTAGGAACTAAATCAGCTGGCACCTTGATCTTGGATTTTTCACCTCCTGAACTGAGATAAATGTCTTTCATTTCAGCCACCCAGTGTATAGTATTGTTGTAGCAGACCAAGCTAACTTATACCTGCCTTGAGATGTCACCATATACCACAACTGCCTTATCCAAGTACTTCTTTCAGACAGTGCTTGTCCCAAAGAAATTCTGATGAATTTTCTTCAAATCCTTATATGTTAATGAAAATATATTCATTTTCATTTCATCCTTCCTATTTAGACTTCTCTATAACACTGATCATGAGAAAACTATCCCTAGTTATGCCTATTAATAAGGCAGTAAGTTTCAAAAATTCAAAAATTTTGACCAGCATGAGCGTAGATAGGTATTAATGGTCCTATAACAAAATGTAATTGCTAAGAAATTAAAAATAAATTCTTAAGGACGTTTTTAAACGACTATCTAGTAAGAGTCTGAAAAATAATATTTTTTAAAACATTTATTTACTTATTTATTTGAGAGAGAGAGAACACACACGCATGTGGGGGAAGGGGCAGAGGGACAGAGAGAATCTTAGGCAGACTCATCACTCATTGCTGAGTGGCTGAGTGTGAAGTGCGGTGGAGGACTAGATCTCCCCCCCTGAGATCATGACCTGAGCCAAAACCAACAGCTGGATGCTGTTGCCACCAGCATCCAACTGACTGTGCCACCCAGGCACCCCCACATTAGAGGTAAATTTAGTATTTCTGAAATTGTGTGATGTTTGTGGCAGAGAGAGAGAGATTCAAAATCTAGGAAGTGATTCTAAAGCTCACAAAAATTTGACTTTTTTAATAAAACAGCTCCAATATTCTTAGAAGAGACTATTCCAGAAGAAAGTGCCTTTCAAGTGTCTGGTAAAATATTATAGCCCACTATTAAGAAAGGTTACATTGCTTATTTACACTCTGGTGATTATATCTTTAAATATAAAGCACTAATCAATTAGTATTAAAGATTTATGAAGGGACAAGTTAATAATTTTCCACTCAATTCCTTCTTACTAATTAAAGATTTTTCACCATTAATCTTTGTCCTTTAGTATTTAATCTGGAGTAATGTTTTGTCCTTTAGCTTTAGATTAATCTTAAATAACATCTTTAATTTTGATAGAGAACTATTTCACAATTGCCTTTCAGATTAAATTAAGAAATCCCTAAAACTCTCCCATTTAATTTTATATATAAAATGTCATTTGCATTAATCCAATGATTTTAAATTATACATTTGGCTCACAATATCTAATTAATTTGGCAAGAGAATTATGGAAATAATAAAATCACATCCAAATTTCAAGGAACACTTCATTTTTAAATGCCTAATTAAATGTATCTTTGTAATAAAAGAAATCATTCTGAAGAAATGTAATAGGATTTTAATTTCTGAGTAATAGGTATTCTGAATATTAATTTGCCCTATATTTGGCATCCACAGGAGATAAAAGCATGGCCTCCTCAATGCCAAAAACAAGTAGTACATTCACACAATCTGAAAAAGAAAATAAAATAAAAGTTGTTTGGCAAAGAGTACAAGGGATGACTTAAAAAATCGAGTGCTTCATTTAAAAAAAAAAACTAACTAGCAGATGATTATTTTTAGTTTTTTCTTGCATTTCAGTCAAGTGACTAGTGAAGAGCAGTGATATTTAAGATTACCATTTTAGTTACTTGTTTCTTCATTTATTTATTTTGTGATGCTGCTTCTTTCTGATGGGTGCTATTTCTGACTTACGTCCATAGCCCAAAATGTTCTAATTCTTATGTGTCAGCAATGAAGTTGGATAAAGAAAAAAAAGTCACTCTGCTTCTTTTCAAGAGTGTTTCCAGCTCTCCTGCCTGCTTTTTCCCCACTCTTAACTTCAAATATTAAAATCAATTTTCTCCAGGGAATGGCCCATAGTTATCCATTTTCTTCTTTCTCTAATTATACGATTCTGTATTTCCCATTTCTCTGTTAAAGTCAATTCAAAACCTTACTTCTCTTATTTCTATTTTTAAAGTTCAATGGCATTTAAAAACTATGTCAACTATATACCCCATGCCATAAGAATGAGACAAAATTTGACAAGTGTGATTTTTCTAAGCACTAAATTTATCTTTAAAAAATGGAAGTGTAATTTCAATCCAATGGGGTCAAAGTTAGATACTGCTAGATTAAGACTCTATGACATACCCACATATTAGTAAACATTACAATAATTCTAAAGGATATGACAATTATTAAAAGAAAAATCCAGGGGCGCCTGGGTGGCTCAGTGGGTTAAGCCTCTGCCTTCGGCTCAGGTCATAATCCCAGGGTCCTGGGATTGAGCCCCGCACCAGGCTCACTGCTCACCAGGAAGCCTGCTTCCCCCTCCCCTCTCTGCCTGCCTCTCTGCCTACTTGTAATCTCTGTCTGTCAAATAGATAAATAAATAAATCTTTTTAAAAAATCCATACAAGTATATTATACAAATGCACTCATTAATCTCCTGGATATTTGGAAGCAAATTATCTAAAAGTCATTACTCCTTGCCATATTTTGTATTCGAATATAAAGAGCTGTGGCTCATGTTTAAATTTTCATCCTTCTTCAGAACGGAAAGGTAGCATTCAAAAACCTGAAGCAGAATTAAACCATGTTATTCAGAAACATCTTCATCTCTGTGGATTATCAGGGGACTCCACTCCTAATGCCTTGCCATGCCACAGAAGCTCTGAGCATCTTTGGTTAATATTAGGCTTCAGGCTCCTGTAGTTTTCCAAGTAAAGGAAAGGTCAGCAATGCCTGCTATCCACAGGCTCCAGGCAGACAGTTTTGCCTACCAGTTTGGCATTGGCCACAGTACCCCTGCTGTAGTTACAATGACTATCCCAGAAGTACTTACAGCTCGTTCCCTATTCATTCTAGCATAATCCTCTCTCACTCGCTGACCATTAGCAGTATAATTAATGGGCATTTTCTGATCGATGTACCCTTACAGATAAGTGTTATAATAAAAGGTGATTACAGTGAAGAATAATACAGTTGAAAATCAGTACCTAATTGTCACCACTCATTGGCAGTGCCATAACGGAATCAGACAGTGAGACCAGACTGCATAGAAATTATATCAAATAAAGTAATTCTTTCAATTTATGGCACTTTTAATTATGCCATCTTTAATTTAAAGAACTACCTTGCCCCGTACAATGTAGTCTCCAAGCTAAAGAGAATTAATCAAAGGCTAACTAATATTCACTCCCCAGCACATTTGAAATCAATTTTACCTTAAGCAAAATGTTTTATGAGTCTTTAGTTTACCCTGGGCATTATGCATCTTCATAATTTTCTAATGAGCTTAAGATATCCACGAGCAGAAGCCATGAATCATATTTCTGGTAGCCCTTAAAAACAATTTTTTTCCAATCTGCTGTAAATTAAAAAGAGATGCGAGAAAATAAGAATAAAATCTCATTACCACTGACAACCTCACAGCCCAATAAACCTGTTTTAAATCTTATTAAAGGGTTAGTTATCTGTCATTTTTAGTAACTTTCATCATCTTGGCCAATATCATGCCATCCGATCTTTCTTTAAAATACCAGGACACAGAGGTCACACAAAGCGCTGGGGCTATGAAAATCATCCCTGAGAGTGATGTAAGGAATTGGAGCTCTTTCCAGGGGTCTCAATTTAAATATTGACACACACTGAGCTGTGGTATCACACAGAAGGGTCAGGGACAAAGGTCCAATGAATGAAACCTGAGAAGATACTGTGACTCACTGTGATTTCCTGATGACCAGAATCAGAGGGGAACGGAACATATAACTGAGATGAGGTTTTATCATTGCTTCTTGGATAAATAAAGATAAAAGAAAAAAACCAGATTTCAAGCAGCCACAGGCTTTATGTACAACCAGTTTTCTATATACAGATTAACCTTACTGGGGATTCTCCTCAGCTGAATTTTAATAACAACAGACCAACTTCTGTCATTGGCCAATAGTTTCTGAAGCTGATTTCTTTCCCCTGCCCTGGGTATGTTCATGGGACAATAGAATTTTAATATAGTCTAAATACACTGGATTAAAGAGAGATATATACTACCAAAAATAACAACAGCAAACAACTACTCTAGTAATTTAAGCAAAACATAGGTGATTTCTCAAAATTCTGGGGCTAGTCTGTCTAAAATCAATTATTTTCCATTTGGCAAGTAAATAGATGATCATAGAGAAGAGCCTCGTGCTTTAAAGTCATAGCATGTTTTTCTTGATTTCAGCTTATGATAAGATAGTTTGTGGGCTGCTGGCAAGAACTAAATGGAGAAATTTAAATGAAGAAATTTCTATGTTCTAGAGGAATTTCAAAGAGGTGTTCCTGTGTTTGTACCCAGGTTGGCAGAACTCCCCACAAAATAACTATACAAGTCCCACTTAGTCCCACTGTTCTTCAGTTTCACCCCCTTGTCAGAACAACCGATACAACTGACCTTATCCCTCATCTAAAATTTCCAGGTTCTAAGAGGAAGGAGGTATGTAACAAAATCAAAGGAACTGAACACACAATTTTAGTTACAGTCCGTTAGATGTAATTATCACCACTCCCAACAGCTTGCTACTCTGATTTCATTCATATTGGGAATGTTAATCCTACCTGGAGTTTTATCCTGAATTATTTCAAATAATTGGTAGTAAAACTTCGCATCCTGTTGTAGCTTACCTCTAAAAACATTCTGATGTCAACGAAGCTCACGATAGATCAGTCTGCATTGATTTTCCTAAGACTTTATGTATTGGGCCGCTCAGACAGCCATAACAAAATACCACAGACTGAGTGGCTTAAAAAACAGAAATTTATTTTCTTACAGTTCTGGAAGCTGATCTAGAGATCAGGGTACCAGCATAATCAGTTTCTGGTGAGGTTTCTCTTCCTGGTTTGGAGAAGGCCACCTCTTGCTGTGCTCTCACATGACAGAGAGAGAGAGAGAGCTCTGCTGTCTCTTCCTCCTCATATAGAAACACCAGTCCTTTCAGATTAGGACCCTACCCTATGATCTCATGCCACTTTTATCACCTTTTCACAGGCTCTATCTCCAGATTTTGGGGGTCACGTGAGTCCAGTCAACGTACGGATTTTGGAGGGATACAGTTCAGTCCTTAGCACTTTATATTACAGAAATGTCAAATTTCTGTCTTTATAGGTCATCAAAACAACCAGCTGATGCAAGAAGAGTTACACTGGATCTTTTGAATAATATTTTCAATGGACCCACTATTTAAGCTGTAACCTTATTTTCTGCTACTACTACTTGTTTCCATTTCTGCCTGGTGGCAGAAAGAAAATTACAGTCACTTATAGGATTTTTCCCTTCACTCCATTTCCACGGAGCAGCTTGAATATTTTGTCAGATTTAGGGAGTATCAAGGCATTGAGGGGTCTGGGAGGGGGGACCTGATTTTTGGTCAGTCTTTATCCACCGAAGCCTCTCATTTTCTCAGGATCTCAGCCCTGATGTAAACTTCTCCTGGACCCAGGTTTGAAAAGGAAGTGGGGTCCGGGGGAACAATATGGAGAAAACATGATTTATAATCTCAAATACTATCTTACCACATGAAGCAGAATTATCTTACCACATGAAGCAAATGTTATCTTACCACAGAAGAAAAAAGTTTGACCCTTTTTACATATCCAGTGTCAAAGTTGGAAAGGCTTGTCATGATTTTCTACTGCATTACTGTAATTTTCTAGATGAAGACACTGAGGCCCACAGAGGTGACATAACTCATGGCTCATCCCATAACAACTTAATGGTGGGTCACAGACTAGAAGCCAGGTCTTCTCATGACACCTCGCTGCATAATTCATAACATAATTCAACTCAACCAACACCACATGAGGGTAAGAAACTACGCTAGGCCCCGCGAGTAGCCCAAGAGGAGTAAAAAAATGATACCTATGGTTTAAAACAGCACTGGGGCTGAATGGAAGGAAGCCTCCCGATGACACTATTGCTTTTTGCTAACCTGTTTTCAGAAATGTCTACTGAGGAGCAAAACAGAAAGAGGACTTTGGTGGACTAAGAATACCCTAAAAGATTTCTTGCTTGAAACATTTTAATTAATAGAAAAATTTACATTTTTTTCCTCGGATTCAAGTCACCTACAGTAAAGAAGTAATGCTGGACACTGTGATGAAATCTTGTTAAGCACTCTGATTTATCGGCTTAGCTAAGACTAAGCAGGCCTCCGAATAAGGAACGCTTTGAAGTAAAAGGAGAGGGATCTCTTCTTTCACTTCTATTGAAAAATTTCTTGTCATACCCTCCCATCTTGAAGAAGAGGGCTTCCCTTCTTTGATTTTTTTAATTAAAGAACTCAAAATACATAATGATAGACTATAGATTAAAATGATGTTATATGCTTCCATCAAGAAGCACATGTTTGGTTTTTTACTTCTTGATATCAGCAGATATCCATATATCATGATATTAGCAGATATCCATATATCATTATGGCTTATAAACTGATGACATTTTAAATTTTATGCTATCTCCTTTCATACATTAGCTGGATATAGTTCTACATTTCTGCAAAAAGATGCTTCCCTTTACCAACTATTTTGTTGACCTAAGCATAATAAAAGGATATCTTTTAGTCTCCTGCTGTTCATTTCTTGTTACTTATTTCTTTTAATATATTCTCTTTGAGTCTGCTTTAACAATGCACTGGCCTCCCAATACTTGATGTGCTTCTTATTCCCTGAGGCCCCTCTACCCCAGGTTGTTTGCAGTTATCACCCATTAAGGTAGTCAAGTTCATGAATGTACCATTTCACAGGGCAATATAACAAAGTGGTACAGTTTTGAAATCTGGAATCTGGTCTTTTAGGATTGTTTGTTCTAGCTCTGTGAAAATGCTGTTGGTATTTTGATAGGGATTGTATTAAATATGTAGATTGCCTTGGGTGGTATTGACATTTTAACAATAGTTGTTCTTCCAATCCATGAGTATGGACTGCCTTTCCATTTCTTTGTGTCATCTGCAATTTCTTTCATCAGTGTTTTATAGTTTTCAGAGTACAGGTCTTAACACCTCTTTGGTTAGGTTTATTCCTAGGTATCTTGGTTTTTGGTGCAATTACAAATGAGATTGTTTTCTTAATTTCCCCTTCTGCTGTTTCATTATTGGTATATAGAAATGAAACAGATTTCTGTACATTGATTTTGTAGTCTATGACTATTCTGATTTTGTTTATCAGTTATAGCAGTTTTTTGGTTGTCTTTAGGGTTTTCTATATACGGTAACATGTAACCTGCAAATAGAGAAAATTTTACTTCTTTCTCACCAATTTGGCTGCCTTTTCTTTCTGTTGTCTGACTGCTGTGGCAAGGACTTCTAGTACTATGTTAAATAAAAGTGGTGAAAGTGGACATCCTTGTCTCATTCCTGACCTTAGGGGGAAAGTTCTCAGTTTTTACCCATTTAGGATGATATTAGCGGTGGGGTTTTCCTATATGGTCCTCATTATGTGGAAGTATATTCTTTCTAAACCAACTTTTTTGAGGTTTTGATCATGAATGGATATTCTGTCAAATGCTTTTTCTGCATCTATTGAAATGACCATATCATTCTTATCCTTTGTCTTATTAATGTGACATATCACATTTATTTATAAATATTGAACTATCCTTGCAACAGAGGAATAAATCTCACTTGATCATGGTGAATGATTTTTTTAATGTATGGTTGGATTGGGTTTGCTAGTATTATATTGAGGATTTTTGCATCTATGGTGATTAGAGATATTGGCCTGTAGTTCTCTTTTTTAGTGCTGTCTTTATCTGGTTTTGATATCAGGGTAATGCTGGCCTCAAATAATGAATTTGGAAGTTTTCCCTCCTTTTCTATTTTTTGAAATAGTTTGAGAAGAATAGGTTTTAACTCTTCTTTAAATGTTTGGGAGAATTAGCCTCTGAAGCCAGTTGGTCCTGGACTTTTGTTTTTTGGGATTTTTTTGACCACTGATTCAATTTTTCTGCTGGTTATTAGTCTGTTAAAGTTTTCTATTTCTTCCTGTTTCAGTTTGGTACTTCATATGCTTCTAGGAATTTATTCATTTCTTCTAGGTTGCCCAACTTGTATGCATACAGCTTTTCATAATATTTTCTTCTATTTCTTTGGTGTTGGTTTATTATTTCTTCTCTCTCATTTGGGATTTTATTTATTTGAGTCTTTTTTTTATGAGTCTGGATAGAGGTTTATCAATTTTGTTAATTTTTTTTAAAGAACCAGATCCTGGTTTCACTGATCTGTTCTATTGTACTTTTAGTTTTTATAGCATGTATTTCTGCTCTAATCTTTATTATGTCCTTTCTTCTGCCGGCTTTAGGCCTTGTCTCTTGTTCTTTTTCTAGCTCCTTTAGGGGCAAGGTTATTTGAGATTCTTCTTGCTTCTTGAAGTAAGACCGTATTGCTATAAACTTCCCTCTTAGAACCACTTTTACTGGATCCCAAAGGTTTTACAATATGTCTTAGTGTGGGTCTGCTTTTGTTGATTTTGTGGGGAGTTCTCTGTTCTTCCTGGATCTGAATATCTGTTTCCACCACAGATTTGGGAAGCTTTCAGTTATTAACGCTTCAAAGAAATTTTCTGCCTCCTTTTCTCTCTTCTTCTGGGACTCCTATAGTACAAATGTTATTACATTTGATGGAGTCACTGAATTCCCTAAATCTATTCTCATTTTGCATAATACTTTTTGCTCTCTTTTGTTCAGCTTGAATACTTTTCATTACTCTGTCTTCCAAGTCACTAATTCATTCCTCTGTTTCTTCTATCCTGCTGTTCATTCCATCAAGTATGTTTCTCATTTCATTTATTGACCCCTTTATCTCACCTATGCTATTCCTTATCTCTGTGTTAAGGGTCACACTCATGTCTTCCACTCTTTCCTCAAGTCCAGTGAATATCCTTATGATCATTGCTTTAAATTCTCTATCAGGTATGTTACTTTTTCTGTTTTGCTTAGATCTCTGGCCATGGCCTCATCCTGTTCTTTCATTTGTAATAAATTTCTGTTTCCTCATTTTCCTATAGTGCCTCTCTGTATCTGCACCTATGTGTTAAGAAAGTCAGATATAGGGGCACCTGGGTGGCTCAGTGGGTTAAAGCCTCTGCCTTCGGGTCAGGTCATGATCTCAGGGTCCTGGGATCAAGCCCCACATTGGGCTCTCTGCTCAGCAGGGAGCCTGCTTCCCTCTCTCTCTGCCTGCCTCTCTGCCTGCTTGTGATCTCTCTTTCTCTCTGTGTCAAATAAATAAAATTATAAAAAATTTAAAAAAAATCATAGTTAAAAAAAATTAAAGAAAGTCAGATATATCTTCTGCTCTTGAAAGTAGTACTTTATAAAGAAGAGGTCCTGGAGTGCTCTGGAGTGCATTGTCCCTTGTTCACCAAAACCTGGCACTTCAGGGGGTATCCTATGTGTGTGTTGTTTATGTCCTGCTATTGGTCTGAATCACTTTTCCTTTCAGCTTATTGTGGGCTGTGCTGTGTGTGCTTGTTCTCTGTGCTTGTTAGTGGGATCCAGACAGACCAACTCTCTGACAGGACATGCCCACTGGGGAAACAGGAGTGGGACGGCAGTATAAGCAAAATTTGCACTGAGCCACTAGTCCTATGCCAGATCCCCAAAGGCACTATATAGGCTGGGGGCTATGCACCAGGGTACCCAGGGGGCAAGGCTGATCACTGCATGTAGTAATCACTGGGTGTGGCCAGGCCCATTGTGCAAGGATGGCTAGGGGCCTGAGGCTGGGCTTGGCATGGTGGCTGGCACTGTATGCGGTACAGGGTAACAACTTCCCTGTGTGAGCTTCCTGGTGTTAGAGCCCATTTCCCTTCCTCTGTGTGCACGCAGCTCCCTCCCTCCAGTGGGCAGGCTCCCTCTACCTTTCTGACCTTCATAACCTTTCAGATTCAGCTTCTTCTCTGTATTTAGTTGTGGAGTTTGTTCTGTCAGTCTTCGGATAGATTCCAGTTCATTGACTTGGATGTGGATATCTAGTTGTAAACGTGGGACAAGGTGAGCTCAGAGCCCTCCTACTCTTCCATCACGCCAAGTCCCCCATCTTCTATTTTTTAAAGTCCTCTTTTACCCCTTTTAGTAGTTAACCACCTCTTGCTAGTTTAATAATTCTTTAGGTTAAATTACTGGTGTGATTTCTATCTCCTGTATGGACCATGATTGATTTACTGCCTCAGAGAGTTTCTGGGAAACTAAACTGATGTACTTTATGTAATAATGAAAATAATACCAATGCCTTGTACTTACTAAGTGTTAATTTATCCAGTTGTTATTAATTATGATGATATCTCTACAAAGCCACCTGTGAAAACCCTTTTTTGGATTGCCTAGAAAGGTATATCACAGTATGAAAAAATAGGAAAAAATATAGATCGCTCTCAATTCTATCACTCTCCCTAAAAATGAACTCAGAAAAATGTCACCTTTGAAGAGTAAGGCCAGCAGAATGCTATGGTGAAAGCAGAATTGTATTTGGAGTCACAAGATCCAGATTTGAAATGAGATAACCATTCCTATTGAACCATGACCAAAACCAATTTACCCATCACATCCTTGGTTTTTCCTTCTACAAAGAGGTAATAAAAATACCTACCTCAGGGTTTTCTAATGCTTCAATGACAAAATACATGAAAAGACATTATATTTTACTAATGCTATTTATCATTAAAGATATCTGTTGCTGCCTTTATGCCTAGATTGTTGCCAAATTCTTTGACAATGCTAGTAAATACTTATTATTATTGTTTAACTACAAGTCAACGGCATATTATGTGCCAGGTCTTTATGAATTATCTCATTAAACATTACAGTCCTGCTGTATAAAAAGCATCTTTGGTGTCATCCTTGACCCCTATTAATCTCACACTCCCCATTCAATCCATCAGTGAATCATCTAAAATCTACCATCATAATACAGTCAGATTCTGCCTACTTCTTAGAACCTCCACTCTACTATTCTGGCCTAAGAGAATCTCATCTTCCCTGGATTTCTGTAATTGCTTCCTAACTGGCTTTCTGGCTTCTGCCATTCCTCCACTTGCCATTCACATGTACCCCACCCAGTCTATACTCAAAACAATACCCATATGATCCTTTAAAAATGTAAGTCTTATCATGTCACTTTTCCACTCATAACTCTTCAATGGCCTCCCCTCTCACCTAGAATAAAGCTAAAATCCCTACAATGGCTTCCCAAACTTTCACAATATATCTACCTTACATTACTTTTCTAACTTTATCACCTACTCTCCATTTGTTCCCCATCGTCCACTCAGGCAGGCCTCCTTCCTGTTCATCGAAGATGCCAGGCAGAACCCTGCCTCAGGGCTTTTGTATCTGCTCTTACATCTGCCAAGAACACTCATCTTCCAGATGACCTTACATCTTGCTCACTTGCCTCCTTCAGGTCTTTGTTTAAAGGCTGTTTTCTCAGTCAGCCCACCCTGATTTCAGTTATATATATTCAGCACCATCACTGCAATTTTTTCTCTCCCCCTTTCTCTCTATTTTACTCCATATTAATTGTCACTATCTGACAGATATGTCAGATACAATATACTTATGTTACACTTATGAGTTAGGATTCCTTATTTTGCAAATAATAAAAGCACGGCTCAAACTGGATTAAACAAAAGGGAATCTGTTTAACCAGGTAACTAAAAATTCCAGAGGTAGGACAAGCATTGGAAGTGTACGATCAAACTCCGTCTCTATTTTCTGCCATTCACTTTCTACTTCTAGCTTTATCTTCCATGGCAGTAAAAAAGTTGCTACAGAATCTCAGACTTTTCACCTATGTACCATACTAATCAAAGCAAAAACATGTGTATCTTCTGCAAATGAGTTATACATCATGCTGATAGGACCAACCTTAACCAATCACAGAGGCCAGTGCAATGCCATGCACTGATTGACTTAGGCTCATGTCATTGCTCATTCCTGAACAAACCTTTGTGGCAAAGGATAGTATTGTCTATGTCAAATACAGGCTATGCACAGAGCTGGGGATGATGTCCAGCCTACTCCCAGGGAGCAGAATAGATGCTGTAAAAGCAAGTATAATGACCATTACAGCACTGTATCTGTACCTAATTAGAGAAGACCATATCTTAAAGATCAAGTGATATAGCCAGTAAGTGATAGAGCCTATACTCAAAGCAAGATCTACCTGAATCCAAAGCCAGCACTATCAGTTAAACTACATCTCAGTGTCCACTTATCACCATAAATTCCTCATAATCCCTGATATTTTCTACTAAGGAGGACATGTGTTTAAATGAGTTGATCAAAAGCAGATGTTCAGGCAAAAGGATAAGCATTAAGGGGATTCATAAGGAATAGAAAGATAAGATCACTTCCCTTCTCACACTTTTTATCACTTTTTCTCCTCCTCAGTTAAAAATAGTGGGTCTTCTGGCATAGTAACACTCTAAGGTTGTGCTATGAAAAAGAGTACAATTTAGTAAGAGCAAAGTTGATTTGTCTCATACATACACCATTCTCATTAACTTTGAGAAATTTAAATCTGCTAGGTGAGATTTACCCCTGCCCTCCCAGGATTATCTTAAACTGAGATCTTCTTCCAAGAGTGAGTCAAGATCTAGAGATAAACAGAAAGAGGCAGAAAATAGTGGAGGCAACAAATGTGAGGTGAATACATCATGCATCACAGTCTGCTTCTGTATGAATTGATGGGAACCTCAATGCAGCATCCTCAGAATTCTATTTGTGTTCCTGACCCACTGGTCTTAATTGTTTTCCTTCTGGTATCTGCACTCTCTTTCAGTATTATAGAGGCATAATGAGCCAACGATTACTGCTCATGCCACCTAGTAGTCTTTCTTAAACAGCGTCATAAACAATGATATATTTGTTTATCTGGAATTTCTTCCCTTAGGTTTTTCTTGAAGGCAAACAACCAGAACCACAAGCAGTTTTACAAATGGTAGTATAGTCCTTCTAGTTTTATTTTTATAGCCTGGTTGTTTCTAACCAACAAATTCAGCAGGTTGAGATACTCAGTGCAGATGGCAATCACAATCATTATCCAAAGGCAAAACTGGTACCTCAAAACCTATCAGACTATTGCTATAGTCAGGCTATTGCTATAGATTTTTTAAATTTTTTCTAATGATAGTACCCTATTCAGATATATATACCATGACTGTCTGCTACTTCCATGTGATTCACACAGCTTTAAAAGGACTTTCTTTAGTTTTCTCTGATAATCCTAGCATTTGGCCACCCGAGGAACTTAATGTCAGGTGCTAAACCTAGAGATTATACCCTGAACTTCCTTCCCTGGAACCATATGATTTTCATATCTGGATCAAAAGAGACATACATTTATTATCTTTGCTTTCAAGCAGAGTAATCATAGGAAGGGGAATGCATTTTGTGTTTGATATTTGAAAATAGAGTCAAGAGAAGGGCACAGTTACTTCAGATGAATTTAGGTCTAGAGCACATTTCTAGATTGATTATTGAAGGAAGAATTCACAAAATGAAATTTCAAGAGCTTCTTGAAGAAAATGAAGGCAAACAAAAATTAAGAAGTAGGTGAACTAAAATATATGCTAAGTATCATACTATTTACTTTAGATGTGTTAACTTACTTAATTTAAAAACAATACTATGAAGTAAATATATTCCCCAAAAGAGGAATCTTTGACTCATAAAGGACAAATGTGCTACCCCAATAACAGAGCTAAATTCTAAACCAGTTTCGACTGGACTTAAAAGCCAATGGGTACTAGTAACTATTTCCCAAAGCCTATTTCCAGAAAAAATAGTGCCACAGAAAGCTGAGAAACAATACTTTCAAACCCGAACTAATAAGTTCAGAAGACTCTGGGTTAAACAAAGGTAGTTATTCTTTTAATTGCAAGATGAAACATTTATATACTAATTATGGTGTGAATCTTGAAGACAAGATATATTTATACAGCATTTCCACAACTCATTTGACCACTGAAGCCCTTTGTACAAGCATCTTAGGATTCTAATATGTATTCCATGGAATACTCTGAGAAACAGTCTGACTCTCTGAACTATCATTCACAAACAGAATCAATATTAACGTTAGAAGCTCAGATGAAGTTTTATGCTTAGATGTTTTCATTAAGCTTTTCATATGTAGATCAATGAGGATCAAGTGCATAAACAGAATACATGCTAGGCCATGTTCTTGCTGTCTATCACACAGTAGAGTGGGCCATTTTAAGCCAAACAGACAAAATGGTTCACTTGCCAAAATAAATAAGAATGTGCACCAAAGGTCCGTAGTGTAGCAAAGTGAAATAAAATTCTTACCAAACCTTTACAAAAGGGAGAAAAGGAGAAGGAAAATGTGATGATGGTGAATAGCTCTATCAAAGAGTTTTAGGAAAGGAATTTAATAAATTTTCTATTGTAAATAATGTACAACAAAGCAGGCTATTTGACCTTCACCAATGATTTTAGTTGAAGAAAGGTAATCCTAGGGGACAATGTTCATGGAAAATTGTCCATAAAGATGTTGGTATTCATTATATTCACCAATGTGTGCTTGAGGCCTAAATAGAACATGACTTATACAAAGCAAATCCTACAGCATCCTTTCCTGGAACAAAAGCTAGCTGGTTTTAAAACTGATTTAGCAGAAGGTACAGTAGTAATCATTTTAATTTTCAGATATAGGGATATTTTATAATTCAAGCAAGTTGTTTTATATAAATACATATACATGTGTTTATATACAGACTTATATACATATATATATATAAACACACACATTCTGCTTTCTTTCTCACCCTTCTTCCCTTTACCCAGAAGTTCTATAAGACCTCAAGCAGGCCCTTACTGATGGAAGCTGATGTTTTCAATTGTCCTTAAATTTCTCATCTTGAATGACGTTATTCTGAATTATTTCTCATAGGCTGTGTACTATAGTTGAGCTTTACAGACTTGGATTTGACTCCAAATCATAATATAAAATAGACTTCATTCCAGTTATTTAACTTTTTTAAGATTCAGTTTCCTCTTCTGTAAAATAGACTTGCTGTGAATATCAAATTACATGTTACTGTAAAGTGTACAACAGAGTTTTAGGCCTGTAAGAAATAGTAGCTATTATTAAGTTCTGACTGTTATGAGCATGAGCCCCCCTAACATTGACAAAGGGAATCTACAGTATTGTACTATTCTTCTCAAATGTTTTCACAGAGGTATCTTTAACAACAAAGAACAGTAACTTATGTCCCACCACTTACATTTCCTAGGCATTTGAGTCCTTAGGCTCAACACAGAAAAATGAAGACATTTCTTTAGTGTGTTTTCATCTTCTAAAACAATGTAAATTTTGTTTTATATTCAATAATACAGCCTCGTTTAATATAAAAATACTTTCAAATTACTTACCACTAAGGAAAATTAATGGTTGCAGAAGACACTAGGCAGCAAATAACAACGTTTGAGGAACACAAGTTTGAAGAGCCTGTATTAGGTCACGCAATCAGTTTGTAGTTAATTTCCCTTCAGTGTAAACTTGGGCTGTGTTCTATAATTTCTTTTTTTGTTGTTGTCCTATAATTTCTTAACCATAAATATTTATTGAATGCTACTCTGACTGTGCTCGCAGGGGCTGGGTAGACCTAATAAGAGCCCTTCTCATTAAGAGTTTTAATGAGAAGGGTGGTGGTTTGAAATAGCATCATAAGAAGTAGAGTAAAAATCATATTCAAGAAGAGGTAAAGAACAGTTAAGCAAGAGCCTTGAGTCGGGTGGAAAATAATGAAGTCAGAAGTTAAGTACACCAAGAAATGGATCAAGGCGAGCAAATCAGAAAGGAGGCTATGAATGACAGGTTCCTATATTGACCATGTAGTGCAGGAACAAGTAAACTAGGGCAATGCTTATCACAAACATATGATTATGCTAGGTACCACAATCTATGCAAGCCAAAAAGGCAAGCTAACACCTACTGGATCAGTACCAGGCATCAAGCCCTTTTCTAAACAGTTACGACCATTAACTCAGTTAATCCTTAACAAAAAAGGATATAATCAATTATTTCATTTTCCTGATATAGAAGTAAGCTTACAGAGGTTAAATAACTTGCCCAAGATTGTATATCTAAAAGTTGAAGAGCCAAGATTCAAGCTCAGGTAATCTAGTTCAGTGTCCTCATACTTAACCACCAAACCATCATGCAATTAGAAAATAGAAAAAGGACTAAGAAAAAAAAATGAGGTTACAGGTATTGGTGGCTGAAATATCCTGGACAAGACTGGTATATTTGTCAGAGACTTTCAGTGCAAGGGAAGGAACACCAACTAAAAATAGTTTAAGTACAAAAAGGATGAATTAATCCATGAAACTGATTAATTCAGAGGTTACTAGATTCAGACACAATTGGATCAAGTAATATAAATTATTTTATTAGCTCTCTCTCTCACCTGCCCCATCTCTCAGGTTTGATTTTCTCTGTGTATTATTCTATCATATTACAAATTTACCCATGGATTTCCTCAATGCATCCAAGGAAGTTGGTCCATCAAAAAAAGCCCATCTCAAAAATCCATAGAAAAAAGAAATGTTTCTCTCCAACATCCATATGTGCATCCCAGGGAAAGATTATGACTGACTCCACTTGGATCCCCCAAACATATTATTCTGACCCCAAAAATGCAGAAATAAGCTTGGCCAGGCCTAAGGGACAATAGACATCCAGACGTGGGTTTTTTTTATACAAGGGAAGGGGAGCAGAGGGATAAGAGAAAAAGTTATCTGTTAGCTAGAAACAATAGCTAATAATGAAGTCCATTACAAATGGCATATG
This sequence comes from Nasua narica, assembly GCA_028533885.1. Lineage (NCBI taxonomy): Eukaryota > Metazoa > Chordata > Mammalia > Carnivora > Procyonidae > Nasua > Nasua narica. The sequence continues at coordinate 40,221,549 of CM052800.1, read as the reverse complement.
GAATGTGCTTGTCTTGAGTCATGGGACAATATGACAGACCTAGCAGTTTGGCTGAGCTGAGATCGGCAATTGACTCTCAAACTAGCTCTAATAACAATCACAGTGATTTCAAGAGTAAGCAATTGTGCACCACTTTACAGTTGAAAAGCATTTTTCACACATTACTTCCTTTGAAAAAAATGATTCACTTTCCTTTCACTTTTGCCAGAAGATGGGTTCTCATTTGCTGTCATCTCTTCAGAGATTTACTCTAAGAAATATTGATTAAAATGTCTAATGTTTCACTTCTCCAAAACCAGCTTTATAGGATATGGATGATATAAACACTCCAGAAGCTACATCGTTTAGCCTTGATCTGAGCAACTGGCCTTTAACACAATACTCTGAACCTCCCACATCTGAAGGTACTCTCACTGAGCCATTAGTCAACATTTAAGAATCTACTAGGCAATGCCCTATTGATAAAGCTAAAGTAAAAATTTTTAATGTTTGAAATAGACCCCATTAGTCTCGGCATATAAACTCATGCATGCTATAAATGTAAGGTTGAGACTATAAAAAGAGTGCTGATGTCAAAACTATTTTAAATTTATAATGTTTACATGAAGCATCTCAACATGGAAAATTAAAATAAACTACAGGCAGATACCAGCAAAATGTTCAGCATGTTTTGGGTAGTTAACACAGATTAACAACATGAGAAAAATGATATATTTAGTCTGACAGGGACATCAGCGTGGGCGATGGCTCCCTCGTGCCTCCCTCGTGTCCATATTGGCCACCTGGCTGCCCTGGCCCACACAGAACTGCCCCCTCTGCCATCACCCCTTCCACTTCTTGGTAGTTGGAAATGAAGCTGTTGTCACTTTCAGAAGGAAACTTGCCTGGCAGATCAAGCAGAAAATGCAGCAGGAGGTGGAAGAATGGGTAGCATCAGGTGACAAGCGACCACACCTGAGCATGGTTCTGGTTGATGAGAAGCCTGTAAGTCACTCCTACGTCCTCAACAAAACCAAGGCAGCTGCAGAAGTGGGGATCGACAGTGAAACAATTGGGAAACCAGTTTCAATTTCCGAGGAAGAATTGTTGGATTTGATTAATAATTTAAGATTATGCAGAGATTATATGGAGTGAAATAAGTGGAGAGAGTCAATTATCTTATGGTTTCACTTATGTGTGGAGTATAAAGAAAATCATCGAGGGCATGGTGAGAGCAAAGGGAAGGGTGAAGGGGAGGAAATCGGAGGTGGCGATGAACCAGGAGAGACTGTGGACTCTGAGCAACAAACTGAGAGTTTGGAGGGGAGGGAGTGGGGGGTTGGGTGAGCCTGGTGGTGGGTATTGAGAAGGGCACATATTGCATGAAGCACTGGGTGTGGTGCATGAACAATCAATCTTGTAACACTGAAAAATTAAAATAAACAAATATTTATTTGTTTATTTTGGGGAGGAAAAAAAATTAAAAAAATAAAATAAACATATTTGGGGAAAAAATTAAAAAAAATAAAAGAATGAAGTTGCTCAGGAAATGAATGAATGAATGAATGAATGAAACAAACAAATGAATGAATGAATAAGGTAACACAGTTGGCCTCCTTGTTCGGCTGCCTCTTTCGGAGCACACTGAGGAAAGAAAGATAGGCAATGCTGTTTCTCCAGACAAGGATGTTGATGGCTTTCATGTAATTAATGTAACAAATATGTCTGGACCAGTATTCCATGTTATCAGCTACCCCATGGAATGTCAGGAAAAACATTAAATGAACTAGCATTCCAACCCTAGGGAAGAATGTGGTTGTGGATGGGAAGTCAAAAAACGTTGGAATGCCCATTGCAATGCTACTATAGATGGGGCACATGAATGCCCTGGAGGTGATGCCACTCTTATAATATCTCATAGATGTACACGCCCAAAGAGCAACTAAAGAAACACAATTCTTGTAGACATTGTGATCTCTGCTGCAGATAGTCCAAATCTGATCAAGGAGCAGATATGATCAAGGAGTCCATGTGGGAATAAATAGAGTTCAAGATCCCATAACCACTAAACCCAAGTTGGAGCTTGTTGGAGATGTGGATTTTGAAAGAGTCAGAGAGAAGGCTGGTTACATCACTCCAGTCCCTGGAGGTGTTGGTCCCATGGCAGTGACAATGCTAATGAAGAATAATTATTGCTGCAAAAAAGGCACTGAAGCTTGAAGAGCAGGACATGTTGGAGCCTAAGAAGCGTGGAATAGCAACTAATTAACTGTTGTGCCTTCTGTCATGAACAACACTCCAAGCCAGTTCAAGAGGCAGAACAGACCGATAGAAATGCAATATTTTTTTTATTTATTTTACTGAAATGGTTTAAAATGATGCTTTGTGTTTACTGAAAGTTTAAATGGGTGGGTGTTTGTGCACATAGCACGCAGTTATAAGCTGGCTGGTGTGATCCAGCCAAGAGAATCCATTACCCTATTGATTGACATGGAGGATATTGTCATGTTAAAATGGATGCTTACCTTTGTCAAGCCACCTCAGTTAAAATCTGCCTTTTCTAGGACTGCATTTCCCAAGTGTTATTCCAATAAAAGTTGATACTCACTTTAGGTTCCAAACCTTTCGAGTTCAACTGATCAAACCAAGGGAAAAATATTGGTACAGAAAATCAGGAAAAAGGTAAAAAGGAAGAGATGGAAATTCAGTAGAAAAAAAATGATTCTAAGTCTTACATATTGTATGTAAAAACTACATGTTAATAGTGTCCTAAGCTGTTGTGTCATGGCTTAGTCATTGGGAAAATGTTCAGGGTTGTTCCACGTACTGTTAGCCTCATTTTAGTTACATTCACAAAGTTTCCACGTTTTCCTCCAAGACTGAAAGCCCTATTTTGTAGATTATTTGTGTGTATTATGATATTTGGCTTTTCCTATAATCTTAAAGTTAATCATTACATCTTTGTACTGATGGGGGTATCTGTACAGTCTTCTTGGTATATCCTGAAACCTATTGTGAAAACAAAACTTGGGCTGGATAATCATTAGGACAGCTTGAATATGTATGCAACTTACTTTTCCACCAAAGAATTGTTAGTAGCTGCCTGCTTTTCTCTGATATGTCTGTTGACTTTCCTCAATGGGCTTTTGAGAACTTGACTTAATATTGAATTTAATCAGACTTTCTGATTAAAAGGTTTTTTGTGTGTTTCACAGTTTTTGTTGTTGTTGTTTTTAATAAAACACTTCTGACTGGTGTGGGGGCAAATGAAAGATATATTTAGTTAGTTTAGGAACAAATATTTTTTGAGTGCCTGCCATGAACCAGGCACTGTGCTTGAAACCAGGTATAAAAATATATAAATAATATCTCCGTACTTGAGGCACTTAACATTTAGGGGAGAACAATACATACACATAGTGGCAACTTAATGGGGTATTCGGTGAGCAAGAGGACTTCTAAGGAAGGCTGGGTACTAAGGAAGACTCAGGGTACTAAGACAGTATAGAGAAAAAGGGGAAACTGACCCAGGTTGGAGATCCCATAACCCATATCCCATATCCCCTAACACGCTTCCTAGAAATTATAATGCCTGAGTTGAGTTCTGAAAAAAGGGTAGAATATTCATGCGAAGGAAAGTAAGAGGAACATTCAAGGCAAAAGGAGAAAAAGTGAACGAACATGTCAAAATGTGGAACAGCATGAGGTATGCTAAGACAAACACACAGTTCCAATCTAAGTGGAAATTATAAGGCATGAAATTGAGAGAGATGAAGCTGAAGAAGTAGTGTTATGGACTAAACGTTTGTGTCCACCCAAATTAATATGTTGAAGCTCTAACCTCAAATGTGATAATATTAGAAGGTGAAGCCGTTCAGTGGTAATTAGATTTAGATGAGGTCATGAAGGTAGGCCCCTGCTGATGGGATTAGTGCCTCCATAAGAAGAAGAAAAGACACCAGAACTTCCTCTATCCACGAGGAAAGGACACAGCAAGAAGGTAGCCATCTGCAAGGTAGGAAGAGGGCCTTCACTGGAAACCAAATCTGCTGGTACCCTGATCTTGGAACTTCCAGCCCCCAGAACTGTGAGAAATAATTATCTGCTGTTTAAGCCACCCAATCTATGGTAGTCTGCTATAGCCCAAGCCAACTAAGACAGGAGGTAGGAATAAGTTCATGAAAGGCCCCAAATACCTTAATGAAGAGCTTCCACTTTACTTTGTAAACAGTGGGAAGTCATTGAAGGGTTGTAAGCAGAAGCCAAAGTCTGAGTTATATTTAGATGAGTAACTGGCAACTTTGCTGAGCATGATCACAAATCATCTACAGTTACTCATGAAAAGACTATTGTAGTTAGTGAAGGAGAGAGCAGTTTATAGCTTGTAGTAGTATAAACAAAAAGAGATAAAAATTCAACGAATTTGTAGGAAGAGACAAAAATAAGATTTTTTAAATTATTATGTGTGCAGTTAATGGGCTAGTGAAGAGTCAAGAGTTATACCTGAGTATTACACCTAGATAAATGGGTAGACGGCAGGAAAAATAAAGGATATCAGGAATACAGGAAGAGGAACAGGATGGGGCACAAAGAGGAGAGGAAGAAGACACATCTTTGACATGTAATGTTTAACCTGCCTACAGAATATCCAGGTATATCCAGCAAAAAGTTTTTTTGAGCTTCATTCTCAGTGGATAGGCAGAAATGCAAATTTGTATAACATGAGAGACAAAGAGATTTCTTAAGCTTCTAGAGAATAAAGAAGAAAACCCATGTAAATAATCAGAAATCATAATGGCTTTAGACCTTTTAAAAACAAAAATTAAATTCCAAAGACAGTGAACCTGAAGGCTGTGGTCCCACACAAGTCTCATATGCAGTACCTGTAATTAAGTCTAGAGAGAGAGGCAGGTCTTGAAAATAATTGTGGGTGTTGCTTTTGTAAGGTGGACTAAAATGGAATCTAAAACATACAAATCTAATCAAGTGTGAGAGCTGAAGTTGACAAGAAAGCCACACCCTAGACTAAAAAGAAGTGAGACTGCTAAAGAGGTACAACACGCCTGGGCTCTTAACTTGCTAGAGGCAGGAAGCAAGCTATAAAGGCTGCTCAGGCACCAAAAATGGCTTATTCCAATGCTCTCTCTTTAGAAATAGCCAAGGACAGAGAAGGAAAAGGAAGAATGACATAGAAGGCAGAGGAAATCTTATAGAAATAGAGTAAAAACAAAACAAAACAAAAAACAAAGGGGAGAAAATATTGGGAAATTAGAAAACAAGTATATTGTAATAGGAGTTCCGAAGAAGGAAATTGGGGGGAAAAAAATGGAGACGAGGAAATCACTGAATAAATAAATCAAGAACGTTTCTCAGAATGCAAGGACATGAGTCTGTAGACTAAAAGGGCCCACCATATACACAAATAGACTCGTATTGAGGCATATCATCATACATTTTCAGAATATGGGAGGAAGGAGAAGATTTGACAAGCTTTCTGAGAAGGACAAAAAAAGCTTTTATGAAAAGGATAGAAATCAGAATGCCTTCAGACATCTCATAGCAACACTGGAAATGAGAAGAGTAGTGAAAATGTCTGCAAGATTATGAAAAAAAAAAAGAATTTCCAATCTATAACACTCAGGCAAACTATTGATCAAATGGGCATATGGGATGCCTAGGTGGTACAGTCTATTGAGCATTCCACTCTTGGTTTCAGCTCAGGTCATGATCTCAAGGTTGTGGGACTGAGACCTGAGTCAGGCTCCGTGCTCAGCAGGGGGTCTGCTTGAGATTTTTCTCTCTCTCCCTCTCTCTCTGCCTCTCATACTTGTGCTTTCTCTCTCTCTCTCAAATAAATAAGTCTTTTTTAAAATGTGAGAACAGAATGAGATTATTTTGAGAGATTAAAGTCTGAAAAATATTTACTTCCCATGCACAATTTCTCAGCAAGCTACTAGAGGACACCCTACCAAATACAGAGAGTAATCCAAGGAAAAGGAAGTTATGGAATATAAGAAATAGGACACTCAACACATGAGAGAGGTAAAGGGAATCCCAGGATAATGGTGAATGAAGACCCCAGGAAGACAGCAGTATACCAGCTGTATACAGGGCAACTAGTCAGGGTCTGAGTAGCATACTCCATTGGTTACACTTGCTGACTAAGTTATGATATCATTACCAAGATAACTGAATGGACCACATGCTGAGGACACTCATTACACCCTCAAAGAAGTTCTGCTTTTGCAAACTTCTGAGAACTGGGAGAACTGGAGGCTGGCTAATGTGAATTTGAAATCCAAAATACAGAGCAGGACTGTATTCCTATTAAAAACCAACAGTTGGCTCAAGACAACTCTGCCCATTACCCATTGTGGTGAGACCTACATCTTCCAAGACTAATTCATGATCTTGCCCACTTACCTTTCTGGGAATGCCTGAATTCTCAGAGAAGCAGAAGCCAAGTTACGACCTGGAAACTCTATTCATAGGTTTTCTTCTAAAAGCGTACATCTATCGATGGTGGTACTATCCTCTCTGTCATAGCTAGGTTTGTTCTCACTATTACCTCTTTACACTATACTCTTTATACTATCACCCTTCATGTTCTTTTTACATGAAAATAGTCGCTAATAAAAATAATAAAACATTAAACTGAAAATAAAAGAGAAAAGGAAAACATCTGCGGGGATGTAGATCAATCTTACCATAGTGGCATATTTTTCCGAGTCCAGTCAGCAAAACACAAAACTAATTTATTATATTACAAACACAGGAGTTATTTAACATGGGAGTTAGAAGGCTAAGAAAATGCAGAGGAAACACTAAGAGAAACCCAGAAGTAATAACTGCAGGAAAGAGCTACCATATCCTTGGTCTGGGCAACAAAAGGGAGATGAGGTTACAAAAATCCAGATACATCAAGGAGGGGCCTGGAGGAGTGAGTTCAGACATTTGAAGGGATCCCATCTATTTCATCTGTACTTCTGAGGAGTCCCTGAAGCTGGTTCTGGAACTGCCAAAAGAACATGGAGACTGGGGCAAATTACCACTGTTGGGACTAATACTGAATGAAATGGGAAAAAACTGAGAAGTGCCTTCTCCCTCTTCCTACACCCTATTGATAAAAACCTTCCAGGAAGCCATCTGGTAAAGCAATCTGGGAAACGTCATTGGCAGAGGCACAGCCCCAGCTGCCCCAGCCGCAGCATCACGGAGTAAAGGAAAGCAAACTTACTGCTGAGGACTCCAGATAATAACTAGCTCAGCTGGCTACATCTGGAGATGAAACTAAAGACGGGAAAGGGTTTTACGGTTTTTCTGTTGTTTGAATCTTTAACAAGAAGGTATCTAGATCTTACTTGAAATTTTAAAATGAAAGATTTTTAAGGGAAGCTTTAAGCTGATTATCAAATGAAGTATATTTATATTTGTCCAATACACTCATGAAAGGAATAAAATTTTTTCATAAGAAAGATACCATTTTCTTTCACATTATGCAATACCGAGTACAGTGTTATATGGCATGAAGAATTTCTAAATAACTAATTTAAAAGATTTTTTTATATCCAAATATATTTTATGGTGAATAACTAAAAATAGAAATTGCAAAGTTCTCATACTTTGTCAAAGGGCTGAAAATGTGCTAAATATTGGTCATGAGAAGATAAGGTCAAGACACCGAGCCAAAAAGCCCTGGCTTTGGACTCCTGGCTCTACCACTTACTATTTGGGCAAATTGCTTCATCTTTCAAAGACTCAGTTTCCTCAATCTATAAAATGAGGAAAAGATTCCCAGATGAAAATATGGCAACATCTTAAGTGAGACTAGATTAAATGGTTGTCATTAAAGAGAGCACAAAACAACAGGATTTTAGAAATTATTGATTGAGAAAGATTGAAAATTATTCAGACAGATAAATTTTTCACCTAAGATGTATATTTCTCTAGCTCTGGCTTAATGTTATAGCTTTTCCTTAATTGAGAACACCAGTAGAGGCAATAAAGGATTTGTTCATTAGCAATTTGATGCTGTTACCTGAATATGTCTAATTTGTGGAAAATATAATATGTGGGATGTTGTGTTAGTCTCACCCAAGAAAAGCCTAACTGGTTGGCTCACAGTCATAAACTCGAGAAACCACCAACACACACACAAGCAAAGTATGTTCTTGGCTTTGGGACTGCCATTGCTATTTGCAGAGACTAGTGATGTTTGCCTGATTCCAAGACAACATGAATTACTTCAGTCTTTGTTCAAATTTCATCGTGGATTGCTATAATCAAGTTTTTTGGTTTGCTGACGCTGTTTTCCAGCCCTACACAGTTCTGGCATGTCTTTTGAGGCTGGGTTTCCCTTTCTCCTTACATTTTTCACTTCCACTTTGTAGCTATTCACTGAAATAGCCAATGCTTTGGCTAATCAGGGTGATGTATGTAAATACCACTAAATATGATGGTAAACCTATGCACTGGTTTTAGTCGTTCGCTCATTCATTCTTAAATTCATACATTTATTGTCTTCCAAATATTGAGTTTTATGCTTGATGCTGTATTTACATAAATAAACAAGGCAATATACTTGCCCTCAACGTCATCTGGGAAAGGAAAAGGACCCAGAAGCAGAAAATTAAAATACACTGAAAAGGATTTTAAAACAAAGAGCCTTCAGAAAGGTAAGAAGAATAGATAGATCCTGGAGGAGTTCAATTTTATATTCATAACAACTCCAGAAATTTCAGCAGTAGGAATGTTAGATGCTATCTTCTCTAGGATCTAAAGAAATCCTGGGGTGCCTGGGTAGCACAGCTGGTTATGCATCTGATTCTTGGTTTCAGCTCAGGTTGTGATATCAGGGTTGTGAGATGGAGCCCTGTGTCAGGTTCTGCACTCACCATAGAATCTGCTTAAGACTCTCTCTGCACCCCCTCAAATAAATAAAAATAAATCTTTAAAATAAATACATGCATACATGCATACATCCATACATACAGCCCTAGCTAATTTCGCATTTTCCCTAAAAGACTCACCCAAACCACACTGTCTTTTGTATGTGTGGCTAGTGTTTATGTGTACATCCAGGTGTCTGTCTGTGAGTTGTTATTGTTGTTGCATTACCAATAACTATTGTTGTGTTGTTTTTGTTAATATTTTCCTTTTTGTTCTTTGCTACACAGATATGTGAATTAGGTAACTGCTCCTCACCTTGTATTGCATCCTGGGTTATATGAAATGTTCCTCTTGAAATCAGACCTAGGTCACCAACTGACAATCAACATCCTACTACTAACTCGGTGAAGAATACAAGTCACAATACTTGTTTGAGAGAAATAGTTTAAAAATAAACTGATCCTGGTCAGAATGGCTAAAATTAACAACACAGGAAACAGATGTTGGCAAGGATACAGAGAAAGAGGAGCCCTCCTACACCATTGGAGGGAAGGCAAACTGATATCCAGAGCTAAACCACTGTGGAAAACAGTGTGGAGGTTCCTCAAAATTTTAAAACTAGAAATACCTATGACCCAGCAATTGCACTACTAGGTATTTCTCCAAAGGATGAAAACATAGTGATCTGAAGGGGCACCTGAACCCTAATGTGTATAGCAGCAATGTCCACAATAGCCAAAATATGGGAAAAGCCCCAGATGTACATTAACAGATGAATAGATAAAGAGATATGGAATGTATATACAACAGAATATTACTCAGCCATCAAAAGAATGAAATCTTGCCATTTTCAACGATGTGGGTGGAACTAGACAGTATTATGCTAATCAAAATAAGTCAGAGAAAGACAAATAACATGATTTCACTCAAATGTGAAATTTAAGAAACAAAACAGATGAACAAAGGGGAAGAGAAGGAAATATAAAACAAGAAAAAAACAGAGAGGGAGGCAAACCATAAGAGACTCTAAATTCTAGGAAACAAACTGAGGGTTGCTAGAGAGGAAGTAGGTGGAGGGATGGGGTAATTGGGTGATGGGCATTAAGGAGTGCACTCAATAAAATGAGAACTGGATGCTATAAGAAACTGATAAATCACAAAATTCTACCTCTAAAATTAATAATACACTATATGTTCACTAAATTGAATTTAAATAAAAAATTTTAAAAAGCGGATTTTGAAACATGAAGAGGTGTAATCACCTCATTCAGGGCTTCTCAATCTAATCTAATCTCACTACTGAAATTTTGGGCCAGGTAATCCTTTGTTGCAAGAGGGCTGCCCTGTTCATTATAGGATGTTTAGCAGCATCTATGGTCTCTACTGGGATGCCAGTAAGACCTCACCCATCAAGTCACGACTATCAAAAATGTCACAAGACATTACCAAATATCTTTGGAGGCAAAATCACACACAAATGAGAACCACTGTTCTAGTCAAAGCACATATGTCAGGTTAGCTGGCCACTTGAGAGCTGACTCTCCAAACAACTGTCTTGCAGATTATAGAGATATCTGAATAGTTCTGGCACTATTAGCTGGGACTTTTAAATTCTTGATATGGTTCCCAATTGTGAATGGATCTGAAATGAGGGTACATGCAAATAACCATAATTACAGATTAAAGTAATAAATTATTGAGTATCTAGAATTTGGCAGGCAATATAGCAGCTGATTTACATGAAAATAGTGTGCACTGAGCAATTACTATGTGTTCAGTAAATAAGTATTACATCCATTATCTCATTTAATTTTCTCAACAACCTTACGATATAGATGCTGTATTTACTTCAGTATTACAGATAAGGAAACTGAGGTTTATAAAGGTTAAATTGGAACTTCTAATCAAAATGGTCAGCTAAACTGACATAGGAAACCAACACCTTCTATTATCACAAAAACATAGAAATGTTAGATTTAGAAACATACATAGTTTTTAATTAAAATTAATAGTAAAGATTTTAAGAAAAAAATGTTATTCTGCAGGTCTATAAATAAGAAGGGAATACACAGTTGTAATAGAATATTGAGATCAGATGGGTATAATAAAATCACTAGGGTCTGAGATACTAATACTCTGACAGAAAACTGATAGTAAAGTCTCCGAATAAAGTCAAAAGTCAGGAAAACCCCCTAGCAAAGTTCCACCTACTAACAATACGGCATGATTATAAGCCATCTACCCTGAGCCGTGGATGGGAAGTCTTCCTCAAAAGATAAGATTCCCCAGCCTACATCTAGCAAAAGTGTAATATACAAATTTGTTCATGACTTGCAGGGAGATGCAGAGCTAAAAAACTAACATAAAAACATTTCCAGGGAGGAGAAGCAAGATGGCGGAGAAGTAGGAGGTTGAGATAGAGTCGGAACTCAGAAGTTCATCTAGATAGTTAATAAATCCTTTTAAAAGCCAGCATACTCAACAGGAGGGAGAAGAGAGGAAGAAGAGCAATTCTAGGAGCAGAAAATCGACCACCTTCGGAAAGGTAGGACGTTTGGAAAAGTGATTCCAAAGCGACGGGAAGAGAGACCGCGGGGGGAGGGGCCGGCTCCCTGCAGCCGCAGAGCCGC
>CM052800.1:40161647-40209551 GCA_028533885.1 Nasua narica | reverse complement strand
TACCCTGGGGTAAATAATACATTATATGTTAATAAAAAAATTTAAAAAAAAAATTTTTTAAAAAAATGTTTAAAAATCTTAAAATTTAAAAAAAAGGAGATCTTGTCAAATAAATAAATAAAATCTTAAAAAAAAAAAAAAAACATTTCCAAAATGAGTGAACATAAGACTACATCAGAAGCAGTTATAAAATTATCAATAGGGTAACTTCCATGAATCAAAAAAAAAAAAAGAAAGAAAAAAAGAAACCCTAACAATAAATAGTTCCATCAAGAAAAGAAATATTAGTGTTAAATTTTAAGACTGGCAATTTGAAATACTGAACTTTCTACTTACTTTAATTCTCCAAGTGACACATATATTAACCTCTATACAACTAGTATATTTATAGCAATCAATCAATAATTGTCTATTTACTCAACAAACACTCTAGAGCATCTACTAAATGCAAGGTGCTAGGCTGAGTAAGACATAGTACTGGTCCTCATAGAACTTAGATTTCAATTAGTTTCCTTTTTTAAAAAAAATGCATTTATTTTTATTGTGGTAAAATACACATAAAATTTACCATTTTTAAGTGTACAGTTCAGTGGCATCAAGTACCTTCACACTGTTGTGCAACATCACCACAATTCTTCCCCAGAATTTTTTCATCACCCACACTGAACTTCTGGACCTGTTAAATAATAATTCCCCAGTCCCTCCTTCCCCTGCCCCAGGTAACCACTAGTCTACTTTCTGTGTCTATGAATTTGACTAGTCTAGGTACCTTATATAAGTACAATAATACAATATTGATTTTTCTTGTCTGGCTTATTTCACTTAGCATAGTATCTTCAATCTCCATCCAAGTTGTGGCATGTGTCAGAACTTCATTCCTTTTTAAGGCTAAAATATTGTTCTGTTATATGTATATTCTACATCCTATTTATCCTCAATTAATTTTAAAAAGCTAATCTCTCATTTTATTTCTTTCAAAGAGATACCATGAGGCTTTTAAAAATTACTTTTTCAAGCTAGTGTCTGTCTCATCACAGGAGCTCCCCAGATGCCAGTTCCCTGCTTTTGCTGCCACCCCTCAAAGTATAAGGTGCTTCCTTTTATGGTTTTAGTTTTCCAAACAATTCCTGACCCTTCTGTATTTTTCTTTATAAGTCACCAAAACAGTTATGCACACTTCAGGTGTCTTTTTTTAAAGTAATATTTTCTAGTTTATATATAGTCAGAAACACTTCAAATTAGGCAATTTCAGGTACATAAAGAATTCAGTTTGGGGATCAGTTCTACTGGTTTCTTAATTTGGGTAGTATCACTAGTCTACGCCAGACTATTCTACCAGAGCTCAATTTGCTCCAGGACCTATGTGCCTAGCTCTCCAATATGTTTAGATACCCTTCTTGATTTCTGAATGTAGCTCATTCTGTCGTGTTTTATTATATTCATTCTTTTTTTGCTTTCAAAAACAAAAATAGTAAGCTGACCATAGATCTTAATCTTAAAGCATTTAAGAAAATATATTGCCTTTAGTAGTCAGCAGAGACTGAAGAAACATTAATAACAGAGCAATCAAGAAAGACTTCCAAATAATGTAATTGTCATTTTATAATATCCAATGAGGGAGAAAAAGAAACAAAACCCTAAAAAAGAATATTATTAAAGGTGGATGTGGGGGGTAGGGGCGCCTGGGTGGCTCAGTCAGTTAAGCAGCTGACTCAAGATTCTGGCTCAGGTCATGATCTCATGGGTTGTGAGATCAAGCCCCATGTGGGGCTCCATGCTCAACAGGGAGTCTGCTTGAAATTCCCTCTCTCTCTCTCCCTCTGCTCCTCCCCCACCACTCTCTCTCTAATAAATAAATCTTGGGGAAAAAAAGAGGTGGATGTGGAAAACAAAATTCTTTAAATCTAAATTATAGTCATTGAAATAATAAAAAAAAATCAATAGCTACGATAAACAAAAGATTCCCCTGAGAAGAGAATCCCTGAATAGAAGAGAACTCTGCAGGAATCATCCAGAACATAGAATAAGGGGATACAGAGAGGTATGAAATGAAATAAATATGAAAGGTTAAAAGACATGGTGCTCATTATATCACAGACTTGTTTTTCTTATCCCTCATCCTGTTCTAGCTTTGTGTGTATTTATATCCCATAATGGGAGATACGGAGGCAGGTTTGCATTCCTTTAATAAATTACAGTTCCTATAACAAATGCTCACTACCACTCTAATGCCACCTGCTAACACCCTTACTGCTCGTGGCCTAAAATTTGGAATATACTGTGCACTGTGCTTTTAAGGACTCTCTGGGCCACCTAGACTTAAATCCACTTCTCAAAGAGACTATATTGGATAGTGGATATTTTGTACTCTCATTTTTACAGCAAAAGGGCCCTCCAGATGGTCTATTTCTTGTTGGCCCATCCCAAACACACATGCATAAATCAGCCGCAAATTTGGTAATAGGACACAACATTTGGAATCAAAATGATCCACTGACATGATCATGCTGTGTTTCCTAGCCATGCTTTGATCTCTCAAATCATAGCAAAACTCACTTCAAAATAAAAACATGTCTAAATATGCCATTCCAGTTGTATTTAAAAAATTAGATTCATGAACACTTTTCAATCAAGCAAGTATTTTATTATTCTGTGTAGAAAGTATATGTGCTACTGTCACTATGGGTAGTTCATGATTTTCACAAGAAATCTAAGTTCATCTTAATATGATTCTTTTAAAATTAGAAATGTTCTCCTTAATTGATGAGGCTGCTGTAATCTTTTCAAAATCTTTTTCAAATGTAGTTTATCTTATTCCATAATTTTTCTTATTGGTGTTTTTAGACATAAGTTTCCTTGGAAACAGGACTTTCAATGGACTTTAGCTGCAAATAGGCTAAAAAATTGTCTTTATCCATTTATCATTTCATTGTAATTAAATCTATATGATGTGGTCTGTTCTCATGTAGGGTGTCTTGTTTCCATGGTAACTGAGATTTTTTTACTACCCACAGTTTGAAATGCCTTCACAGTATTTCTTGATTAACTCATGAGCCCAAAATTACATTTTGTAAACTTACATGTAGTAAAACTTATAAAGAAAGGCTGCAAAAAAATTCTTATTTTCTATTTCTTTGAAATTTGCTTTTGTTTTTATGATTCTTTTTCCTGATATGCTGCTCTCCTAGAGCAACATAATTTTGTGCCACTATGAAAAGCAAAATCCATGACTAAATTTAGCAAACCCGATCATTTTTATGGTTGGATTGCCATCTACAGTTCTTAAGACCCAGTGGCTGAGTGAAAAGAAGATCAACTATGACATTTTCACAAAATGGAGAAAGCAAAAAGGATTTGAGTAGCAATTTTCATTCTCTCTTTGTTATTATTTGTAATAATTTATTGTTATGGCTAATCTACCAATAAAGGAAATATCACACCTGCAGTTTTTGCCATTAATACAGGCCTCTGTTTATTCCAAGATTTCAGGACAATTCAGAAGGGCTGTAGTTACTGATCATATCCTGAACCCCGGAGTAAAACTATGAATCTGTAAATCCCACTATCATGTTAACGGCATTATAAAAATAAAAAAGTTCTTAGTCTTGTTACAGGGTAATAATAAATAATAATGAACTATCTAGAACCATGTAACTGTTCAACAAATATTTATCAATAGCCCACCATAGCCAATACTATCTTAATCCAGGCTCTGGACAGTCTTAAATCCTAATGGCATCCAATTTGACGAGCTCATGGTTCTAAAGATTCTCTTGGCCTAATCGTATGAAAAATGGATGGAGGAGAATCTGTTCAAGATTGAATTAACCTACTAAATCCCATTTTATGAGTACTGTATCAGAACTCACGCCATAGAAGGATCATGTGCATGTTTTGCATGCCTTCCCTTATTCTCTGAATATACGGATATAACTGTTACGTGCTTCAGAGTCATTAATAAAATCAGAAATTCCCTGGACCCAGAATGTGAAGAACCAAACTACTTAAGGAAGACCTAGTCTATGGGAGACACTTTTAATTTCCTTAAATCCCAATTTCATAATAGTGAAAAACGGATAACAGGCTTATAGTACTTGCTTTACAAAGCTATCATAATAAATAATGAGATAAAATAGGGAGATGTTTTTTAAAAACTCAAAGTATGATACAAATGTTCGGTATTAATACTGTCAAGTTTATTTGGTGATATACAGGAGCAACCAGCGTTTAAACCTGCCAGAGATTCAACATGGGGAGCCAGCAGCTCTAAACTGAGGACTGAGGGAAGTCAGAATTCAATAGCAAATAAGCTTTGACTCTGGCCTCTGAAAGCCCACAGCTCCTGCTATATCAGTGTATGCCATTCTTTGGTAGATCCCCAGGGAGATGCTTGAATCACCTCTACAAAGTCCCACAAATACAATACTGCTCTCTCGCACTTCACTGTTTCCCATGTGTTTAGGTGGACATTAAAACTTCAATGTTGCTGACTACAAACAAAATGAAGATCCGGTAGAGTTGGGTCCTTCTCCAGAGACTGAACAGTCAAATAAACTGCATGAATGAGAAAAATCTCCACTAATGAGAAAATGGAAAACTGTGCTATCCTTTCACACATATAAGCAATATTTCAGGAATCCTTTAAAAGAAAGGAACAAAAGAGAGAGGAAGGGAAGGATGAAGGAAGGAGGGAAGGAGGGGGGGAAGGAGGGAAGGAAGGAAACAGTTACTTCTCTGTTAATAACCTAGTACGGGACAACAAGAAATATTCAGTCCCAGAAATGCATCCTGTGAGAAATAATAAGTAACAAAACTCAGAACGTTCCATAATCATTTTCCACCCTATCCTCCAGGGGAAAAATCTGAAAGAGGATTTTTAAAGACAAAGCAATTCCACAACGAAAAAAAAAGGGGGGGGGGAGAGAATAAAAAATAGATAATAAAAATTTTAAATGTTCAATCATTTTCATTTAACAAATAATTTTTTACCCTTCTACAGAGATAAAGATAGGCCTGCCGACTGGAAGAGGGGATGAGGGATCCTTCCAGAAAGTGATAAATACTTTATATTTTGATCAGGGTGGGAGTGAGGTTGTAAAAATTCATCAGGCTATACAGCTAAGATTACACTTTGCCTAAGTTATATCTCAGTTTTTCTAAAATGGAAAAAAATTACTTTCCCATTTGGAAATACAATACTACGTATTGTGTTACTATGTGTAACATGTATAACCATATCAGTTACTATGTAACTGATCATGTTGAGTCCATAGTTTATCTCAATGATTTGTTTGAAGAAACACTGAAATGTCTTACATTTCCAAGGGAAAAAAAGTTCTGGAAATCTGCAACATGATAACCTTTGATTTCTCACAACACAACTGAGGAAACTGTTCAATTTATTTGATCAAACCCATACAGAGATGATACTACATAATTAGTCTGATGTGTTTATCTTTCACTATAACAATCAATTGAAATATCTGGTTCTTTTTCTTTTCCAGAGATTTTTTTTTAAGATTTTATTTATTTATTTATTAGGGAAGAGAGAGAGTGAGAGAGAGCATGAGAAGGGAGAAGGTCAGAGTGAGAAGCGGACTTCCCCATGGAGCTGGGAGCCCGATGTGGGACTCCATCCCGATCCCGGCACTCCCTCCGGGATCATGACCTGAGCTGAAGGCAGTCGCTCAACCAACTGCGCCACCCAGGGGCCCTTCCAGAGATTTTTTTTAAATCAATATCTGTGATGGTCTATGTTTATGGCTAAAACCAGAAAGTAACCATAGAGCCCAAAAGACGTAGGCTTTGCAGGAATAAAAATGAAAGTAAGAGAAATGGACCCGAATAGAGAGGTTCAGTAATTGATAAGCATATTGGGAAATAAAGCCAGAAAAAGGGGGGCAGAGAATTTCTAAAAAGGAAGCATGATTCTAAAGAAAGCCACTGAGTTTAAATT
Source organism: Nasua narica (assembly GCA_028533885.1). NCBI lineage: Eukaryota > Metazoa > Chordata > Mammalia > Carnivora > Procyonidae > Nasua > Nasua narica. Next base: position 40,203,595 of record CM052800.1, on the reverse strand, counting down.
GATGTTGCTGGTAGTACCAACTTGGGTTAAAAAAAAAAATTTATGGTCTTTTCTGAACATGACTTAACCCTAAAATATTTTGTATTGGCATAAACTAGATTAATAAGGTTAGGTCACTTTTAGTGTCAATAATCCATGTCTTAGGTCTTAAAACAAAAAATAAAAAAAATAAAAATAAAAAACCCAGCAATGTGCACAAATGTAAGGTACCAGAGAGAATATGTGTAAAAGCAAGCAGATTCCCAGAAAATGTCAGCACCTCGTATGATGAGCTCTGGCAGCCATCTCAGTGTTGACAATATGCTAGAGAGGCTGGGAACATAAATCAATCTACATTTGTTCTCATAGGGACTAGGAGCTGGAATTACTGTTTCTGAAACTTGAGCCAATATTGTCACGGCAATATAAATGATGGAAACTTTGCCACTGTAGTCTGCTTCACCCATTGCATGAACCTCCTGGCAAACAGCGCCCTGGAATTTCATTAATTAGTGCTAACTATGATTGGCACTGCCAGAGAGAACAATGAAACAACCAAAGTGTTTTTATGAACATATGGGTGACAGTGTCTCTAGCTGGGTAATACAAGATTGGTTTCCAACTTACTAAAGCTTATTTATACTGCATATAATTTACCTAATTTTGCCTTTTTAAGCTAATTTGTTATATTTTTTCCACTTCTGCAGATTAAATTATTGAAGTATAAACTGTTGAGCAAGTATAAGTTATAATAATCTTCATCTCAGTGAAAAACATTAGAGTTCAGATGGGAAAAGACCCATTGAAGTGATCCAATTCAACACTTATTTTATAAATGAAGAAACTCAGTCCCAGGAAAGTTAAGTGATTTTCCCAACCTCACAAAGCCAGCAGTAGAATTAAGGCTAAAACCCAGGTACTCTGAATCTAGGGTTTACTGTTCTGTATCACACGATCTCTTAACTGATAATTGTTATCACTAGATTAACACTGAGTTGAAATGTAACAGTTTTGGTTGACATTGACCTGCTTCCTCTATGCCTTTTAACTAAACAAATTACATAAAGTTTTCCATTTTCATACAACATTCTTCCAAATAAGTCCCTAATACAGGTTTCTTCATAGGTTCAAGGAAAGCATCCATTAGACTCACTCCACTCTACCATGTTTGTTTCATCTGGGATGACAATTTGGAATTTTTTTATTTAGTTCATCTCTCAATTGGGGAAATCATCACCAAGAAGAAGCTGTATTTTTCCTCTCTTTGTATCAGTAAGCAAAAAGGAGGGTTCATAAAGGTTTCCTCCCAAACACTTACCTATTCTATTTGAGAAAAATAAGGATAAATCATAAAATCCCAGACTTACAGAATCAGGAGTCTAGGAGAGGTCAGATGGATGTCCAAATCACACCTGGTCTTTCTATATTTTGATAAAAAAGGGAAAAAATATTGAAATTAGAATCACCAGAGCCTCTTTCTCCAGCAATTTCATGAATTATTTGCCTTCAAATACTCCTTATTAGCTGCCACATCAGCTACATCTACCCTTTTTATTAATAAGAAAAATAAATCTCTTCACGTATTTAAGTCTCCAAAGGGCACAGCAGCAAATAACATCCTCTGCTGGCCTTGTCTCCTCCTTCCCTCTTCCTTGGACATACAGACATGTGCCTTTGGTACTGTGTTTGGATGGAGAGGAAACTGGTGGGAGGACATTTCAGTTGCTATTTTAATCTTGGAAGATGAAAAAAAAAAAGTCCTTTTTCTGAGTTACATTTGCCTAACAGACTTCTAGGTTCCATTGCATGGAGGATGCCATATAGCCAGGAGAATCTCCCAAGCTGATCTTGCTCTTCATTGAAATCAGTAACTTAAGGGCATTTATATGGGAACACCAAACAAGTGTTCCAGCCATTCACAGCAACAGAGGTCCAGATAGGTAACATAGAACCAGACATTCAGTTCAAGCAACCATCAGGGAGTTACAAATTCAGAACACATTGTTTTTATTTCACCTTAAAATTGCTTTTAATGAACACTTTGTCTTTATAATTTAAGACCACATTAAAAGATCCTATAGGAACGGCACCACAATACAGTCACTGTGGATATATCTTCAAAGTAGTTGTCTGCTCTCTCACACAGTACCCTTTTATGAAGCTTGATCAGACACAGTTCTCTAGGTCTCAGCTCAGAAAAATCAGTTGCCCAGAAGCAACAAGTTTTATTATTCTCATAAGCACTGTAAAACTACAGAGAGGTATATGATTAAGAGAAGTTTGTATGTTTATACGTTTAAGGTAGAATGGACTTGATCAAGGTCACATGCTAAAGAAAAAAGTTGGATATAGGAAAAAAAAAAGGAGATGGGACAAATAACCTATGGGCGTAGGGGAGCTGAAGTTTTTTATTTACTTTCTCAAACCAGCCTTTCTACCTCTCGAGACACAATGTAGCATAGAGTTTGAACCTTGGACTTCAGAGCCAGACCATCAACCCGACCAGCTCTATCACTTATTAGATCAATGACCTTAACCAGGTTAATGAGCTCCAGATTCCTCATTTGTAAAATGAAGGAAATAGTAACCTAGTTTATAGGATTGTTGGTCAAATAGGTCAATACATATACACTTGTAACAGCATCTAAAGCATAGCAAACTTTCAACAACTTATCATGATCATCATTATCATCTCTACCTCAGCTCCACCTTCTCAAAGAATGAGATATGGGATTAATTAATTGAGCAAAATTATTAAACATCTATTGGTAACAAGCAATATAACAAGTGGTGAAAAGACAAAAATGAATCTCCTTCTCTCAGGTACTCTTAGCCTAGTAAGTAAAGAATTGCACTGCAAATGTTCATATCAAAAGCAATAACATATGAATCCAGACCCCCTAGGTTGTGCAGGACAGGGAGCAGAAAACGGAATGAAAAACTCCTAGAAAATGATTTGTATGTTTTTGGAACCTTGGGGTCTTCCCCTAAGAACCTGAAAGAGTCAGACATGAAGGCAACTTCCTGCCACCCCAGTCTGGCCATAGAAAAAGACCACCCCTTCCTGCCACTCAAGGGCTGGGATATGTGAGATTGGAGGGGAGGAGATTAGGATTGTCTAATTTGTATACATGGAAAATATGCAGCCAGATGAATGGTGGTAGCAGAGCCAACCCATGCACTAGTCATATCTAGAAACAACATATTAAGATTCGCCAAAAATAAGAACCCTGAGCATTCACGACTATCTCTTCAGTCTCCAAATGTTTCAAAGTCAAGTCTGTGGACAGAGGCTCTGAACCTCACTCTGATGAGTCTCTTATGAAATCTCCTCTATCGTGATGGTCAAAACAACAATATTTACAAGGCAACTAATGAACCAGAACAAACACTCAACATAGATACCTCACGTAGGTACCTTAACCTTGAACTGTCTTAATCTCAAAAAAATATGTCAGTGATGCAGGTATGCAGTGTGTGCATAAACAGGAAGATAGGATTTAACCAGAGTTGATAGTTGGCATCATAAAATCTTGCATTATGTTAAATAGTTCTATGTTAAATATAATTTAAAGAGGCTACCTCTAGTCCATTTTTAATTAGTAAATAAAAGCCAGTGGAGTAAAAGCAATGCAGTTCACAGCAGATCTTAGGTCCCTTTCTAATCAGCCCAACTTTGAAAGAGGTTGTGTTTCGGGAAGGGCTTTCCTCCAACCCCAGTTGCCACCTTGCCTCTCCAAACCACTGGCTCCCCACCACAAAACCATGATCCACACCTTACTTAGCCAAATCCATCCATTTCTCCCAATCCAAGGACAGAAAAGAGGAACTCTTTTTGTCGTATATAGAGGTAAACAACCATGGAGAACCACATTAAATTTGGTATCAGAACCATTTTTACCAGTGTATCACTGAGTACTAGAGAACACAAATATGGGAATAATTTAGGTCTTCAACGAGTTGAAGACCTTTGTTCTGTCATGACACTTTTACTCTTAAGATCTTAGAAGCAGAGAGGGACAAAAAAATTCAAATAATATTTTATTTGATTATAAAAATATGTTTACATTCTTTCTTTTCCTCTCAGATCAATACTTTGTTCAGGTATGTACCTTCCTGAAAGACAAGGTAAACTCAAGGCTTTCAGCTCTCTCAAATACACTAAAGATTCAGATTAAAGATCTTGCTCCAAGAGGAACAGCAAACTGGTATTTGAAGTCCTCAAGCATTGAGTCAATGGGTTACAGCATAATGTTGGTGGAATACCAAATCTTCCTGGCAATAAGCCTCAGGATTGCCCCAGATTTTCTCATAGCTAGGATATTTTGGTCAAGAAGTCTAGTTGAGCTGAAATACCCTCCAAAGAAAAAAGCACAGGATTCTCACTCTTGGTTTTGCCACCTAAGCAATGCTATTAAAAAACGCACACCTTAAAACTAGTTATTCTTTCATTATAACAATAAAAATTTTAATTTCTCCTAAGCCACCCACTTCTCTGGCTGTCATTTTTAATTCCATAGTTTCCCCTACCTTTTCTGTTCTCTAGTCTGTTGTGTTTTACTTATTATAGTCAAACAAAAAACAGCCAGAGTAAGAATTCTTAGTTACCCAAAGAGTTGTTAAGTTATAAATTCAACCAGTCATTCAGGAAAAAAACTTTTTCTGCTTTTTCGGCTTCAGCCACCAACCAAAGTTTACGAAAAAGGTTATATATACTACCCTCATTCCAACCTCATTGTCACTTACTGACACTCTTTCCTCATCACTCCTTCATATTTCTTAAGGATCAGAGCTGTCTTTTATATTCCATTGCCTCCTGTCATCCTGAGTCATTTCAATGTATATTTTGATGAACCACCCAATACCCTGACCGCATCATTTCACGACATCCTCCACTTTGAACCCTTACTTCTGCTCCAGAATCCATTCCCATTGATCTTGTAGTCAATTCTTCACCCCTACCAATCTTTAGAAGCTCTGCCCTTTGATCTCATCAGGCTCTCTATTGACTTCCTACCTCACTTTCAAAGTCAGCCAGTCTCTTCTTGTCTTTACATTATTCCCAATCTTTCCTGGACCCAAGGGCAACCATTTTAAATAAATGTTCAGTTTCACCTTAATTCTTCCATGTCCTCCTCCTGGATCCTTTGCTGTTCTCCAATCATTCATTTACTCCCCCTGCCCGAGTTAGCCAGAGCCACATAAAGTTTTGCAGCAGGTACCCTGCACAGCGATGTCTTGCACAAGATTGTTTGAGCAAGGAGGAGTGAGAAGCACTGCTTGCCAAACTCTAGATATTGCCTTCAATCAGAGGGATGGGCTCATTTGTCTAATGCACATGAAGGTCACTTTTGTTCTCCAAGCCCTTTTACTATTTCACAGACATTAGCTAGCCATGGCCCGCTGGGTAGCTGAGCACTGTGGGGAAAAAAAGAGAAACATGTTTTTATCCAATATGTTTTCTTTGCAATTATCTGTCATTATTGACCACTCCCTGTTCTTGAAACTCTTTTCTATATTACTCTCCAAAATACTACTTTATTCTGGCCTCTTTTAAATTTCCTTCCCTGGCTCCTCTTCCTTAAGACTGCCTAGCAAATGTCAGAGGCTCATCAGGTTGCTCCCCTGATACACTTCTGTTTCCTTCTTACACCTGTCTACACCTTCTGTCTGGGCGGTTTCATTATCTCGCACTGTCTCAACTATTATATAAGTGGCATCCAAATTTATTTCTCCACCTCTAATTTCCTCTGGGTTCCAAATCCACCTTCCAGTTGCCTACTGGACATTTTCACCTAACCATCCCATAAGCATCAAAAACTCATCATGTCCAAAACTAAATTCAACATTCCCCTAAATCCCTATTTCCCTCCACTGACATCCCTCATCTTTGCTAATGGCATGCCCACTCACCTAGTCCCCCAAGACAGAAACCTCAAGATCACTACAGATTCACTTCTTCTTTCTTTTCAGATTCACTTCTTTAACTCAGTTTCCACATCCAGTCAATCACCAAGCTTGACTCACTGTTCTACTGAAATACTGTTCAAATCTATTCCCGTCCCCCACTTCACTGTGCCTTTATATTCTTTTATCTAAACTATAACAAAAGCTTCTTAATCCATTTCCTTTTCTCCAAATTGCTCCATTTCATATGTATCCCTTACTCTGCAGAGACTGATCAGAGCACTGCCCTACTGAAAAATCTTTGAGTGTTTAATGAAATCCAAAACCCAAAGTATGATTTACTTGCAAGCACCTTTTACAATATAACTACAACTTACCTTCCAACCTTTTACTAGCCCCTTCTCCTACTCCAGTACTCTATTCTAACCACATCAACCCGCTTAATTGTCCCTGAACGCATCATGAATGCTCTTAATGTTACTCATACATTGTCCCTACCTATTCTGGTCCCTCTCCTAAAATGTCGATCACTTCTTTTCTCTCTGTATGAGAGAGAGAATATATGAGTCACACTCATCCTTAATTGTCCAGGTCTAATATCTCCTTCTCAGTAGAGTTTTCCCTGTTGTCCCTTCTTCCAGCTAAAAATTAACTGTTCCATCCTCTTTTCTCCTATAGCATTTGGAGCTTTTGTCAGCATTTAGTGTCTTACTTATAAATTGCATACCCTATAAAATGTGAGACTGTAAATTATTCAGGACTTTAGAAGCAAGTTTACCTGGTATACAGTGAGGAAATCAGCCATTCTGCCTCCAGTCTATGGTTTTCTAAATCTCTGTAAATTGTATGTTGTTTTCTAGTGTTTGTTAGCTAAATTGTTAATTTCATGACAAGGAATTGTTTTGGTGAGGACAGAAATTTTGGTTCACTTCAATTGTTAATATTAACTTTTGTTTTTATGAGTGTTGCACAGATTGGCCCAGTCCACTGGGCAGTAAAAAAAAAAAAAAATCTATGGGAAAACACAATTCATGTTATAGGAGAAGGTCCAATGTAGAATAGAACCCTATAGTACGAACATCAACTGCCTGAGGTGAAAGCAGAAGCAAACATCTCAGCAGGCAGGAAACAGACTCATTTTCAACTTCAATGTTTTTCATTCCAATGACATATTTTCCCACTTGGATCAACACCTTCGGGCTTTTCGGACATCACCACCCTAATGAAACTCTTCTTGCCATCCATTGGAATATATATATATCCTATCTCTTATGTATAATGCACCCCAATCCTATAGAGTTGATCTCTCAAACCCAGAGGAGGACACCCATATGCACCCTTATTCATGTCATACCCTCTTCCTTTTTCCTCCACCTTCACAATGTAACAGTGTGACTGTCATTTCACCTTCTACATTCCATGCTCATGATTTGCTTCTCCACTCTTGCATCCTTAATAATTAATATGCATTAGTTTAGAAACAAGAGAACTTAACAAAAGGAAGGACTTGGTCCTGGGTATAACATATCAGCCATCTGAGAAGAGACACCAGCTTCCTGGTTTGTAAATATAAGTGACTTTTTTTTTCCAGCTAAGACTTTCTGGATATAAACAGATCACATGACCCAGGAACATGTCAGAAGATTATTGGTTTCCAAATGAAAGCTTTGATTCCCTTCAGGTCAGATTCTTTTTCTTAAAATTTCAAGGAATCAGAGGTTACCTGGGGTAACTATAATTAGTTTAAAAGGCTATACAGGTTTATGTTGAGCAAATGATTACACTCCTCTCTCAAAGGAATTTTCATCACAAGTACCTGCGTGGCACAACCAGTTCATTTTTCAAACAGCATTTCTAAGGTGCTTCTTTTTCACTTCAGGTGAGCTTTGAGTTGGGAGTGGTATCTGAACTATAGTGATTCCCAGGCCCTTCTACAAAAGAGCGAACTCCTACTCCTGACTTCCACCAGGGAGCCAAATCTGTGGAATGGAATGCTGTGTGACTTCACTCTTAACTATCGCCAAATAAATTGTTAGCTTTGTCATGCAATGGCATTCCCCAGATTTATGCAAATGAGGGGGCTCTAATTTCACAATGTTAATTCAATCTTTTCAGAAATCATATCTCTGAGCTCATAATTTTATGTTATGACTATGTTGCATACAGATGAGGGCTATGTTTTGCTTCTTGCCATTCCTGCAAACATTCAGCATTTCTTCAACAAATAGAAACATTACCAAATTGCACTGTAGCTACCCAGTTTAGCTATACAAGCTGTTTTATTCAATCAAAGAAGAATGCATAGAAATTCTGTTTTAAATCATATTCCTTGGTCCTTAGGTGGTTGATTTTGGAAAGAATAACTCAACGTGCTAAATTCTGCGACTACGCTTGTTCTTTGTTGAATAGAAAACACCACTTTGTGCCTATATTTTATTAAACTTTTGCATAACCAGAAGGTAGCTTTTATATTGGCAGAGATTCTGTTATATGGAAAATTACAGTTGCCACTCAACCATCAACCTCATGCTGATTCTTCTTCCTCTTCTTGATGTTCTTAAGCCATGATAAGTTGAAACTCTTGAAAGCTATATTTTAAGAACCTAGGTCCAATGAAACATTATAACCATGAAGAGAATTGCTGCTACCACAGTTTCAACAATTACATATTTTTATCTTTGAGGAAAAAATGTAGTATTTTTTTTTCCTAAGGATCTATAAAAGTTCTCCTGATTACCAACTGGATATACTTCCCTGAAATACCAAACTTGATGAAAACCACTTGAATCTCTGCAGCCACTGACAACCCCACCTAACATTTCTGAGTGACAATAATATGCTCCGTGCTTCAGATATGTGGTCTTTTTTGATCCTGACAACATTCCTGCTGGGGGGTAGGGATTTTCATAATTCCTCTTTTATAGATAAAAAAAAAAAATGAAGCTAAGAAAAGTGGAATAGCTGGCTTGAGATAATGCAACTAGAATGTAATGGGGTAGGAAAATGGAATTCGGATTACTTGCAACACCATACCAAAGAATCCCCTCGACGGTAGGTCTTTGTGGGATATTTCTGCTCCCTCCCACATTCAGATTACGATTATAAGTGACTAATTTTTCTCAGATCAATTTAATATACCAACCCTCCATTGGGCCAGATGAATAATCACCATAGGGCAGCCCTGCACTAAATGAAAAGAACTTCCTAAATAGAAGGGACCTCTATAGTCAGCTAATGATCTGTACTTTGCATTTAACAAAGAAGGAGAAGACACTGGGTGAAATCTCTGTCAAGAATTTCAATTTAAGGGTGCCTGGGTGGTTCAGTGGGTTAAGCCTCTGTCTTCAGCTCAGGTCATGATCTCAGGGTCCCAGGATTGAGCCCAGCATCTGGCTCTCTGCTCAGCGGGGAGCCTGCTTCCCCCCCCCCCTCTCTGCCTGCCTTCCTGCCTACTTATGATCTCTCTCTCAATCAAATAAATAAATAAAATCTTAAAAAAAAGAATTTCAATTTAAGCCACTAGTGGTTACATTTTTGACTGAAAGCTGGAAAAGTGTGCCAGCTGAAAATTCCGTAAAGAGACCAACTGATCCCAGTGAGTCTCTTTTCAATGCTTACAAGAGCCATTAAAAATTTTTACATGAGGAAAGGACCCAGTTCAGTGTTTCTGCACAAGATATTTCTTCTGTTTTTTTTTTCCTAGTAGAGCTCATTCACACTATACAATGAATAGCCCATTTTTTCCAATTCTGCAGAAAGGCTTTTTTTTTTTTTTTTTTTTTTTTTACTTAGCAAGGCTAATTTCTTACTTCTTCATTGTGGGTAAAACCTGGGGATAATAAGTTTAATAAGTTCAATTCCATCACCTTAAGTGCTGATGAATTCCTCTACCAACTCCAATTTCTTATTTCTTGATGTTGAGTGGAAATCAGGAAAGGTTCTCAAGTCCCTCAATATCTGTATTATAAGAAACTTCAATGTACTTGGTCTAAAGCAATTCGGTGTACTGTTTACAGCCCTGAACTTTGGCTACAGTTCAATCAATGAAATCAGGAAAGTCTTCCCTGTATGTGCTTTCACAAATACACAGAGAACAGTAAGTTCCACATGTTAAAGCTAAAGCTCTAAACTAAGCATCCTGAAACAGTTAGGAAAAAAGTAAGAAAACTGTTGTGTTATAGAGACAGATCTTTGGGTGCCTAGGTGGCTCAGTTGGTTAAGCAACTGCCTTCGGCTCGGGTCATGATCCCGGAGTCCCGGGATCGAGTCCCATATCGGACTCCCGGCTCTGCGGGAGGTCTGCTTCTCCCTCTGACCTTCTCCCCTCTCATTCTCGGTCTCTCTCTCTCTAATAAATAAATAAAATCTTTAAAAAAAAAAAAAAAGAGACAGATCTTTGCAGAAAACTCCGTGAATGCTGAAACAAACATGGCGAACACTACCTCTGTTACTAAAAGCAAGACTTCAGGGATGTTACAATGTACACCTATTTGCAAACAAAACTATAATTCAGTTAACTTCAACAGAAAATTATTGTCATTAAACCTTTTAATAAGCTATGGTTATGGCAGGTTCTACTTTAGCTTGATAGGGAACATAAGTGATACATGCCAAAAAAACAGTTGGAAGGGCTTCAAACTGTAAATTTGATACTACTGGGCTGTGTTTATTTGCAAAGAATATAAAGTGTACTTTCCACCCACAGTATTGCACTTTATGTGGGTCCATCAAACTCTCAGTCAGTTTGGTGTCAACATGGGAGGTCAACACAAATAGACTAGAAAATACTGTAGATACACAATTGGTATTTACAGTTATGAGAATTCTGAAGTTGAAGGAGACATTAATGATTATATGGTTCAGAGTTTCTTAAAACAGTTTCATAAGCCACTAGTTTGCTAGTGTGTTAAAATGTGTTGTCCCCTCCATTCTTCTCCAAAAGGGCATCCGTTGGTCAAAAGTTTAGGAAGAACTGGGTCAAAGTTATATAAGGAGTCTTTACTGCAGGACATTTTGGAGCACTGCAACATGCAAAGAGAGGAATATATTCTGCAGCATTTAAGCTTCTTTAGTTACTAAGCCCTCTTTTATAGAAATTGTCTAGGGACATACTTTGTGAAATATCATATAACTCTTTCTCTTCATTTAGTTCTGTAAACCAAGGCAAAAAGGCATGGTGATGGAGAGTTGGTATCAGAACTCAGGTCACTTAATTCCAAAAAGTGTCCTCTTCTCTTACCACCAGAAAACTGCTCAACATTATGCAGCTGTTAGAGTAAGGACAGCACCGTGTCTAAAAGTGTGTTTGGAATCCCCCAAGTCAGTCACTTACCAGATGTTGGCTTCAGTAACTTCATCTATAAAATGGAGCTAATGATAGAGTTGTGAGGGTTATCTATTTATTACAATCAGTACTACTACTATTATTATTAAACATCATCACCCCTATTTAGGTATAAGTAATCAGGGGTAACAATAATTTCTAGAAAGATGTTCACACTCTCTGATACATTCACCAGCCTCTTACCTCTCTAGTGATCATACTAGAAAGTATGAGGACTGTCCCTCAAATGTAACTGACAAAGAAACAGAATCTTGGGGGAACCTAATAATAATTTTGAGTTATTTTGAGAATTTTTTTAAAAAAATGCAAGTTTACTATACATAATAATGTAAAGCTAACCAGAGTTTCCTTAAAGGAAGATATTGTTTTAATTGGTAGTAGTGTCAAAGCACCAACTTAATGATTCTAGGCCATGATTATACTGCCTGGTGATCATTTTATAGTTCTTGGATAGAGTTCTTACCTTGTCAGTTAGAAAGTTCATTGGCATTTATAGAAAAATATTAAATTAATGAAATTCATATTAATTTAAAAAGTGATTATATATAATTACAGTAAATCATTTTAACTAGGAAAAAAAAATCTATTTGTTCCTGGCATGTGCTTCCACAGTCCCCTCCAATAATTGTCTTTTTCATTGTTTGTCTCCCTTGTTAAACCAAAAGTTCCATGAGGATAAGGACTATGTCTTGATTGTTCAGTTACATTCCAAGTAGTATCTTGCTCAGAACCTATCACATAGGAAGTACTCCATCGTCATTTGAGGAAGAAAGGAAGGGAGAGAAAAGGGAGGTAGGGACAGAGGAAAAGAGAGGAGTGAGGGAGGGAGGGTAGGAGACAGACTGGCTGGAGGAAAGAAAGGCTAGGAAGGAAGGTAGTGGAAGAGGGAGGGAAGGAGGGGAGGAAGAACAGAGGGAGGGAGTCAAGTACAAAGTCAAGAAGAATAAGCTGATAGCTAATAAACTAAATGAGGCCACTCAAATGTAAGCCTCTCAGTCCTGATTGGACTAAAGATGAAGTCAAAGAGCATACACCATACTCAATATATTTTCAATTTCAACCGTTTGACAAATTTACTAATGTACACTTTGTTCTCATTATAAAGTTTCCCCCATCATAAATTTCTCCTGCCATAACGCTCTTGGACCTTTACCCCCTACTTCATTACCTCCACTCATATTAATTATCCGCCTCCTGATGGCAGCATATTTCTAGGCAGACAAGTCTTGAACTCCCAAAGGCTGTGTTACAGGAACGCTCTAATCTCGATACTTATAATCAGATGTTGGCGGGATGTCATCCTGCAGTGGAGGGTGTATGAGTGTTAAACTAATGTACTGCATTACTTTGCAGATTGAGTGAGACCTGTAATGAGTAACCTCAATCAAACCGTAAGAATTGCTACATTCTGAATTCACTTCTATAAAATTTAAGAAAAAATGAAGAACAAAATGGAAAGGGAGGAAATATTTAAATGAGAAAGAAAATGGATGTTACTGTTTCAGCCACAGGTGACATGACCATTTTCAAAATAATCTAAATGCCATGAGACTACAGATCAAGAAAAATGGAATAAGCCATATGGAAAATGGTCAGAAGGAAGAAAATGGCAATGTGAACAAATAATACAACAAAATGATAGCTTGAATTATTCATGGACCAAAACGGACCAGAAGCCAAGTATAAGACATAACCAAAGGTGCAAAGGCTCTTCTGATGACTGAAATCTCTTCCATACGTTTTTAAGGACACAGACCTGGTGTTGCAATGCCAAAACCCTCCTTGCATGGATATACTATGTTATGTAGTTACCCCAAAGAGACCTGAAAGCCCTTGCAGATAATAAACAATCAGATGATTTGCTCCATCAGACACTCTAGTAAGAGGCAGGAATCACCCAGAAAACTGGATCTCAGAAGGCAAATCCTACATATATTTTCTGCCTAAGGATAGAGACTTCACATGTTTTGATCACCATTGTATCCCCAACATCTACAGCAGTAGTCGGCAAACTTTCTTCTTTTAAAGTGCCACATAATAAATATTCTTGGCTTTGAGAACATACTATTCCTTCCACAACGACTCAACTCTGCTATTATAACACAAAAGCAGCCACAGACAATAGATAAACAAATGGGTATGACTATGTTCTAATAGGAGTTTACTTTAAAACTTATTTAAAAAAACAGGTAGCAGATAAAATTTGGCCCTGGTCTAGAACACTGCATGATACATGGGTACCTAAAAAATATGTGTTAAAACCACGAATGTTCCCCTTACTAAGACCCCACCTCCTCTCTAGTTGTGGCCTTCCTTAGCAATGTAACAGGGACCAAAAAAGGGTTGAGCCTACTTGTTAAAGACTATACTGATCTTGATGCTGAGGTAGTATAAACATAGCACTACTAATAACCATATCCCCTGCTCTGTGTCCTGTAGTAGGAGAGAATAAGTCCATTGATAGAGAGAGAAGGAGAAACAAAGTGGCAAAGATAGAATCTTGATTGTGTTTAAACATTCTTAGTCCTGTGGTGGAGACTGCAATTCCCCCTTTCTCTCATCCTTCCTTTCGGTGCAACAGAATTCTCAAGTTTTAGTGGGATACACGGCTTATCAGCTAGAGACTATAATTCCTAGACTTTCTGGCAGCAACATGGCTAAACACAGAAAAAAAGTGTGACCAGAACTGATGTGAGCAACTTTCGTGTCACATTCATATAAGGAAATAGCTTGCTCCCCCATTTTTTCCCAATCCCAGGGGTCAGAGCTTAGACCTGACAGGAAATACCCCAGAACAAAGGATGCAAAAAATATAACACACTTAGGTATGGTGGAATAAACAGACAGAAGGAACTTTGGACTCTGGGATGACATTGATCAGGTTACCTTTTCCCTCTACACTGTCTACTCACTCATGCTTTTACATAAGACATAAATAAATTTTGTGTCTTCAGCCACGTTATCCAAAAAGCTGAAATGATATCTCAACTAATAAAATCCCTGAGGACCTTCCCCAAATTCCTGCCTTCCAAACCTTGATTGTTCTTCAATTCCAATAATTCTCAAAATTATATCTTTTAATAAGTCATCTTTTGCTTAATTTAGTCCCGGTTGGGTTTCCATCACTTGCAACCAAAAGCTTCCTGAATAATATAAGAAATAATGGTAGTGTCCAGTTGTTCCTCCATGAAAAGATGTTGTCAGTCTTTACTGTCAGTCTTACAAATTGAAGTTTTTATTCTATCAATCAAGGTGGCAATTTCCTCACAAATACATTTAGCAAACTGAGGGCAACTGTCCTAATTCTTTTTTTTTTTTAACTGTCCTAATTCTAATGGAAGACTCCGTCAAAGCCAATGATCTCTTGAGAACAGATGAGGAAATAATTCTAGATCTTAAATGAGTACATTTCCTAAAGCAATAATTTTCAAACTATTCACAGACATTCCTCTAAGTATCTTCAAGGAGCATCTTCAAAAAAAATAAGACCATGATGAATGTATTTAATTTATATGTGCTGCATGACCTTTAGGAAATATCTATCGCAAGATTATACTGGCAAATGGAGGTTGTAAACTGCACACACAATCACACATACACACAGAGAAATGAAGGCATATTACATGGACTGTCAGTTCCATAAACATTTAACTAATATTTTGTCATATAAAATGCTTCATCATATAAATGTTCTATAATGTTTTATTATATGTTTTTTATTATATACCTTGGTGGGAAAAAAAACCAACAATATATAACCATTTCCTGAAGGACATATTAGATGTTGAGTGAAAACTAAAATTCTCCACTGAAAACAAAAGCTAAAAATTGATGAAATATATAATTTTTGATAAGGAGAAAACAAAATCAGTAAGACAGTTTGAGCCAAAGGTATCAAAGTCTGTCAAAGAAAATTAATGAGTTCAGAACACAAAAGAGACAGTCTAAGATATTAAAGGGGGAAAAGTAGTGTTCGATAAATAACAAAGCCGATATCGTTACTACCAATGAGGTAGAGTATGAACAAGTCTTAGAAATCCAGACACTATCTGGATATTGAGCCCAATATTTAAATTATGCAACCTCTATTCTCCCCCTGAACCTAGATAAATAAATAAATAAATAATAAATAAATAAGGAAATGAACTTAAACAACAAGTAAATTATTAGAATTTAGGTTAATTCACAAAATTAGACCAGAAAAATTCTTACAGCAATTGTAAGTTGATGGTTCAGCAACTCCTAATAATGTATGTGTTACCTCGAGACAAGAATTTATATTATTTATCACTGCATCCATATGCACTGGCACATTCTAGGTGCTGAATTCACTTGATAAATAAATGATGAATAAATAATATGTTTACAGAAAGCAAAATACAAGTAGATTTTTATTAGAACCTTATTATAACTTTTATATTCATTATCCCATGTTTTTTTAGTATGTCAAAATCAAAATTTATTATAATTTCACTTTTCTTGTTTTAAAGAAAGATCTTTCTTTCTTTATCTATAATATATTTAAAATACACTTAGCTTATCTGGTTTTCAGAAGAGAATATTGTTATATCTGACATTTTCTTTTTTTTAATCTTATTTTAATTCCAGTACACTTAACATACAGTGTTGTATTAGTTTCAGGTGTACAATAATAGTTCAACACTTCCGTACATTACTCAGTGTTCATGACAAGTGCACTCCTTAATCCCCATCACCTGTTTCACCCATCCCCCCACCCACTTCCCTTCTGGTAACCAGCAGTTTGTTCTCTAGAGTTAAGGGTCTGTTTCTTGGTTTGTGTGTCTCTATTTTTCCCCTTTGTTCATTTGTTTTGTTTCCTAAATCCCATATATGCATGAAATCATACGGTACCTGTCTTTCTCTGACTTATTTCACTTAGCATAATACTCTCTAGCTCCACCCATGTTTTACAGATGAGTTTATAGACCTATGAGATGTATAGACCAAAAATTATTAGCACCAATGACTTTTTAAAAAGAAAAAAACAAGTAAGTTCCAATAGGAGACAGAAACAAAAACCCAAGTTTCCTGACTCTTAGCTTATCACTATGAATTAATAAGATAATACAAAATATCCCTTTTATTCATAGATGCTATACATACCTGTATTCTGCCAGCCCCGAAGTTGAGAAAGAAAACAAATCATAGAACAAACTGTGTTTGAAATATAAATAGGTGTCTTTACTTACAAAAGTTCTTCACAAAAAAAAAAAGTTTTTCACAGGAACAAATAAAAAAGACAATGAAAATAGGGAAAGAAAGTAGTCTAACAGTGTCTATGGACAAGAAAAACTAGGGGAGCTAGGAACAATTAGAGCAGTTTGTCAATGACCACAATAAAATTGTTGCCAGCAAAGCTGGCAAATTTCCTTCTGAGTAGCAAATATAGAGAAAATAGTGCAGAACCTTTCCCTTTCTATATAACTCTATTGAGAATAGATATGAAATAATGTTTTTACCACTCAGTTCTTTACTTGTAAAATGAAATGAGGAACCAGCACCTGTGTCTTAAATTTCCTATATATAACCTACTGCTTCTCCAATGCTACACTTGCCTCCTCTCCCAGCTTCTCTACTGCAGCTGCCGTACCAGTCTTTTGTTAATGAACAGCAAGGAAGAAAGGAAGACAAGCAGAAGGGAGGAGGGGGTGAAAAGAAGGAAGGAGGAAAAGAGAGAGACAGAAGAGAAAAAAATAATTTACTGGTTTTCGATACCTCACTACTTACCTTCATAGAAACGTTAAAATACACTAAATGTTAATATATTTTGATGGGAATATCAACAGTCAGCCCACCTTCTCCTTGTGAAGTTACAATTGCCAACATATATGTTGGACAGGCAAGTTAATAATTAGAGCATTCTTGTCAACATCTCTCTAGAGAGAAAATAAAAATGCTGAATTGCAGAACCAATGAATACCTCCACCAGAAAAACACTGACTTTTAACCAACTGACTGCTAGGAGGATAGAATGGTTTAGAGAAAGTTCAAAAGATAACAGAATTGATTATTATATTGATTTAAGAAAATAAAGAAGCAAAACCAACTCTTTAATAAAGAATTCCTACAAGTTTTCCCTTCTATGGCACAAATAGGTTTCAAATAACAGAATATAAACCTTCATAAGTGATTGCCCTCACAACCACTCAATGCTCATAATATATCTAGAAAGATCCCCTCAGGAGGGGAAAAAAGCAACAACAGAAGGGAGTACAACTTTGGAAGGGATGGGATTTGTTTTGGGTTTGGGAAGGTTAGCAACAATGTAAGGCCCATCATCAAGAAGATCAAAGTAGAATGGTATGATCATCAGCCCAGGAAAGCATGAAGATTTTGTACTGAGATGATATGCAAAAAGTCACCAATGGGCCAGTAATTTTTATCAGCAATTTTTTCCATGTAAAAGACTAATCTTTTAGTAATCCAATTCAGATAATTAGGTTATTCTTATTCTTTTTATATACTTGCATTTTCTTCTTACTGGGGAAGACAGAAGCTTATGATGACCAACAAGAGTAGGTGTGAGAAGCACTTCCCAAGTATGTTCTAAGAAACACCAGCTCTGTACACCATGGGAAGGAAGAAAAGTAATTATAGTCGAATAAGTTTAGGAAACACTGCATATAATATACCCCTAATGGAGATCCAGAATCCATAAGAGTATGCTAAAGCCTCTGAGAAGTCCTATAATAAAAGCATATTTAAATATATTTGCTCTAACATTTGCCAAACTTTTTGACACAGAATCTCTTTTGTATATAACACTAACTTAAATTACTTCCTGTGAACCTAGTGTTCCATAGCACATAGTTCTCTCAAAGAGAACTACTGAGCTAAACGGTTTTGATATATAAAGCTCACCAATGTTTTCAAGGGAGAATATGCTGGCTTTTCGTTCTTTCCAGTACCTAGCTTGCACGTGGTTTTTATGGTGTGGTGAGCTTGAAAGTGTGAATGTCAATTTAATCAACTATAAGGCATGTTAGAAACAAATAAATTGTAGCCTTTGCAATGCCCCTAGATCATGTTAACTTGATTAAAAGCAATATAGCCTTATAATATGAGAAAATGTAAGCAACTTTATTATGTTTGGAACAAACTAAAGGGTATTCAGATTTTTACATGAACTGTGTTTATTAATACAGACATTTCATCAGAAGAAAGTGAGACAGCAGTACTGGTATCATTATTTATTAGCCCTAAGGGAATAGCGTTTGACTCCTCATCCCATTAATGAGAAACTGATGACAATGAAGTCACCAATACATTTCTATACTTTCAATTGCTCCTTAACCTCCTTTGATTATATTACAGAACTTGGAAAAATCTAGAAGCTCCATGAACTTTAATAAGAGGTACAGACCATTACTCACAAATGCCTAGGAATCTGTGTAACAAGGTGGCAATTCTATTTAGAGGGAGTGGGGAACTAGGTCATGACTGATCCTGGCAAAATTCACTACCAATCTGGAATAAAATGATGCTGAAACCCAAACCACACCATGTACAGAAATAAAATCTTAATACAATAAGTACCTAAATCTAAAAATAAAACCATAAAACATTCAGAAGAAATTTTAAGCTAATACATGAATAAGCTTAGGGTGGGGAACAATTTCTTAAGTGAGAGGGAAAACCTAGAAATAATAGAGGGAAAATTAAACCTATTTGACTACATGAAGAATTTAGAATTTTATGTGAAAAAATATACCAGAAAGAACAATAAAAAGACAAATAAACTTATGGAAACATTTGCAATACATTTAAGACACACAAGGTTAGAATGTCATATACAAAGAAACAGGAAAAAGAAGGAAACTGAGACAAAATAAGTCCACCAAGAGTCTAGGGGAATGCAAATAGCTAATAAACATGAAAAGCTACTCCATCTCACTACTGACAAGGAAAATGTAAATTATATTCAAAATGTAATTTTTTTTCTACAAATGGCAATTTGTGAATGGTAAAAGAGGGCTACTACCCAGGATGAAAGAAAACAAATACTCCTCCATATTTTTGGTAGATGAGTGAATTGCAGAAGCATTGTACCTAAGGATGCTACAACCTTTTGGAAAGTTATTTATAATGTTTATTAAAATGATAACTATGTGTTTAGTTTATCCAGATACTCCAATTTTTAAAAAATCTACCCTATTAAGCAAAAAAGCACTGGTACATAAGAATATCTATATGAGGGTACTTAATATAACACTGTTGGTGACAACAATAAAAGTGGAAAACATGTAAATATCTCTCAATAGGAAAGGAAATTTGTAAGATTACAGTCATTTGCTAAATCATCTGGTTCTGTGTCTATTGACCTGAGGAAGAGCCGTGATTCACTAACATGTAAGCTTTACGAGGGCAATAAGGTATCCATCTTGCTGACCATCACATTCCCAGTGTCTAGAACATTGTCTGGATATGCAATGACAATTTTTGAATGGCTATATTTTTAAACAAAATATAACTGTGAAGAAGAACATACAGTATTTCAGTTTTATAGAAATATTAAGACATACACATATATGTACACATATACTTTTATATATGTATATATCCATGGAAATGGGAATATAATCATACATCCTTGGCTGTTAGCACAGGTATTCTATTTAAGGAAATGGGGAGCAGAGAGAATTATTAGCTTTCCATTTACAAAGGCTTGTTTTACACTTGTTATAACAAGAATGCATTTACATTAGTAAGTTTCTTCTAATATAATAACAAAAACTCTAGAAGGAAAAAGTCTAGAAGGTTTATTAAAGACAACTGATAAGAGGTGATATACACAGGACAATTCAAATTATATTTTCATGGATCTTTTTTGCAAGCCCCCATTCGATCTGTCAGTTCCACAAAGACTAGTTTAAACAAAGAATGATGTATCCCACAGAGCTGATGAGCAAATGTCTGGTCGCTACCACACATTTATCAGGGCACCCTATTAAGGTAAGCAAATGAGCAGGAAAATAAAAATATAGATCATCCATCCTTGATAACACACAAAAAGGGCCACCGAGGCTGTGCAAATGAATCCTTGTTCTATCTATTCATCTTTGCTGTTAATTACGTGGCTGAAGATTGGAAATGAGTCGTTAGTGTCTTACATGCTGGCAGTACTCTAGCCACCATGGAGAAAGGAAACACAGCACACTGAGATTACCTTAGCAGGGAGAAAAGGGGTAAGATAGAGGAGACAGTGTTGGCTGGTTATTTGTTGCTCACTGCAGAGATGAAAGACACATGTTTGGAAAAAAGTCAAAGGAAGGGAAAATAAACAGGCAACTCAGACAGTTGGATCCTCTTAAAAAATAAGAAGCTTGGTGACACTGCTTTTGGATAGAATAGTAATTAAATAGGGAAATGTTACTTGTCCTAAAAAATATTGACTCATTTTAAGGAAAACTAAAAGCAATGCAATGTCTCCATCTCAGAACAAATGTGGGTAGACTTTTAAGCATTTTAGAGATAGTATCTTTGGGAGTTCAATTTTTTTTTTTTTTACCTAGTAATGCCAAAGGGATAAAATTAATCTGCTCTAATTAAAGATCTCCTCAAAAAGATCACTGCCACTTTCATCCAATAAAAATCTTGTCATAAAAATACAAATTAGAAGTAAAAGTGGAAGTGCGTCGTTTCCTTCTAATGTTTTTTATTTTATCAATAAATTAATATTGTTAATGTCATTCATTTTCCAAGAAGATGACATGAGGATTTATGCTGCACTTTGAAACATTCTGCTTTCATCTTAGGAGGAACCCAGTTTAAGCTTTGAAATATGTATGCTTGATCATGGGCTTCTAGCCAAGGTGCACCTAATTAATCGGAAGATCAAATGTGTGCTCAGTGAGAGGCACAACTACAAAACCGCAGGTGGTAGCCAACGGCTCCATTTAATAAAGGTTGCACAAACAGAGTACTGTGCTAGGGCTCCTGTCACCTGTGTGCCGCTCTTCTGCCATTTTGTCATTGCCATGAGAATAGTTACTGGGTCATAAAGAGATCTCAACCTTCCTATTTCACTGAAGTTTAACTTTCTACTCCGCAGAGCAACTCCATAACATGCTGGAGAATATAAAATCTGTTTGTTTAGGGTTTGGTTATGATTGCTATTGTTGAATTTATTACTAGCTTGTCCTAAGAACATAAAAACCTATGATTCTGTTAAATAGGCAGTGCTAGTAGTTAAGGAAACAGATTTTAGAGTGAAATGGAACTGGAGACAATAGTTATAAATTAGTTCTGCTAATGATTAGCTATGTGATCTAAGCTCCTTTTTGCTCATCTATAAAATGGGAAGAATAGTATCTACCTTGCAGGTTGCTATGAGGTTTAAGTGGGATAGCACATAGAGAGTCATTGTATATAGAAGCATGCAATGGTAATGAAAAAACTGGAAGTGAGGCCATAGAGGGGAAGAGAGTCATAAATTTTCTTCAGATGAAGGCTTAAGAAAGTCCAAGCACTGTAAACACATTTTTATTATGGATTAATTTCCCAAGATCATAATCCCTTAACAGTCCCAAAGGATCTATTTTTCAGTCCTAAATCCTAAATGCCTGGAAAGGTTTGACAGATCTGGGAAAATAAGCAAGTGCTTTTAAGTGATTATTTTTTCAAGTGTCTGCTTTGGTGTACAGTTATTTGATATCTATTTTCATTCAATCAGGAAAAGGTATAACGATAGAAGAAGCAGAAGTTAGAGAATATGGCTTGTCATTCCCTATTGAAAATTAGCAAAGATCTAATTGATATCAAAAAGTCAACAACAAATTCTACCTGGGTCACTAGATTAAGAAACAGTTACTAAAACTGACCTTGTTCTTAGTTACCTATCAGAGGGCACAGTAGTCTGCTTTTATCCTCTGTGTAATATGAAGTCAAGATAAGAAATACCTGGGATCAAATTCTGACTGTATCAATGACTGTAGCCAAGTCACTAATTTAGCCTTTCTGTTCCTCAGTTTCCACACTGTAGAAGCAGAGCTATAATACCTACCCTCATTTGAGTGGACCATGGAATCTGCATATTTGGTGATCTCTTTGATGATTTTTGTGCACACCAAAATTTAAAAACCCTTCCCTAAAGTAATGCTTTTAAGAATAGTAATAAAATAGCAAATAAAATATTTCTAATACCCAAAGTAAGTGAGTTAATGTGCCTTTACGGAATCATTATCCTGGGTACACTTAATAGCTAAATCCTTTACCATAAATAGGAAAGCACAGCATATGTGATATGCTTTATGATGTGTGCATACATGCCTCTGTGTGTGCATGTGTGTGCATGTGAGCACAGGCATGTGTGTCGTCAGCAAGATGAAAGAAGGAAATAGGGAGGAAAGAAAGAAAACACCCACATGATTCAAAGTGGATTTTTCCATTAAGTGACTGTTGGCTGTAACTGCATGATAACACTTGTGAATATGATACTAATGATGCAGTTGCCTAATGGGCTTGACACAAATAATGCAGAAAATTACAAATAATGCAGACTCAATTACCACTGAATGCAAGCAACAGGCAATCGAAGATGTAACACGCTTCATTCTATGTTATCCCCATTTTTTCTACTCATTTAAGATAAGCCTAGAGCTATAGAAATTCCCTTTTCCAATTATTTTCCATGTCTTCAGAAAAGTATATGACTCCCCCAGGTTCTATGATTCATTCCAGTATAAAGGCCAATAGTTCTTTTATAATGTTTATATAGCCCAACCTCTATCATGAAGGAGACAAAGGCAAACAAACTGGTTTGGGGCAGAGAGCGGAATTTACCTGCCTACATGCTTATTAGAAGTAAAGTTCAGGGGCACCTGGGTGGCTCAGTAAGTTAAGCATCGAACCCTTGGTTTCAGCTCGGGTCATGATATCAGACTCCATACTCAGCAGGGAGTCTCCTTGAGATTCTCTCCCTCTTCCTCTTCCCTCCTCCTGCTTGCACTCTCTCTCTAAAAATAATAGGTAAATAAATCTTAAAAAAAAAAAGTGAGATTCAGTGAGAAGCATTTTTAATACATATTAATTCATTTTATGATGACCCTCTAAAGTAAGTATTATTATCTACATTTAAGGGTAGGAAGTTAGAAGCTCAAAGAATTTAAGAAATTTGAACAAGTCACTAAGGCTAGTAAAAGACACAGAAGGATTCAAACCAAATTTGTCTGATTTCTATAACTCATGTGTTTTTGACCCTCAGAAATAAAGCCAGGCAGGCCTATCAAAATAGCAGAAGTTCTTAGTTCCAAGCAACAAAACCAGACTTGGCAGTTATGGCAGAGCAGGACTTTACTAAAAGATAACTGGGCAATTCACAGCATCATTAGGAGGGCTGGAGAACCATGCCTAAGCTTTGCAGGCACAGGCAGCGTCTCATCCTGTCACAGAACTCATCCAGGAAGGGAACAGCCCCCGCCAGAGCTGGCATGAACAGTAGAGGGTGGAGCAAACATCACTGCCACATATGCCCTGTGAACTTAGGCTTAAGGCTGTCACCGTTACTCCCACAAGCATTCCCTACAATCCCTGCTTGTCGGCATGGCTAAACTCCTAATTATTTAGCCCTTGCTTCACACATTGTCTCATTTAATGTATTGTATATGCATTACTACAGTTTTTTTTTTCTTCACAAAGGCTCTATGGAGGCACACACTCAATATCCTCAACTTCCAGACAAGAAACTGAGGTTCAGAGAGGTTAAGTAATTAGGCCAGGATCACAAAGCCAGTACGTGGGAGAGCAACTTAACTCCCACTTGTTAGTGACATGCTTTAGTTAAAGGTTTACCATGGTCTTGGAATCACAAAAATCTGAATTTATATCCTGGCTTTTCAAATCCCCACTGTGAAAAAACAAGTCTGGCACTATGCATCTACTTGATGGAGCCCAGGTCATTTATCATGCCCATGATTTAAGAGATGCTGGGAGGGCTCATCTGGAATTTTCGGGTTTTTTGGTGGGAGACTGGCTTGGCCTCTCAACTATGCTCATGGAAATCACAAACATAGAAAGTGGGTTCAGATGTGGACAACTGAAAAAAATGGCAAATGTCTACCACAATCTACCTTTTGGGTTGCCTAACACCAAAATATCCTTCTTTCCATATTTAAACATCCACCTCCTAACATTTTCCCCTCTAACATACTTTAACTAGGATATAACCAAAAATATACTCATCAGCTATCCACACCATTATCAGTTATTGTATCTAGAGTCAAGTCCAGAATCACTAGGTGATAATGACTTTTCATCTAGGTTTATTTGATTCAGTTTTATTATTCTATAACCCATGGGCTTGCCTATATAATCAACTACTACCAACACACTCTTCATAGAAAACTGGGAGAAAAGGAGAATGATATAAAAAATTTAGATTGTTAAGATTAGTAAAAATACACCATATAAACCAAGATAGATTCGGTTACACTACAATAACAAACAATGCCAAAACACCAGGGGTTCCACCAATGAAGATTTATTTCTCATTCACACTACCAATCTATTGTAGGTTAGTGGCAACTCTCTCCAAGTAGTCTTTGAAACCCACGTTGTTGCAGTACCCTCTCTCCAAAATATTACTGATCCCATGGCAAATGGAACAGAAAATACAAAGAACCATTCACTAACTTAAATTTCTGCTAGTAGTAATTCACATCACTTCTCACTTTTCACTGACAAAAAACATTAAGATAGTTAAGTCTGAAGTTAGTGGGGTGGAAAATTTTATTTTCTCTCCCCATGGAGAAGTAGCAAATACAAATACATGGGAATAATAATACAATCTACCAGATCCACAGTTTTAAATCCTGGTGACATCCAAGAAAGATAAGATGGATGTTTCCGCATATGGTCATAAGGCCACAGTTTGTATTTATTACTTCTTTTTCCCATTCCTCATTCCATCATTGTTTTTGCACACAACCAGCATTTTAGACTGTTGGGATTCTTTAACTGAAAGGCTTTACATGATAATGAGGAGGGGAACCACACGGGAAAACCTGGGTTCTCTGCATTCCTCCATTCTCTCCACTGTGTAGCAACAACCATATTTTAACTTTGATAATCAGGATCAATCATCATGGCCAACACCATGTTCCTTTTTTATCTGTTCACTAGAGGCACAAGGAACTCAAAATATCTTAGCTTCCAAATTATTGGAACCACAGTAGTAACCCTAAGTGGAAATACTGCCAGCATGGGTAGAAGATCTCTAAACCAATAAAGTTCAGAGTCACAGGGACAGTTAGGAAATTTTTTATAATTGGATCAACAGGCATAATACAGAGATATACCCCTCCCTCTTTTACTCTTTGTGTCTAGATCTGGGTATTGTAGCAAATGAAGAAACAACTCCATGCATTGGGCACTGATTGAGTACACAAAACACAACAGATAGAACAATGCCTTAAATGTATTAAGATGTTATCTGCTTGCTAATGCTGTAGCTGAGACTCCAGTAGGCTATTTCATGGTTCTGGATGATGACAGAACATACTAAATCCAGTGAATATCACAGGCATTAGCCTACTGTCTTGATTCTTTCACTTTAAACAATTCAATACTATAAAGACTACGCCTTTGTTCTTTCACTGTGATGGAGTTCCCCAGTAAGAAGCAGTTCTGATTGTAATAATGCTATATAAAGTATTACGGAAGACTACAAATGTTGGAAAAACGTATCAGAATAGGAAGAAAATTTAAAATCCACAATATATGTTTCCTAAGAAACATATTACTTCCCACAATAATAGCAGGACCACTGGGGACATATCTTATCAGAAACTCAGAACTGAACTCTGACTCTAGCAGTAAGAGTAGCCAGATGAGATTTGATATAGGGCAATAAATCCTGTTGATTTCATGCATAGCCACCACCCTCTTTACTCATGGCAACTTCTTTCAAGAGCCCACTAAATAATTATACCAAAATGGCTAGAGAAGAAGGCTACAGATAGGCACAGGTAAAGCATCTTGTCCTTATTAACAGCCTTCTTTTCAATGAAGTTCTTCTTATGAACAAGTCACATGGGAGATGATAGAGATATAAATATATATAGAAATAAAGATAGATGATATAGGTATATATGTAAATATAGATACAGATATATATCTATATATGTATAGATTAAGAACCTCTTCCAAGAGGTTCTTCAAATCTTGTCACCAGTCCTCCAATCTCATTCCTTCCGAACCTCTGACCATTTCACCAAATCATTTGCTACTGTTTATGAACAGATATACATACTTATCTCAGGACATTCCCTTTCTGAGAAGTTAGATAATGGTGTACATTATTAAACTCTGTTCTCTGAGAAATTTTCTTTTTTCATTGTTTTTCAAAGCCACTGCTGCATGACAGTATCATAGCAGTACACATAAATGGTGCCAGCATATTGATTAAAGTCATCTATAAAATAGCCTTGGATGTTTTCTTTCTCAACCAATTGATCATAGGGAACCCACAACGATGCTATAAATATAGCATTGAGAGAAAGGAAGCTGAAGGACCTAACAAATGCCCTGAAGTATAATCATCTTAACACACATCCTAGTTTGCCTTCACTATCCACTCAGCCCTAGTCCTGTATGTTTCATGTCAATTGATAAAAGAGTATTGCTATGCATTCCAAATTTAACACATCCACATTCCAAAGTACAAACTGGGCAGCTTTCACAGCATGGTCACCTCGTGTCTTTGGTCAGACATTAGCTTCTATCAGGTTCCATTAACGAGGCAAGATCTGTTTTTCAAAGAGACAATAATTACTTCCTGAAAAAAAATTGTCTTTGCTCTGATTCTTCTATCTGCCACAGGCTCCAATGAACATTTCAATATGTATCAGACATTTTGACCACTACTGATTGGATTCACCAACCAGAGAGAGTTGAAGAGTTGCTTATACTGCAGTTTAGACCAGCTGGACACTTGTCTTTTGCTCTAGATGCCATAAAAAAACTAGCAGCTTTTGTAAATGAGTAATATGTGGTATATATTGATTCCCAAAAATGCAAAGTAACCCTTCAAGCATTACTACTGATTTATTGATGAGGAGAGATAAATCTAGCAACTCATCTTTCTGATCTGAAAGCATTTCCAGACATTTCTCAGACCACTAGAACTTCAAAATTTTCACTGAAGTTGTAGACCCCTGTATTTGGAGATTTATCTCGATCCTTTAGAAGTTATGAATCTTCTCAAGGCATATGCTTTATAGATCCTACCAGCATCATGCCATTAATATAGTACACCAACATGAGTTCCTGTAGGATAGTGTGATAATAAAAGTCCCTGAAAACTAAATTGTGACACAGAGTTAGAGAGTTGATGAAACTCTAAAGCAAAAGTGATGAGGGCATATAGTTATCCTCATGAGGTGAAAGCAAACTTCCAGGTACTAACTGTGTATTGAGCCAGAGAAAACAGTGTGGTTAAAAACTTCCAACTCCTGCTATCCCCCATGCAGACCAGACACTTGATGTAAGACATCTAAAGTGGGGGGGAGGGGGCGGTGGGAGGAAAACATTGCCTGCTCTTTCACCTCTGTATCTCTAGCATGCTGTGGGGAACAAATGGAAACACGACAAAGTCATGTTTGACTAGAACTCCTCCTCCCTCTCCTAGGTCTACTTTCTCCCATGGCTGGGGGCAGGTAGAAAAGATGAGTATAAAAAGCAAATGCTCCCTTCCTTAATACCCCATAGTTAGAGTTCCTTCCTTGTCACAACTTCCCTTGGTCAAGACCTCCAAGTGGTAGGCACCTCCAAGTGATTCACTTGTGTACTGAGTCACATGTATATATTCCTAGAGAGTCACACAGGGCTGCCTCACTGCAGAGACCAGGGTCCTGCTCAGTCTTTTACATTTGACCTCAATATCCTCCATTTGTAATACAGCCCACCCTCACTTGCTGCCAAGCTCCTGTAAATATGGTTCAAGTGGTTCAAGCTCAGCTATCTCCCATGCTATTTACTTGATACACAGAAAACTAAAGTATCATTATACTACCCAATTTTGAGAACGCAGTCTTCCTCAAAGGGCCTATGAAAACTCTGCCAAGTCCTTTAATGTAGGCATCCTTAAATTCCCCAAGTGATTCACTTGAAGATTCCCTTCACCAAGCTTTGGACAGAGGCAAATACACATTCTGGTTGTAATGTGCTCCAAGACTGACCCTAAAGGCTCCTTCTACCTTCTCTAAAGTTTTTATATTGGCTAAGATAAGGGCGATTAGAATGGTGGCTCATGGTAATTCTAAACTCCTTATTAAGCCGTGTAGACATTAAGCCGTGTAGACATAAACCACCACAAAGTGGTGGTTTGTTTTTGTTTTTCTTTTAATGTGGAATATTCAATCCCTGTTATTTTCATCTCTGGGTCCTGATGTAAATTCCTGGGCAACAGGAAATATCCTTCTACAGAGAAAGAAAGACAGACAGACAGAAGAAAGAACCATAAAGGTTTCACTACAAAACAAAGCAACCTAGATAAAAGTTCAATGTAATCATTTGGTTTTTTAATTATAATATTTTAAGCACTATTAATAACCAACATTTCATTTGTTCTAATAGTATAAACTATGTCATCTCACCCCATCCAATTAAATGCCATTAATTTTATCACCTCCATTTTACAGATGAGGAAACTGAGATCGAGAGGAATTAAAGTAATTTGCCAAACAAAGTCAAGACAGCTCTCCCTAAGAGCAAATCACCAAACAGGGACTAACCTCCATTATACTGCCTGTCAGTGGTCTCTTTTTCTATTAGTTTTTTAAGTTGCTTACTAATATAGATATTTTTAACTCCAATATGCCACAGAAGCATTGCGGAGGCAGAACTCTCAGTGATGCCCATATATTTTGCATATGATATTATTGTATACTTTGAATACATTTTTTTCTTCTCCATTCCTAAACAAAAACATATCTATAAAATTTATGTAATCAGTAAGAATTGTAAAGTTTTGATACACAGGCTTGTTGTGAACATATTTTCTTCCTCTTTATATTCACATAATAATAAATTTGACCATGCTGATTCAACTGCCTCTCTCTACTAAGTGGAGGAAAGGCAGAGGTGAGAAATGAAGAGACTTTGTATCCAGGACTTCCATTGTTTCCTTAACCAATAGCCTGAGACTGAATGCTGAATAAACTTGACTTGATTTCCCTGGGGTCGTCATCTTCCCCAACAGCCTTCCTGGGTAAGAGAAGCCGATGGCAGCGGTAAGCTCAAGAACATGACACTTGGCACACATTCTGAAACTCTTTGATTGCCCAAGGGCATACAGCACGGCCTTGAATAAATGCAGATTGAACTAAGGACTGCACTTTCTTAGTTCCTTGCCAAAATTTGCTGTCTTTTGAAAAAGATTGTAAATGTAGAAACCTGCAGTCCCTATTACCATTAAATCTCCCACAAAGAGTACCTTTAACTGGAAGGCTTGCTGAAGATTTCATTTCTTAATAGTCTGGTTGCCAACTCTGAAGGAGGAGAGAGGAAAAGTAGAATTGGGAATTGATGAAGAAATTCTGATCAGAGGAGGAGAGAAACCTTGTTAAGTAATGACATGATTCATATACTTCAGCCTTTGATTTCTCCAGCGAAAATTCTACGTTCTCCATTGTTTATCTTTGGGCATAATTTTAGTTAAATGGAGCACACTCTTTAACTATTGTAAGGGTTGAGATGAGTTAATTCTCCCCCAAAGTTCACACAGTACAGGCAGCTGGATACTACTTTGAAAGTCATCAAAAATGTGAAGAATAAAATACTTAAAACCATTTATTTTGTTGATTCAAGCTTATTCAACCTTTTGCTAGTGGGAGCTTTTACTGTACACTTGAGTTGCTTGCTTGATAGTATTTGCCTCTAGTGAAATCCTGTTTGGGAACTCATATTCTTTTATATGCTGAGATCCAAACTGTTTTGAACAGGGCTAGCTTCATTAAAATGATTTCCTACCGTCACACAGTGACCTAAATGACAATTGACTTTTGCCTTCCATTAGCAGAATGCATTCAGATTTCATTTTCATGTATGAATGCAATTCATGCTTCATATCATGTTATTTTAAACAATACTACAATGCAGATTCATTAATAGTGCTTTAAAATCTATTTCTACTATTAGTATCTTTTAAAGGATAAACCAAATAAGAAGTCCTATGCCCTTATACACTGTAATTCTCTGAAAATGCATCACAGCATTTAAAGATGATTAGCCCTATACACTCAGTGCACCATAAGCTTCTATGGGAATGTATTATATAATCAAAGACTTTCTCCCTCTCTCCTACTGCCAGGCATTATACAATACACAGGAGCAAGAGTTGAACTGACATAAAAACGTCTTTCAAACATTGATTAAATAGCAGCAAATCCTTAAAATCATTTCCCAATATTGTTATATATATTTGGTTTATCCTACCTCCTATACTAATTAATAACAGCAAACCTCTCTTATCAGCCAGATAGATGACTCTAAGATTAGTCTGAAGTTTAACCTCAATTCAAAATAGAAGACAGATTTTGGAAATAAATAAGAAACATTCCTTGATTCTCCAGATCCTTCATTTCTCCCCTTTTAGTTCAGATTTTTTCTTTTTTTTTTTTTTTTTTTTGCAATTTTGGAACAGAACATGTTACTGTTTCTGAACTCTTGATGAATACAAAAACCTACAATGGGTATTTATTGGATCTATCCCATGATTAATGTGGTGAATTGCATGTAGTCCCAACCTTTTAAATCTCTCTGAAGAATTACGTTTCTGTCCACAGGCATGTCACTGTTAAAAAATGAGCCACCTAATAAAAGAACACACAGTATATTAATATGTAATTTCTTTCCCAGTATGAATGCTAATTACTGACAGTGCAGACCTTATGCTTGCTCCTTGATATGGATCGACTTTCTAGTTCTCTTGGTTTGTGTCATCGCTCTTGCCACTCTCATTCATACACATTTTCATTTTAAAGGCTCATGAAGATAGGCAGGGAGGCTATTTAGTGGTTTTCTAGATCTAGCACAATTTAGCTTGAAAACTTGTAAAGGGGGGAGGGCTAAGTGCATTCTAATGTAATTCCAGAAATTAATTTGGTTTGCATGAAAAGAAATGTCATTATGTTAAATAATTCGCCTCTTGAAAGTACTTTCTCAGTTGCTTTCTGGCAGTCTTATTAACCTGTAAAGATAATTCACTTGCCTAACATTTTTTTTTCCTTGTTAGCTTCCAATTGAGCATTATGTAAATGTGGGGTTTCCACAAATTATAGGAGCTCCCTCCGAATGTTCGTTTCAATAGTTGCTTTCAGTTTAGGTTTTTTGTTTTGTTTTGTTTTGTTGTTGTTTTGTTTTGTTTTTTAATACCAGACTCTGGGAGAAGGGAATGATTCTCACGAGAAAAATAGACAGCCTTTATTCTTTGACACCCCCCACCCTTATAGCTCTCTTTCTTCATCAAGCACTTACATTTATTCCACAGTCTATATCCCACACATTCTTATATCTCATTAGGAAGAGCTTTTAAATAACGTACTACACCTCAAAGGCAAACTCTTTGCCACTTATTAGTCCTTCAAACTATGTGGTATCAAAAATATATCCAAAACTCTCTGAGGATTTCCTTTTTTAGAATTGTATTAAATTCATCTTTACTCTTCTAGTGCCTAGCATGGTGTCTGAGATACACAGAAAGCTCTAGGACTCCATCTCATCCAGCACTGAACTTTGAACTGTTCAGAAATGCTTATGACTAAGTATATGACCATCAATTTAATGAATACTCAAGTGAAACCAGTTGTCTATTGTAAGTGACTTAAAAAAATCAAACTTTATACTGCTTTGACTAACACGTACCTTTGGGGGCAGAGAATGAAGCTGACCTCATCTATTTCTAAGATTGAGAAAAGCGACAACTATGACACCTTGACCTTTCATAACTAAAATTTTAAGTTAATGGGATCAGAGTTCAGCAAATTATATCAGGGTTTTCTTTAAGGGTCAGGGAAAAAAAAGAAAATTCATTACGGGGATACCCATGATTTAAAGTAATACCAATGAAGAATAAAAGATACAACATGATGCCAGGAAGCTGAGAAGCCATCCATAGTGCCTTTGTAAGGACATTCAATGGCAATACTTGACAAACAAAAATAAAGTGAGAGTAGAAATAAAACGAAGCATGTAAACTAAAAGAACTTGACTTTGAGCAACTTCACTCCGAACCTTGCCTTGATTATATACCATGATAGAAAAGAACTCAAATATATAGATATAACCCATCAAAAATTGATAGGATGGTTTCAGGGTTGGGGTTCCTGTGAGGACCAGTTGTGAGGATTCCCTGGGCCCCTGTGAGCCCCTGCTGTGTGGCTGAGACTCCTGCCAGACTTATTTCCACTGGGTCCTATACTAACCACTCCTTACCTCTCAGTCTTGGAAGTTACCTGAATCACTCTTTTCCTTAAAAATCAAAGTTCCGGGGTGCCTGGGTGGCTCAGTGGGTTAAAGCCTCTGCTTTCAGCTCGGGTCATGGTCTCAGGGTCCTGGGATCGAGCCCCTCATCGGGCTCTCTGCTCGGTGGGAGGCCTGCTTTCCCCTCTCTCTCTGCCTCCCTCTCTGCTTACTTGTGATCTCCCTCCCTCTCTGTCAAATAAATAAATAAAATCTTTAAAAAAAAAAAAATCAAAGTTCTTAGCCAACATATGTAGGGAAAGCTTTATTTGTTTTTAACTTAGACACACTAAAAAAATAAAATAGTATTTTATATCTGTTGCCAGTGTTCTGCTTCTTTTATAAATTGTGAACACCTTCTGATCAACATTGTCAGCTGAAAATTTTTGATTCTTAAACTTCAATAGATAACCAAGTAACAAGCAGCTAGGGCTGATTCATTTTAGAATATCATAACATATACATAATCAAATAAAATCCTCCCCCCAAAATTATCTGCTTGATATAATGTCCCAGTAATTAACCTCATAACTCCCCTTGAACAACACATTTTAAAGAGCCAAATCACTCTGCTTTATCCAACACTGACCAACTTTGACCTCCCAATTGGTCCAATTCCCTTATTCCCCTTGCTGTATACTCACACAACAAAGGCATGTTCTATAAAGCAATATCTATTGATCTCTAACTCTGCTGCATGAAATCAAGCGAAAGTGAGATACAAGGGGACAATTTTGGAAATGAAATGGGGAGAAAAATGCATCTGGGCCAGAAATGGACATTTTGTAATAGCTGGTTCCATTTCATCATTTCTCCATCTTATCTCCTTTCCTCAATATCGGGCTTTACACATTCTCTCACAATTTTTACAAGGCATACATGGTTACCCTCATATCCAGAAAGAAAATATTCTACCTGTAAGGATAGCCAAGTTGTCTCCAAAGACTCACACAGGTTTGTTTGTGTTTATTCTGTCAGCGATAAAAAAGATAATATAAAACATGAATAGGCCACTGGTCTCTTAATACTTCTCTTTTTTCTGAGTTCATGCTTGAAATATTTGTCTTTACCATTGGTTGGGTGTAGAATTAAAGTATGCATCTCCTAAAATAGCTTTTTTATTTCATTATTTTACTTGCTGATTGATTGCCTAACGTCTAGTAGTCCTGGCCTTAAAGTACTTCCCATACTTTTTTTAATTTTTGACTTTCCTAAATCTAAAAGTCTATGCAGGTTGGCCTGCTTTGAGACTGACATTTTGGTAATTTTTAAAAGCTGTCAGATAGATAGATAGATAGATAGATAGATAGATATAGATGATAACAGATATACAGATACAATAAGAGAGAGAGAGAGATACATGACAAGATACCATTTGACTTGTTGTCTCTTAATTCTGCCCATTTTGGGTCCCTCCATGTCACATTATTTCAGATAATTAAGGTCAAGATTTTCTTAAAGGTCTCAGTCCACTCAAGTCTGAGTTGTTTAGTAATAGAATCTGCTTATCTGTTAGGATATGATGATGCTAAACATGTGAGGAAATCCAAACACTCAGCTTAAATGTTTTACATTTTAAAACACTAGATGATTGTTCCATTCCTCCAGCAAAGAAAGTTGGTTATCATCACCAAAGAGTGACAGTCATCGGCAGTATACTCACATCCTGGGAGGCATTTTCCGTGACAGAATTATGTGTGACCCTTTCTGGGTGGAATGATTTCGACATGGTTGGACTCTAGGTGCAGAAGGCCTACTGCAACACCAGAATCAGCCAATCTCCCGTCCACAGACCACGGTCAAACACCCGGAGCACCAGCCCCGTAGCCCTGGGCACAAGTTGTAACAATGACGACAATACATCCAGTTATAACTCTCTGGTGATCGTCTGAATATATTTTAGAAAGCAGCCGACATTCAGCCTACTTGATTTTCTCTGGCTCTCATACATGTTTTGTCTCTTTTAGAGTTTTTCAATGGCTCAGTTCAGTTCCCTGAATCTAAAAGTCTATGCAGATTCTCTGAAAAAAAAAATTTCCAGACTATTTTTATGCCACTTAATCTCTTTAAAACATTAGTAGGAAGCTTTCTTTTAATGGTGTTTACATCCTTGTTCAGAACCCAAGTACCCAATTGACGACAATTCAACATTTCAAAGAAAGGAATAAAACTATTTTTTAAAATTTGTTTGTAGCACTAGCTACCACTACCCCTCAGCGCCTTTATACCTAAGTAACACAATTTTTAACACGGAACACCTAAATCTTCAATGAAATCTACTGGAATAGGAAAAAAATGATTTCAGATTTCATAGGAGGACAGAGTTTTTTGCTTCTCTTCAGCAATGCTTTGTTTCCATTACATGGAAATGAGAATCATATCAAATTCCTCTCTTTTCTTTGGCTGCTAGAAGGCTCAGAGCCAAATTTGTAGCCCACCTCAATTGAATAATTCCAATTTCAGACCACTTATTATATATACTCTTTTTCTGGGACTTACCTTATTTTTCTACTTTTATATACCCTCCATGCCAATTTCATTTTTAGTCACTCTTTACCTTGCAGTCCTATATACTCACACATTTTAAATTTGAGTTTTATAATGAGATAAGTTTTGCACATAGAATCACAGACACACATACACGCATATACATAATGGGAAAAATTGCTCAGAGTAAAAACTCATTCAGAGGCACTCGAGTATAGACAAACTCACGAGATGAGTCTACATATTTATGTCTGCTGATGGTATTATTATGTGAGATAATATCTGAGGTACCACAAACCTCTCTACAGCACTAGACCCAACCTGTAGGGATGTAAATCACTGCCTACTGTTAGGTTATCTCTGCTCATTTGGTCACTATAACCCTGAAAGGTTTCAGATGTCCCCAATACAATCAGTACTCCTAATAAAAAGAAGTATTGAAAAATAGAGAAAAATGGGGGTGGGGGTGGAGGGAGGTTGCTGAGACTAATAAACACAAGTACTAATTGCCCAAATATGGACCTCTATTTATAAGTATCATGATGAGTGAATGTTTCACCTCTTTGATGTTTTTGCATTAAGTTCCCCCAAGGTGTATGTTTCCTGTGCTTTTTTTTTAAAAGGGTTAAAAGAATATTTTATTTCTTCAGCTTTACGCTTTATTTTGTTTTCTTCCTGCTAGCACAATATGGTGATGCTTTTGAATACACTTTCCTCCTCCTCCCTGGAATGACAGTGACTAATTCATCTGGCCCTCAAACCATTATTAAAACAAATCACCCAGCCTTACCAGTTCAAGAAACAGATTCCAGCCACCTTCCTGGGGGGTTAATGCAGCTGGAAGCAGGTCTACTAAATTGAGGTGATTGTCCCTGGAAAACACCGAAGGACTGAACAGAGTCACGCCATTAGTATCATTTCTCTGACAGTAGTAATTTTTACTTTGATTCTTCATGTCAGCCAGTGTGCCCAGCAACCACACGACAATGAAATAATGAGATGCCAACTGCTCCTCTGCCCAACCCGTGGCCCAAGCCCTGTCTCTGGGAATCCTGCCAGCTACCTTTACTTGGCAGCCACCTGCTTCATGTCAAGGAGGAGCAAGAAGTATTTGTCTTTTCACTATAAGATGCATTGGTTTCTCTTTGCAGCACTGGTTGGAAGGATTTTGCTGGGAATGGTGCAATATCCCACAGGGTTTGCCCTGTGACTTCAGTGAAACTTCAGATTAAGGGCTTCTTCGTGTGCATTCTTCATAGAAGTGAATAAATGTTTTCAAGAGTTTCTACCCAAATGTTTTGAATGTTTTGGGGCAAGAAAGAAGAAATGATGGAAAATTATGTTGATAAGTCAATAATTTAAAGCAGTTTAGAGACTGGCAAACATTCCTCCTCCCAGATTTTCACTGACTGTAAAATTGTGACAACAAGGGGCACTTAGGTGGCTCAGTCATTAAGCATCTGCTTTTGGCTCAGGTCATGATCCCAGGGTCCTGGGATCCAGTCCCACATTGGGCTCCCTGCTCATCAAGGAGCCTGCTTCTCCCTCTCCCACTTCTCCTGCTTGTGTTCCCCCTCTCACTGTCAAATAAATAAATAAAATATTTAAAAAAAAAATTGCAACAACAAAACTTGTATAAGTACTGAAAGTAGTATCTCTTCTACTTAAAATTGTGTTCACTATCCCTTCAGTTCAAGTGTATTCAGAATCACGTTCCAGCTTTCTGAAAAAAGTAACCCATCAAGAACCACAGCCATCCTTCCAAGAAGGCAACAGAAGAAGAATGGAGTTATGTACACTGTTTAAGAGGCAAGTAGGAATTAGTGGACAAAGAAAAGTTACAACTAGCCCTAGACTACTTGAAAGAACATCAACTCCTGACCTTGAATTATAGAACAATGTCTACCTATCCAGAGTATTATAATTCTTTGGTAACTATGGCCAACCTTATAGCTTGGGCTCACTCAGTACATCTTCCCTTCCTACCTCTTCATCAGATGCCAATACAAGCTAAGTATTTATTTCTCCAGCCTCACTAACAGATAAGAGTATTATTTCAGACAGTTCTGGCCAATGCAACATAAGAAAATGGAAGGAAAAAAAGACATTGAAAGGAAGGAGGCTGGGGGGGGGGTGGTAAGGAGATTACTTGGGGGGTAAGTTCTTTCTTTTCTGATAAAAGAGGGAAGATGCTACTGGCCTGATCCATTTTCCCCACTTCTCTTCTTGTATCAAATGAGGTTTCCACATATGAAAGCTATGGAAATCATCTTGCAACCTTGAAGCAACAAGCATGAAGATTAAAGCTAACACACTAGGGATACTAGACTGGAAAAATGGAAAAAGAAGGCCTGGGTTTCTTGTAAATAGCTGAATCAATGCCAGAAAGTACAGTTTTAGAGTTCTTATTATGGTATAAAAATAAATAATTTGCTTGAGCCATGCTTAGTTGGGTAAGCTATTAACTGCAGCCAAACAAATTCCTAAATAATCCCATCAGCATGGCCAAAGGTTTACACATTTACAAAGACCAAGCTTATTATAAATGAATTAGTATATGTCAATGCCTATGGAATTCTGCAGTCAGGAACTTGCAGAATAAGTTCTGTTCTTCCCAGTTCTCATCAGATCAAAGACCCTGAGTTGAGATGATAGGGCAGAATGTAAGCCACCAACTCCTTCCATCATTCACATCCTTCCCTCACCTGAAGCATCACTGGTTCTGTAGAAACAGAAAGTCAAAAAATTCTTAGGAAATAAATTCCTTAGACTAAATTTTCTACATCCAGATATCTATGGGACCAGAATGTCTTTCATGAATTTCAGATCCTGATGTAGATGTACCTAAGTTTCCACTAAATACCCCCAATATTTACCCATTCTTGAAAGCAATGTACAGTGTGAGCTATTGTGTTTTCCATTGTAAATAAGCTCTTTGCTTTGGATATTTGCTAGAACAACTGAAATTTTCTATTTGATCGAAGGGAAATGGTGCATATGAGAAAGAAAATCTGGCACTTAGCAGCAAGATTCATTGCTGACATTTTCATTTGGTTGTTATGGCAAGAAAATTCACAGCCAGTGGCTGTCATCTCCCAAATACAGAAGTTAACATGCTCCAGTAGTTGACAGATGCACTCATGTTTACCTTCATAAAAAAAATAAATAATACAAAACAGGGCATGGGGTACAGAGAGTTCAGGAATGACCAAATCTAATTACTCTTGACATTCACCATTATAAAGCAAGCTTGGGACAAATTTACGTATTGGCTCCTAAAGAAGCATGGGCTTCAAAGAATGCAGGAAAGTCAGTAAGTGCTGAAAGGAGTTCTAGAACTATACATTCACCCCTCTTTGCACTCCACTTCCACTTCTGCCTTCCACCTTTGCCAAGTCTTATCAGATGAGTGCTATAAGCAATGTAATTTATGTAAATAGAATCCATTATGCAAATGCTTCCAACTTGCTTGCTACTCAGAAATTTTGTTCTTTTATGTTTAAGAAACATACCCTTTATCCCCTGGAATAGACAGATTGGTTATGTTTATGTTCTTAAAGCCTTCTGCTACTGTTCTGGGCTTTGAGGAAAAGTCATTTTTTATTTTAAAAAATGTTTTGCCTTGCCTCTCATCCCCTTCTCTAAAAACAGCCTCTTTGTTTCATTTGGTGGTTTGCACACTAGCTTAATGATTGTAGCAGCTTAATAGAACGTTAGTGAGAAGGGTAGTACACAGAGATGAATGCATAGATTATATCCTCTACTGCACAGGGGATCTGTTGTTTCCTTGGGTTAGTATGAAATTGAATAATTCAATTAATTCAGAGATCTCTGTGAGCTGTATTCCCCAATTTGTTCTAGTCATATGTCTACACATGAATTCGATGAAATTCTTGTTTGAGCCATAAATAGGGAGGGAAAAAAGTATATGTTCTTTGTATTCATATTCTTTCCA
This sequence comes from Nasua narica, assembly GCA_028533885.1. Classification (NCBI taxonomy): domain Eukaryota; kingdom Metazoa; phylum Chordata; class Mammalia; order Carnivora; family Procyonidae; genus Nasua; species Nasua narica. Next base: position 40,164,446 of record CM052800.1, on the reverse strand, counting down.
CATTTTAAAACTGCAAGCCAAATTATAATATAAGAAAGCATGCTCTGCTCAACATAAAAAATATTAAAAATGCTCTTTCTACTAATATAAACTGCATTTCATAATTTATTTATGATGTATGCACATATGTGCATAAAGTATAACAAAAAGAGGAAACAGGCATAATGTCACAAAAAGGAAAGAATGGAAGAGAATATAGCTGTGCTTTAATAAATGAACATTGCAACAAATGAATTATGAATTTAAAACTCTCCTCCCACCCTGAAGAAACACATTTTTCAAGTTGACGAGTCACTGTAACAGAACTGCAAGCTTTTAGTCATTTAAAAATACTGCTGTCTTAATAAAAGAGAACATAACATACTAAAACCTCCAATTTGATTGATGTTTATTTTGTTACGTGATGACCAACCCAATCTAACCAACCATGATTTAGGCTCATTCACTCCTGGATCGCTCAAAATAAATCTCCCTTGTTTCTTTTGAACTAATTATTTCATCAAAACATCTTGCTTTCAGATCCTGCTCTATGTTTTGCAAGTAGCTTATAAAGGATATCTGATGACTTGTACTAATACTTTGTGGCTGTGCAAATTAAACTGTATATTTTCTGGTACTTTTCTTCAAATCCAAGAAGTATTCATTGAGCACTGACTAAGTGGCAGGCAATGTTCTAGGCCTTGCAATTGTAGCAATAACCGAGTAAAGCCAAGGTCCCTGCTCTCATGAAACATATAGTCAGGTAAGAGGAGACAAATAATAAACACATAAGCAGGTGAATGAGATGATTCCAGCTAAGAGAACAGAGTGGACAGTGAGATAAAGTGAATAAAAGATGGGGGAAGTCTGGGTCAGAGGAAACCTCTCTAAGGGGCAATGAACTAAAACAGAAATCCTAAGAGACAGTCACATCAAAATTGGAACAAACGGCAATCCAGGCAGGGTAACAGCTGGGACAAAGGCCATGGGCTAAGAATAGAATAAATTTTTTCCTATTTAGATATGAGGGGGAAAGCCATTGTGGCTGGAATCTATGAGATGAGGGAAGGGGACAGCAGAAGATGAAATCAGAGAGGAAATTTGGGACAGATCACTTAGGGCCTCATGGGTCTTTTGGAAAGGACTTTAGATTTCATCTTAATTGCACTGGGAAGCCACTGGAAACTTTTAAGCAAGGAGCGATGTGACCTGAATTGTCCTTTGAACCCAGTACCCTGGCTACTGTCTGAAGAATGGGGTGGAAGAGGATAGGGTACAAATGTGGAAGCAGGGGGAATAATTAGGAGGCTTCTGTGGTATTTCAGGTGAGAAATTACATTGTCTTCATCTAAAATTTGCACTATGGCTTTGGTGAGGAATGGGAAATTGTGGGATACATTTTGGAAGTAGGGATTAAAGTATTTGATGATTGATTAGATGTAGGTTACAAGGGAAATAACTTCTATTGAGATATCTATTTACTCCTTAGTGGCATTTCCCCTCATCCAACCATATTGACTCTTATAGGTAAACCAGGTCAATATAAAACTACTTACCTTAATATAAGTTTGTGTTTTGATTAAAATTACATCAACCCATAAGATCCGTAGTGGGGAAACAACAAGTTCATTTTGGTAAGAGAAGTCTATAAAAATATATGATTTATAAGAGGGGGAGTCTTAATAAAAATAGTGATTTGGGCTGAACAGTCTTTGAATCACTGAACAAACAGTTGAAAAAATTCCGAAGTTAGATACCCCCTACCCGCCTTGCTTTTAAGCCAACTGCAAACCAGTTGGGTTTGCAGAGGCACAAACCAGAAAGGGAGGCACAATTCAAACTTTACTGGAAATGTACCTTGGAGTTAGTGAGTTTATCAGATATTTTTCTGAGGACATAGTTTTTTCAAAAACAGAGTAGAGAGAGAAAGGATGAAACCAGGGCTCCTAAGGGTAGGATAGGAAATGCCTACCATGGAGGAAAGTACAAAAAATACAGCAGAGCCTGAAATGCCAAATATGAAACTGGCTTGTACTACTGTCCCACTCTAACCCTGGGTAGAGCAAGGAGAAAGGGAGAGGTGAGCTCTATGTTAAGGTCGCTCGCCATTTTCTTTCTTTTATTCAATCAGGAGCCAGGCATGGGGTATGGAAGAATCTGTGCTGCCCGGGGTTGAGTCTGGGTTACAAAGAGAGTTTCCAGAGGCCTGGCTTTGGCTCCTGGTAATGCTGTGAATGCTGGAGTTAGCAGCAGCAGCAACCCAGGATCAGAACACAGGCTGGGTCTCTAGCACATGGGTCCCGGAAGTGGGCCATCCGCTTGCACTGGAGGCACCAGTGGCAGCATAAAGAAATGGTCTCCAGTACTCTCATTGGGCCCACACATTCTGGAGATCTCCTATGTACCTGAGGGTACATGGGGATGTAGTACTTAAAAGAGATGGGGATGCAGTACAAAGAAGGGCCACATGTACCCCAATGTTCACAGCCTCAATGGCCACAATAGCCAAACTGTGGAAAGAACCAAAATGCCCTTCAACAGATGAATGGATAAGGAAGATGTGGTACATCGATACAATGGAATATTATGCCTCCATCAGAAAGGATGAATATCCAACTTTTGTATCAACATGGACAGGACTAGAAGAGATAATGTGGAGTGAAATAAGTCAAGCAGAGAGAGTCAATTATCTTATGGTCTCACTTACGTGTGGAGTATAAAGAAAATCATGGAGGGTATTGTGAGAAGGAAGGGAAGGGTGAATGGGGGGAAATTGGAGGGGGTGATGAACCAGGAGAGACTGTGGACTCTGAGCAACAA
>CM052800.1:40102284-40161547 GCA_028533885.1 Nasua narica | reverse complement strand
TACTGATTTTACACTTCAAAGCAATTGTCTCCACAATCCTCTTCAGTGAGCACTCTAGTTTCCAATTTACATGACATTCCTATCTGTGCATCAGGTCATTATGCAGCTCTTTGTTCAGCTAATTTGACTTATTCTCACCCTTTCTATTTTTCGTATATAAAAAGGTTGTATTCTCCTCTCTTAGGCTAATTTTCAACTATGATATTATTCTTCCTTTATGTTGAATTATTAAAACCCTTGCTGGAATTTCCATGCAGTTTGAGAAATATTAACATGGAAAAACAAATGCAGCACACAAATCTAAGGCAGTTTCTACAACACAAAACAGAGGCATGTGGGGAAAGGCTCTAGGGATTGATTCAGTCTGCAACTATTATTTTTAAAGCAAACAACTGCTGATTGTTTCATTTCTGGATCTTTCTTTCTGAATTTTAAATATAAAAGGAATCTAACCATGTTACAGGAGTTATGGGAAAAAAGGGAGAGGAGAATCACCCTTAATCTTATAACCTAAAACAACCATTACTGTTTTTGAATATTTAGCGTTTTTACTTCTCTCTGTTTTAACTTTTGTTCTTGTTATTTTGAAAACAGTATAGTTAGGAATGAATTCAACCATTTGGATTTTACTGAGGAGTATTTTCAAACCAGTGCATGTGTGAAGCCTCAGAAAATATTTCCTGTAGTAGTTGTAAATTATTTAGCCATTATTAGATGCCAGAATGTGGTGGAGATGACAGAAAGAACATTAAGGTAGACAGAATCATCTTTATCCAGTCAGCATCCAGCTTAAATTAAACTAACAAATCAGGAGGCAAAAATTATGGGGCAAGGAAGCTCTAGATATACTGAATAGGAGATAAGTGTATGTCATAGTCAGCTGTTTCCAGAGGGTCCAAAGCAATATACAAAGACTTTCCCGGGTAGAAATGGTTTGAAAATAAATACCAAAGCACTGAGGCAGCAAGGAGAAAGAAAACTTGACAAGTTCACCCAGGAGACGTGCACAAAGATATATTATTCATGCATAATGCAAATACTTCATTTTTTTCAATACTTGTACAGTTGTCTGCATGTCTTTATATATATATATACATATATATATATATATATATATATATATGTTGTCTTTGTCACATGTCATCTTAGATGGTTAGTTCTTAAAGCAGTGATCCCCAACCTTATGAGAATTGAAAATCTCTACTGTTTGTTACATGACAACTGCCCTTTCCCAACCCCTTCCCTACTAACAAAAATAAGGAGGAGGACTAGGTAGCTTGAAATTATGTGAACTTTCATTTTACATAAATCAAACTATACAGTTTTAGAGGAATTTTACAATTCCTGATGTGATAACCATAGATTTCTCCCCATTTTCTTCCCACTACATGTTAAAAAACCTTGGAGACAAGCCATTGTCTCCAAGAAAAAGTTGTATCTAACAAGTTCTTTCTTTCTGAATTTTAAATATAAAAGGAATCTAGCCGTATAGTAGTTGCAGGGTAAAAAAAGAAGAAATTGCCCATAATCTCATGACCTAAAATAATGAGTATTGTTTTGAGTATATTGTTCTTTTACTTCTCTCTGTTTTAACTTTTGTTATATTATTTTTAACATTATACAAGAAAAACATTATTTTAAGCATATTGTTTTTTAAAAAATAACAATATGGGGGGCATCTGGGTGGCTCAGTCGGTTAGACACCCAACTCTTGATGTCAGCTCAGGTCTTGATCTCAGAGTCATGAGTTCAAGCACCACACTGGGCTCCAAAAGGATCTAGAGAGTAATAAATGAAAGTCCCCACCATTTCCCTTTCTCATTCTCATCACCACCCTTCCCAGAGGTCAAACCTGTTAACCTCTTGGTATATTATTCTCAAATTTATTCTATGGATTTACATATACCCATGTGTTTGAACTATTAACATACGGCCTGGGGTGTTTTTAAGGGAAATTAGTTCATATTCTACACATTATTTAGCAACTGATTTTTTTTTTTTGCAACTGATTTTTTTTAACTTAATATATTTTCAAAATATTTTCTATGCTAGTAAATCATTTTTTGATTGGCTACATAATATTCCAACAAACAAAAATAAAAAATTAATCTAATACACGCCTATTGTTAGATATTTAGGTTGTATCTCTTTTTTTGTTTTAAAATCTGTCTTTCTACAAGTGGTATATATATGGCACATACATGTTTGTGTTCATGTCTATAGAATATATACTTGAAGTAAAGTAATGGACCAAGAGATATTTTCAAATACAATAAATATTGCCACCTTACCTTCCAGAGCTAACATATTTTGTACATATATATAAAATGTTAAAATTACATTTATATCTTGCCTTTTTCATAGTCCTATAACAATGGGCACATAGATAAAAAATACTCTATTTAGCCATTTCTGTTGTTAGATTTTTAGCGGCTTCTAGTTTTCCACCAATATGAAAAATGCTGTCGGAATTCTCTTACAATATAGATTTTCAATGTTTTAGATGATGATTTCTTGGCATAGTTTATCATTCGAGCATACTTCTGGATTCCTTTCCAATTTTACTGCAATATTATCAGTTATATTTAAATTCTCCTATTCATTAAACTTAAAAGGCAAATCTAGGGGGGTTGAATATCTTTTCTATATGTATGTTTTCTATATTTTCTTCTTTTGTACATTACTTCTATGGGGTCTTTTGCCCACTTATTAAGAATATGAACTCTTCATTAAAACTATTATTTCCCAGACAAACAAGAGCTAAAGGAGTTTGTGACCAGTGTAACAAACTGTGACTGTAAACCAGTCCCATAAGAAATATTAAAGGGAACTCTTTGAGTGGGAAAGAGAGACCAAATGTGACAAAGAATAATCAGAGAATATCTCTAGAAACAATGACAAAACAAGTAATAAACTGGCAATAAATATATATCTCTCAATAATTATTTTGAATACAAATGACTAAGTGCTCCAATCAAAAGATGTAGGGTGTCAGAATGGATAAAAAAAATAAGACCTATCTATATGCTGCCTACAAGAGATAAATTTTATATCTAAGGACACCTACAGATTAAAGTAAAGGGGTAGACAAACATTTATCACACAAATGGATGTCAAAAGAAAGTTGGAGCAGCAATACTTATACTGAACAATCAGACCTTTTTGTTCTTATATTGTTTTTATCCTGCTTTGGCAGCCGGGTAACGCTAGCCTCACAGAATGATTTTGAATATATTCCCTCTGTTCCATTATTTATAAGACTTTGATAAAGATTGTCATTAATTTTTTTAAGATTTATTTATTTATTTTAGAGAGAGTATATGCACAAGCAGGAGGGGCAGAAAGAGAATCCCAAGCAGATTCCCCCCTGAGTGTGGAACCCAACATGGAGGGTGCTCTCATGACCATGAGATCACTACCTAAGCCAAAACCAAGAGTCAGACCCGACTGAGCCGCCCAGGTGCCCCTAATTTTTTTTTAATATTTGGTAGGGTTCATCAGTGAAGGTTTGTGGTCTTGGGCCTTTGTGTGCTGGGAGATTTTTGATTCCTAATTCAACTCTCGTGCTTGTTATTGATCTAAAAAGATTTCTTATTTCTTGGATTTGAGATTTATGATCAATCTTGGTAACTTGTACATTTCTAGGAATTATCTGGGGTTTCTTTCTAAGTTATCTGATTTGTTAGTATATAATTGTTTATAGTAATCTGTTATCACACTATGTATTTCTGTGGCTATCTGTGGTACTGTTTTGCATTTCTCATTTTGGTTTTTGAGTCTTCTCTTTTTTTTCTTAATGTAAAAGTATTGCCAATTTTGCCTATTTTTTTTGCAAAAACTGGTCATTACTTTCAATGTTATGTTATTATTTATTCTGATCTCTATTTTATTTTTATTTATTTATTTCTCTATTTCTTTCGTCTACTAAATTTCAGCTAAGTTTTGTTCTTTTTCTAGTTCTTTATGGTATAATATTAAGTTGTTTATTTGAACTTTTTCTTAAATCAAGCATTTATGGCAAATTTCACTCTAACATCTGCTTTTGCTGCATCCCATAGGTCTTGGAATATTGTGTTTTCTTTTTCTTCTGTTTTGAGACATATTTTGATTTGCCATTTGATTTCTTATTTGACCTATTGCTTGTGCGGTAGTGTACTGTTTAATATTGACATATTAAATATTTAATATTTACATTATAGATTTTCCAGCTTTGTTTTATTGTTGATCCTTAGTTTTGTGCCATTGTCATTGAGAATATATTTGGTATGTATAATTTCACTCTTCTTATATTTATAATGTTTGTTATGTCTCTTTTATATAATTTAACTGTGGAATTTTTCTATATATACTTGAAGAAAATGTTTATTCTATTTTTCTTGGATGAAATATGTTTTATATATCTTTTATAACCATGTATTCTGAGGTATGCTTCAAGTAAAAAAATGTTATTAAATATTAAAAAATATATTTTCCATCTTACCAAAAAAATTTAAAAATTAAAAATAAAACTATTCATGCTTTGTCATACTTTTTCATTGTTACAGCGCAGTAATAAAACAATAGTAATTAATATTTAGGAATATTTACACTGGCTATACTTAACATTTTTCTGATAAGACAACTAAGGATTTTATCAAATAAAATCTATAGGTCTATTCCTTATCATTTCTTCTCTCACTTCAAAACAGAGAAAATCAATCTCTTGTTCAGGCTTTTAACAACTATCCAATTCTACTTCTCTCTACCTTTAAATATTTGTCTTTAAACTCTCTGGATTTATCTTGGCCTATAATATTAAGCATCACGTGGATATTTTTTTTCCAAAATTGTTAGTTCTTTTTCAAATTACCTCTGACAACAATGTACAGATAGGACCAGAATAAATGCAAGGACATCATGGTGATGAGGAAAATAAGAAAGAAAGATCATGTAGTTGTACTCATAATAGGTCTAAAAAAGGGAACAGAATACAACAAATGAATGTAAAACCGTAGAATTTATAGGCTGTAGAAATTTTCCTACATACCTGATATAAACTCTGCTCCTAATTGTTACACCTCTATTACTTAGCATTAATATTACTCTACTACTACTTATGATTTTTGAAGCCATGTGATTCGAAAAATCAGTGTACTTTTAAAAGTCACAAGATAGCTCTCCTGATGAACTAGTTTTCCCAAACCAGTTGTAAATTCTTTAGAAACCTCATCTGTGCTTCTGCTTCTTTTTAAATTCTCTGTATGGCCCAGAACTTAACACGTGGCTAGTTGTTAAGCATTCAGTGAATATTGCTTAGTAAGTTTAGTGCAACATTGCTTTGACTCCTTCCATAAAAATTTCTGGAACCTACAATGTGGCAGACACTACTGGAGATGCTAGGTTGTCAGTAGCCACAAAACAGGAGCAGTCTCTGCCCTCATGGAATCTACATTCTTGTGGGAAGACTGTATTTCTGCAATAAACTTAATTATTAACTATAAGTACTCTGATGAGAAAATAGAAGATAGAGTGGAGGAGGTTTCAAAGGAGGCTTCTTGAAGAAATGACATCTGAAATGAAATCCAAAGCACAAGTAAGTCAGGACTAGGTGAAGGGAGAGATGGGATGAACAAAGAGAAGAGTTTATACAAAAGCCTTGATGTGCTCTACAAGCACATGTTTCAAATAATCATCAGAATGCCTCCAAAAAAAGTCAGTAAAAAGCAACAGAGAAAGTGTGAGAGGGGTGGGAAATAGGAAAGAATGATAGAACTCCATCGTAAGGTCAAAGAAATTAGTTGAAAAGGAAAGAATTTATTATCTGTTGATCTACCCAAAAGATACTAAGTAACTGTCTTATCTGTGTTTCTACTCTCAAGAGGCTGCCACAGCCCAAGCCTGTCTTTGGTGGCTTAAGCCTCCTTGGATTCATGGGCTTCCTGTAATGCTACCAATGATTAGCATACCTTATTCTCCACAAGATGCCTACTAGCAACATGGCTGTGATAATGCAATGTCTTAGGCTCAGCAACAAAGGGTATGTTCTGACAGAGCTGTGGAAACATTTTTTTTAAAGACCCTTTCCCATAATTTCTCAATCCTTTGCCCATTCAACACATCTATCTCTGTCACCATGACAATATATATCCATAACAAATAGGGAAAGTATTTTTGCTTTTTACATAGGAAATAAGAGTCAATGAGCTTAAAAAAAAAAAGTTCCCTTCACCCCATATGGAGGATTCTCATCTTCAGAGGTGATGCTCATATCCCTGTCACTGTCTTATAGGCTCTGAGCATGATATGACACATGGCACCTACTCAGGAGATCCAAAAAAGTCTTAGATGGATTCAGGAGCTCCTAAGAAGTTGGTATCCATAGATTCCAAGTATTCTCCCCAATGTTCAATATTCATCAACAAAAGAATGTAAATTATCTAACTTTACATATTTATCACCAAGTGGCTCTCTTTATAGATGAGAAAATAGAGGATATTCGAGTTAACTTAGAACATTGACCAAGGAGAAAAATGGAGAAGAAAAAACAAAGGCCATAGAGGGTTGAAGCCATATCTCTGGTCCATTCAAATATTTTCAGACTTACCCTCAATAGTGCTTAAGGGCTGGTTATTTTCATTGTATTTAAATACTAGTTCTTTTGGTTTGTCAAAATCCAAAATGAAATGATCTTTCAAAGTTTCTAATGTATGTAACACTCAGGTTGCATCCCTTATGAAAATCATGGCAACTTTCCCATGCCCTTTTCTCAACTGTAATGAAAGTTTTGTTTTCAGTGGAAAAATGGATGGAAATCCCTTCTCACAGAGGCAGTGTACCATCAGGCAGATACACGTTCATTGGAGTGGCATCTTCAGTCCCCAGCGGGGTGTTCAGTGTCAGAGGCTCCAGGCTTGATCAACATCCTACACATTTTCTTGACAGATAGATATCTTTGGCACCTCAGCTAGTAAACAGCACCAATGCCCATTGTTACTTCCTCAGCTCTCGTGACAATCTGTAAGAGGCTTCTTTGACCTTAAAAAATATGTAAATATTGTTTCCTATTTTTAATTTGTTGTTCTAAAATAGATCTTAAAGTGGGGCACCTGGGTGGCTCAGTCATTAAGCATCTGCTTTCGGCTTGGGTCATGATCCCAGGGTCCTGGGATCAAGCCCCTCATTGGGCTCCCTGCTCAGTGGGAGGCCTGCTTCTCCCTCTCCTCTTGCTTGTATTCCCTTTTTCACTGTGTCTCTCTCTGTCAAATAAATAAACAAAAATTTTAAAAAAAAATAAAATAAAATAATAAAATAGATCTTAAAGAGACTACATTCAAGTTTTGATAAACATTGTGTAGAAAACATCTAAAAAAAAAAACTGGAAATCCATCAAGAAGGAAATGGCGTTGTTTCAGATTTGCAAGTTGTTCCAAAGATCACTGAATAGAGTTGGTGCCTAACCCTCACCAGGCTGGGAAGCAGCCTGAGCAGAACACCAGTGTGTCTGCCTCCAAGACACTCGGAGATGTCAGGTCAAGATTATCACCTAGAGAAGAGCCTATCAGAATTATTGGAGGAAATTTTCAAACCACCCATATGCTCCTGGAGATGATCCAGATATACCCCTCTCCCTAGTTAAAAAAACCACAGAGGTCGACAGTGCGGTTTAGTAGTAATAGCTAACATGGTCTAAATAACAACTGATGCCACTCATTGTGTGATATCAGACAAGGTAGCAGCCTATCTTTTCCTCACTTCCTCATCTGGAATATGGGGTTATTTTATGGGGTTATTATGAGATTAAATTAGGTATGCACTGTGCCTGGTACATCAGAATATATTTGTGTCCACCTAATTGTTCACACTTCCGTGAGAGAACAGTCTCGTTATCCCTGGTTTAGAGATGGAAAAAAAAAATGAAACCCAGACAGGTTAGGTGACTGATTCTGTTCAGAGCGCATCAGAACTCATCCTCTTCCCTCTGTGTTCTTTCAGTGCCTTCTGTGCCACAGCACACTGCCTCATCCCTCTTCCTCATTTCACTCTTCCCTCTTCTGTTGGTGGGTGTTGTTTGTTTCCTACCTGCATTCAACTAGTACCAATAATCTAGCTCCTAAAATAACCTAAGAAACATTTGCATTACTTGAAGGAAAAATCCATGTAAAATCAAAAGTAAGACTGCACTAATGCCTGATAATGAATATTATAATTCTGTTATTACTAATATTGTCATTAAGAACTCAGGGGACTGAGGGTATAGAGAGTTAAAGGAAATAAATCAACAATGAATGTAACAAGTGTTGTTTTGCCTGTCACTATTAATAAGGTACATGGAAATCCATCCTAATAAAATTGTTTCCCTTGAGCAGATTATTGATGTGATCCAAATATTGAAAATCAATGTTACACATGTCCATACTTTCAAAATATTTGATTCACTAGCTTATTAGCACGTTTAGTACAAGATGTTTGGCAGAATGATTGATCACTTGCAATTCACATGAATATATAAAATTATAGTAAAAAATAAGCTTTCAACTGACTGATAAATTTGCTTTTGGGGGATTCTTAGAATATTCTTGTTAAAGGGGCACCTGGGTAGCCCAGTAGGTTAAGCATCTGCTTTTGGCTCAGGCCATGATCTCAGAGTCCTGGAAAAAGCCCCACATCTGGCTCCCTGCTCCACAGGGAGTCTGCTTCTCCCTCTTATCTGCTCTTTGCCTCCCTGCTCTCTCTCTCTGTCTCTATCTCTTTCTCTCAAATAAATAAATAAATAAAATCTTAAAAAAAATTCTTGTCATAGTCTCTAAGAAAAACCCTATAGCAAAAAAATGATCTGGCTTTGACATGTAAATATCCTTTTGTTCTACAAATAACTTCAAGAAGTTCCTAGAATAAGGCTGTGGTATCAGAGAAGAAGCAGAGAAATTCCAGGGACAGCAAATTTCATGGACATGGTCCACATGTCACTAATACATCCAGAAAATACCTGGAAGCTCAGGCACTGGCTCTCTCAATCCAATTCCTTGCTGGCCATGTTATGTAGAAGAGGCACCATCCCCAGAGAAGGATTCTCCCTGAGGGCTCTTGAGCATGTCCAATTAACCAGAGTACAGAGAAAATGGGGAAATGCTTAAAAGAATAAAACCCAACCCCACAAAGCTATTGGTATCCCACATTAAGCAGGTGAAAGAATTATAGCATCATAGCAAATAATATATGTATTTCTCAAGTGTTCCCCTTGCTTAGTTTTCATCTAATCAAACCAGTGGATAAAGGAAAGACATTATTACAATGGAGCATGACCCACCTCTTCAGCCTCATCTCCTTGGAGGATTACAGACTCATTCCTGAATGTGCTAAGTATTAGGACAGAAACTATTTAAACAGTATGGACACAGAAAATTGAGATCCAATATTTGAACCACATCAAAACCATATTCAAAGAAAACTATGGCATCAAAATGGAATTCCATAGTCCAAAGCAGTGTAATTAATTTAATCATAATCTCATTCAAACTGTTGCCCGCCTAAAATGCCCTCCATAGGGCTCTCCCTGTATAGAAATCCTATTCACCAATATCAAAGACCAACTGAAAATGTCACTTTCTCCACAAAGTCTTTCTTTACCATCTGGCACCATTTCTTTTCCATTTAATGAATGCGTTCATTTACCAAACAAGTAAGTATTGAGTTTCTACTGTGTTTTAGAATGATCGATTACCCCTATAGGCTCTAATTTTTTACTGATTCATTCAACAAACACTGAATTCATAACTATCATGTGTAGTCACTGCAGCATATGTAGGAGGTAGAAATATAAACTGTATGTCATAACTTCAAGGTTTTAAATCTTAAGAGGATCAAGTAGAGTCTCAATTTTTAACTATATTGTAATGAGCTGAATTAACTTACAGAAAGATATATGGTTTCCAGAGTACACTATGTAATTCACAGGTAAGAAACTAATTTGGCCCCAAGGGTTTGGGTCTAGAGACTCTCATTTAATTTAAAGACTGCCTCACTTTGTGTTTACACAGTAACTTAAGCTACTAGTTATGATTTCATATGTGGTTTTATATTTTCCAACCAGACTGAAAGTTTATTGTGGGCCAAAACATGCCATTAATTTCTATATGTTCCATTAAAGTACCCTGAATAATGTTTCACACACAGAGACACACTAAAAACACCTTAAAATTATTGCTGGTATATTGGCTAATGTGTATATCTAGTAACCAGACAAAAGTTTCTGGAATTTTTGAAGCCAGAGTCACAAACTAATGTGACTTCAGGCCAGTTTATAAGAGTGTTTTGCTTATTTTCATATTTTCTGCCTAAAGTTTTAAATTTTTAAAGCCATGCCCATTAGTTCCGATTTGATATATTACATATAAAAATCCAGATTTCTGCACTTCCTTGGAAAACCAGACAACCTGATAGAATTCATACAAATTCTTTCATGGCAGCAAATCTTATTCATTTATTGTCTTAGTCATCAGTCTCCACCCAGCCAACTTTACATTTGCATTACCTATGTGGCCTCTATATATATGGAGCTTGCAACCTGTTTTATGCATCAAGATCTAAGTAAAAGATTTGTCATCCCCAAATTCCCATGTGCCCCTGGTTGGGGAGATCATCTGCATTTTGCAGAGTTTCCACCCTTTACCCTGAATTTGAAGGCAACAGGGTGGGAGATTTTACTATTATTTATGGGAGAAGAGGAAGAGGAAGGATAACCTCTAAAGACAGTTAGTGTGTACTGAAGGCACCCTTGACCTGAAAAGAAGAAATTTTTTCTTATTTTACCCTCCAACTGAGAACTAGTCCACCCATGCTATGTTCTCAGAGAGAGAGAGATTGAGAGAGAAAAGCCTAATCTAGTAAGAGGCTGCTATTACATTAGATGCATGACCTTATCTTAGGGCTCAAATATTTAATAGAACTTGCTGAGTTTTCATATGAGGGATAAAACAAAGTACATTAATCTGGCCTTTTGTTATTAATGAAAAAGGGTATTAATTAACATTATCATCCTTTAATCCTCAAAGAACAATGTCATCCATTAAACTATAACAAGAGGATGTTTCTCTCATAAAGTCATGGATATCTAATTCATCATCATCAACCACAAAAATACTCATCTTGTTGGATAACAAACTGGCAGCTAAGAGATCTAAGAAGGCACTCATTTCGCTGGGCCTCAAGTTCTTAGATGCTACAACTATAAAGAAATATTTCCCTACCTTTCAAGAGTTTCATAGGGAAAAAAGAGATTCATAGAGCAAAAGGGTAAGTAGCATTAGCAGCTGGATATAGTCTACGCCCAATGAGAGAATAGGCAAGAAGTTCAGAATTTCAAAGAAAGGGGCAATTTCTGGGAAAGATAAAAAGAGTGTCCACAAAGGAAGTGGGATTTGGGTTGAGCATTGAAATATGGTCAATAGGCACAAATAAGAGAAGGACCACAAGCAGGCCTTTCATCATGGAGATTCTTGCATGGATCTATTCCTTGCTGTGACTGCCACCACAGAAAAGATAGTGCTTCTCATGAAAGTTCTGCTCTCTTTTTCATTCCCTCACATCTATTTCCCACAAGACTGATCCTTCTAAAAGACAGGACCACCTGATTTATCTGTTTAAACCCTCAATGACTCTTACCTACAGGGTACACTGCAAACTCCCAAAAATGGCCCAAGAACTTCTGGGATCAGATCCCTACAAACTCCCAGCCACATGACTTGCATCTCCCTGACTTATTCTCATACTCCAGCAATATACAAACACCGAAGTCCCCAAAGGGATCACACATATGTTTGGTGAATAAATTCAGCATAAATTCACTTGCAGAAGCTGCCCCTTCAAATGTCTCCTCTACCCTCTTCACCTGACTAATTTCCACTGTACCTTGCTAACTTCTACTCAGTCATTAAGACGGGCTCACCCCCTTTTGCTTCATTTACTGTACTTGTAATTTCTTGCACAGTGTCTGTTTTCTCCACTAGAGGTAAAGACAGTGAATAAATCTATCCTAGTTGCCCTTGTATCTCTAGCACGTTATTAAAATACCTAGCACTTAGCTGTTTCTCAAGAAATATTTGTTCAATGAATGAATGAATGAGTTAAAAGGAATGAGGGACAGCAGTGCACAGACAACAAATGGTACTTTGTCTCAAATTTCAGGATAAACATGAGCCTCTGAATTGTTATTATCTAACTTTAAAGAGTACATTGACATAAGGTAACCATACTTACCTCCTTTGACAGTCCAAGACACAAAAGTCAGGCAGGATCAAATGCCGCACAATATCACCCAGCATGCTCGCTCTCCCACAGTATTACAGCTGCAGTGCTTGGGCATTTGAGTCATAACGCCTTTAGGTTCAGACTTCACAATCAAGCCCAAGCATGTTGCTATGGAAAAACAAGATCCACTTTTGCTCCTACCATGTAAAACATGAATCTCTTGTTATGATTATTTTTAGCTATAATGGAAAATCAGGCTTAGACAAATAACTCATAATTATGGCAGGGGTACTGATGATGAGCTAAGAATTCAGTATTTTACATGCCAGTGCATCTTTTATCCTATCATAAATCACTGTCAATTCTGCTTTTAAAGGAAAATGAGAGCACAATCCAGGTGATGGCCATTTACAGAGAGAATGCAGATGGCCTTAAATATTTTAGACTGGCTGGCTTAAAATGGTTTTGACTTTTGTTTGCTCCTTCCCTTGGTGGAATTGGAATATAGGCTTGAAATTCCCTTTAATGCCAAACAGCTGCTATTTTGCTTTGTTTCAATTAAAATTGAATGTAGCTGCCCCAGATGCCCTACCCATGTGAGTGGTAGAAGATGTCACTGAGCATCACCACCAAGCCCTGGAAAATGGTGCTTATGCATGTATATTAATGAGCCATGGGGTATTTGAAGAGAAGGAGGAATAAGAGGAGCGAGTCTAACATTTACTATACTACAGCACCAATGTAAAGCTATCAGCACATTAAATTCTCACTCACATGACTTAGAGTAAAATATTCAGAGTTAAGATACCTTAGAAATCACCCAGTCAGATCCCCTTTCATAATTAGAAAAATGGAACCCAGAGAATGTTAGTGATTTGCCAAAATCATAATCTGCTTTGCGTCAAGGCTTCATCCTTCTCCCCTGACAATGCACCCAGCCCTGGGTAGCACAAAAGCACTTTTTTAACCTTTTGACTTTTATTCAGTTTTTACTACCTTAGCTCGCAGTCAATACCCAGTGAACTCCCACTTAATCTCTCTCTCCCATTCTCTGCATTGTTTTTTTTTTTTCTCCTCAGCTAGAAATTCTACTTTGATCTGGGTAACTGTTTTTTGTATTCTGAAAAACAAGCAGAAACAACCACAATGGTAATTTTCACTCATATGAATACTTTGATCAGTTCCACACCAGGCACAAAGGGAAACAATTTAGATGACCTTGAAAAGAAATTTTAACATTGTGAATAGTGTTAGCTGAGAAAATATGGTTATGAAATATCTTCTGGGGCGCCTGGGTGGCTCAGTTGGTTCAGCAACTGCCTTCGGCTCAGGTCATGATCCTTGAGTTCCAGGATCGAGTCCCACATCGGGCTCCCAGCTCCGCGGGGAGTCTGCTTCTTCCTCTAACCTTCTCTCCTCTCATGCTCTCTCTCACTTTCTCTGTCCCTCAAATAAATAAATAAATAAATCTTTAAAAAAAAAAAAGAAATATCTTCTGTACCTCTTTCTGCCTTTTCTCAAATCTTGATTTCTTCATGAAATCCAGTAGGCATCTTGCTACTGACAGAGGCATAATATTTGGATAGATGAAAATCAGAGACAGTCCTTAAGAAATTCCAGTCCATGGTAACAGAATATATGTAATAATTAGGGTAGACAAGCTTTTATAACAAACAGACCCCAAAGTGTATAATGGCACTAATATAACAGAAGTATAATAGAAGCTTATTTCTTACTTCATAGAACCAGACAATGAATAAAGAATGTTTGAGGAGCCTCAGACTTTCATTCACAATCCTTTGGCTAAAAGTCAGTCTCATCGTATAACCTATTTGGAAGGCAGGGTAGGAAATGAAGTCCGGCTGAGTTTCCAGAAAAAAGAAAACACGCCACTTGTGTGATATAGAATCTGTTTTGTCTCCTATGATGTTTCTCAACTATGTGAACAATATCCCAAGACTAAATAAATAAATAACAGCTTTGAATTAATCTTATTTATATTCAAATTCTTCCATAGCTATAAGGTTAGAAAATCAGACAGGCACATTGCTTCTTTCAAGCCAACTAAGGACTTCTCAGATTAAAGCTGTAGCTAATTCCATAAATTAATAAGAAACCCAGCCGGGGGCACCTTGGTGGTTCAGTTAGTTAAGCATCTGACTCTTGATTCTGCTCAGGTCGTGATTTCAGGGTCCTGATCTGAGGGTTGTGATCTCGGGGTCATGAGATCAAGGCCCTCTTTGGGCTCCATGCTGGGCCTAGAGCCTGTTTAGGATTCTCTCCTTCCCTTTCCCTCTGTCCCTCCTCCTCCACTCACACTACCTCTCTTTCCCTTAAAAAAAAAAAAAAAAAATACAGCCAACAGACCAAGTATAGGTGGTAAATTTTTATAGCCCACCATGGCAAATCACTGGTTTGACTGACGCTTTTTCCACTAAAACTGTGTATCTCCACATATCTGATCATATTTTAATGTAATTTTTCTAGTTAGTTCAGCTTTAAAACTAAATATTCAATTAGTCGTTAAAATAACCCTAGATGGTTGGATTGACCATTTCCTTAAAGGCTTCCATTTATTATTCCATTTATTATTCTGTCTTCCTCAGACACTGATCTATGGGCCATGATACTTCCTACTCTATTATGTCTCCCAATTTTCAGATGGGAAGACAGAAGCTGAAAGATGAATAAGTTGTTTCAGACTGAGAGCTGAGAACAAATCCATGTCTACCTGACTGCAATGCTCCATCGTTTCCACTGTGGTACACTGCTTCCCAGTTAGTTCTGTCAGTGTTTAGATAAACTGTATGTAGCTTCAGCCTGAGTATTAGGGTGTTCTGAAAATGAACTCAAGTCTGGTTTTCCTGGACTTAAAAGAGCCCAGTCATGACTTGACAGGGCACATGACCTCCCTCTCTGCCCAACCACTTACTTAGCAACAAGAGGAAGGACTAAAGGCACAGAAGGAAATCTTACTTGATGTGTTCCTTCTAACAGTCCACTTTTTCATCCAGCTTTAGGCCCTGCCAGCCTTTGCTTTGGGGAAATGCAAACTGGGAAGGCAGGATCAAGCCTACTCAGAAATACAAGCTGAGGTATTATCCTAGCAACTCCCTAAAGCAATTGTAAACATTGTTTGCCTAAGCCTTAAGTGCCACTGCCTGGCGAGTACAATGCAAAGTTCAAAGGTTTGCTCATTACCATAATGGGATATAAGCCTTTGCTGTTGGCTGTGGAATAATGAAGATAACTCTTGTGGATTGTTCCTTCAATCTGTATTTATTTAGGTTAAAGAAGTTTGTTGTCTAGCTGGGGTTGTTTTTTTTTTTTTCTTTTTTAATTTCTCTAGAAAACCTCTCCTTTCTATGACCAGTTATAAGATAATATTCAACAAGATAAAGGCCAAAGGATTATAAATTGAGTTTTCCCCCCCACAAACTCCTTATCCTTTAGCTTTTCATGGTCAGTAAGCGGCACATTACTTTAGTACTTCTGTATTTGCCAATAATGAGAGACTTGTTAGCCCGACAAAGGCAGATTTAATTAAAACACACACATACACACACACAACAAATGTGTTCACAATATTGCAAAAAATTGGCAGGAAACAAATGAGAACATATTGAAAAATAGAACATTTCTTTCTCCTACATGATAACTTTAGCTACAACTGTGATAACAAAACACACAAAGCAAAATAAGGGTTTCTCATCAAAACATTTTTAGGGTTAACTTTTGAACATAAATTAACTTCCTCTGCTTGACAAGCCCCTGTCCACCCAGACGCAAAGCCAAAAAAAAAAAAAAAAGCCTATACAGAATTTAATTTTTTAAATCATTCACGCTGCACACCTATTCCAGAGAGGCATATTTCAGAAGCGGTAGTGCCTCAACTTTGGGAACACTGACCTAACAAGAGAAATTGGGGAAATTAATCACACTGTTCCTTGTGCTTCAGAATACTTGAGGCCACTGTCAGCTCATAGGTCCCTCCTTTGCTAACAGCAAGGACTTAGTCCAGAAACTGTTTTGAATCTACAATGAAATAAGGAACTGAGCACTCATCTAATAGGACTTTTCCTAGTAACCCTCAGAGCTAGAGTGTTGTTGGGGCCAAGGTGGGGAGGCTCAGAGAGTGGAAGGAAAGGAAGGAGAGAGAGGGCAGAGGCAGTCTCTCCTTCAGCCCTACTCCTAGTGACTTCCTAAAATGTTTAAAAAACAAAATGACTAGGAAGCATTACAGTGGCTACACCTTCCTAAGCACCTTCCATCTAACCTGCCAAGGTTCACCTGACTCTGTGGAGACACATCAAATCCTTACTTAATTGCCAAGGAACTCTCCAAAGAGCAAAAGTAGTCTGGGAGAAATAGATCATCTTTCCTTCATCCTTCCTTTGTGCCCCTAGGAAGAGGGCTTATTATAGTCTCTGACTTCCAAAAATCACTATAGCACATTTTTGTTTACTATAGTGAACTATAGTACACTATAGTACATGAATGTGCACCATTTCTCAACCTCTTCTTCCTCTCAATCTAGCCCTCCTTTCATCAAGTCAACCTGACGAACCTGCTCCCTCCTTTAGGAAACTCTATTATCCCTCTGGAAAGAGAATTCTTGTGTGGCTTCAACATTAGGGTCCTCGGGCTTTAATAAGGTGTTTAATGAGGAAATTCAGGAAGGGAAGAATAAGAGGAAAATGAGATCTAATGTCATGAGTAAAAGCCAAGATTGTTGTTCAAATTAATGTTTCTTCACCCTAGCAGGAAGGACTGTAACTGTTTTTCTCACTAGTTTATCTGAAAAACAAGCACACGCCAAGCTAAGCACTTATTTTTCCCTGAGGACAATCAAATCTAATCATTTACAAAGAAAGGCATTCCTCCAGATCAACATGACTTGGGATGCTGCCCTTTGTGAAACAAGAATCCTGCTATTTCAGGACCAGATGTTTTTTAGCTGTTTTCTGAGCCACGCTTCCCTTATAGGAGCCCCGAAGTAATTGGGAAGAGCTCTTTCTTTGCAATCCAGGAGGCTTGGTATTAATTCTACATTTTTTTAATTCCAAATCCTCCTCACCTATCCCACAGACATAAGCGACAGCATTTCATCCTGCCACTGATATAAAATGTCCTGCTTGATGACAGAGATGAGGGACAAAGAAGAAAGGGATGTGACCTCTAAGCAATTTACAGGCTAGTGGGACCATACTGGTTATTTATTGACGTATAAGTAAATGGTTCCAAAATGTAGTGGCATAAAACAATAAATATTTATTGTGTCACCACTTCTTTGGTCAGGATCTGTATATAGCTTAGCTGAGGGCTTCTACCTCAAGATTTCTCATAAGCTTACAGTCAAGCTGTCAGCTGGGGCTGCAGTCTCATCTGAAAGCTCAGCTGAAGGAAATCCAGTTCCATGCTCATTCACATGAACCCGGATCCCTTGCTACATGGACTTCTCTACATAGCAACTTGCTTCCTCAAGAGCAAGAGACCCAGAAAAGAGTGAAAAAGAGTGTTTAAAACAGAAGCCAACATCTTTTTATTAGTGTCACGAGAGACATTCCATTATTTCTGCCACATTCTATTCATTAGAAGAGAATCAGTAAATAAAGCCCGTTGTTCAAAGAGAGGAGATAATATAAACGTATGAATACTAGAAGGCAGGGATAATTGGGGGCCGTTTTAGAAACTGCCTACTATAAAGACACAAAGACAAGCACAAAAAGAACCAGACAAATTATCTTAATGGAGAATTATAGGTTTTGAGGATGAAGAAATCACTCTTGTTAGAAAAATAAGAGAAGATTTCAGCATGACTAAAGAGAAAGCATTTAAGCTGGGCCTCAACAAATGGACAGTAATAAGTGCAGATGACTGGCAGGTGTTTAAAACTAAAATAAGGGCATGAGTAGAGGTGAGAGTGACAAGAAGAGTGTACAATGCTCAGTGAATGGTACCTCGGATGACTAATGTGTGGGTCTAAGGAGATGAGCAGTGACTTAGTTTGTTAACTTTGTTTTAATTATAAGATACAAGATTAGGGTGCCTGGGTGGCTCAGTTGGTTAAGGGACTGCCTTCAGCTCAGGTCTTGATCCAGGAGTCCTGAGATCAAGTCCCATGTCAGGCTCCCAGCTCCGCAGGGAGTCTGCTTCTCTCTCTAACCTTCTCCCCTCTCATGCTCTCTCTCACTCTTTCTCTCTCTCAAATAAATAAAATCTTAAAAGAAAGAAAGAAAGAAAGAAAGAAAGAAAGAAAGAAAGAAAGAAAGAAAGAAAGATACAAGAGTAGCTCCTTGCAACCAAAAAGCAACATGATGTAGAAATAAGACAGACTCGGGCCCCCTGAAACCAGAGTTCAAATTTCAACTCTGCCATTTAACTTCCTATGGGACCTTAAGCACATTATGTGAAATTTCCAAGTTTTCTGATCTGAGAAATTATTAAGTATTTAGCCTGGCAGGCTGGGCATGAGAATTAAATGCATGGGACACATTTAGCATAACCCTTGAAACACGGTAAAAATTCAATTGTCAGGTCCGTCTTAAAGGAAAGAGTTGTTCTTTATTCTCTGTATTGTTTCTGGTATCTCCCACACAGTGGGGCCTCAAGAAACATTTATTAAAAGAATGAATAGATAGGATTGGTAGATGATATATATATAGATAGATCGATAGATAGATGGAGTCAGGTATGCATTAATGAACAAAACCACCTGAAAATCAAATGGTGAGTTTCATCATTACAGTGTTATTCTTTAAGCAAGCATTCCCTCCTGGAAATAACAATGCATATTTTATCTTATTGTCCAAGAAGGAGTGGGGATTAATTAGATTAATAAGTTATCTGTACATATTAGTATTATTTGCTAAGAGTAGCTAATGGTGAAAAGTGGCAATTAGCAATTAACAAGGTTCCAAGGGCAAACCTATTTATATATCAATATCCTTGATTCAGACTTCAGGCTGATTACAAAAATAAATAATAATACTTCAAGACTGCTGAAAAGATAAATAAACCAGGACTGAGAACAAACAAGTGTAAATAAAGGCATGGAGAAATAGTGCACAGAAATGCAGGCCATAGGATCCTGCATTATTAGGATGGCGTCTCATAGCACGGAAATGTCCTATAAGTCCATCTTCTTTCTCCTTTCCCCTCCTCTTTCATCAGCCTTTGTCTTGTCTCTTCCTCCATTTTCTGGCTTTTCTCCTCTCATCTACCCATTATTTCCTTCTGTCTCAAAATCGCTCCCCTTCTACATAAAAATCTATTGCTTCTATTTGGCTTCTTCTCAGTCTAATCTTATCCTTGCCATCAGCAAGAGGGACAAAAAGCCATTACCTCCTCTGATCAATGAAAGACAGTAAGGATACTGGTGAACCTAAATTGAACATTTATTGTGTGGCCAATCTGAATCAGGTATGTTCTTATCTGCTATGCTTACTGCCTCCCAATAAGAGAACCAGGAATGCCAGAGCCTATGTATTTAGGATACTCTCCTAAAATAGCCTCTAATTCCCTGACTTCCAGGACTCCTTCGCATGAGGAAATGTATGAGACATTCTGTTGTTCCCAGAAAAAGTCCACTTTGTCAAAGTAAATCGGAATCCTGCAAAAATAATCTTGAGACACTGAGAGTTACTTGAAGCAAGAAGCACCACTATCCATAATTATCAAGGTTTTAAAAATCGTCTTGAGTCTCACGAAAAAGAGAATCAGATCATCGATCATGGCAATTTTGCACTAGCGCTACCACTCCAAGAATATTCCTGAAAAGGTACTTGGTTATAAACAGGGGAGATGTGGTGGGGATTCCAGCTGCTCACCAAAGCCCTTTCTCTCTTCTAGACTATATTTTCCAGCTTCCACTAGAAACATTACTTTTGAGTGACTGAGCTCAACTGAATGTGGGAAGAGGTCACAGATACCGTTTTCAGGCCCAATTCTGAAAAGCATCTTCATACACTGGCACCCTTCCCTTTCTAGATGACTGTGATGTTGATCCCTGCAGTGCCACTGAAAGCCTGAAGATGGCAGAGAAACAGAAGTCCTGGCCCCTCAGTGATTACCACTGACCAGAGATGCTGTCTTGGACCATTATGTGAACAAGAGATAAACTTCTATGGTATATGGCATTTAGTTGACCCATTATACCTTTGAAGGTCTATTTGTTACAGCAACTGGTCTATGCTAACTAATATAGGAGGTAATTGTTTGATGAGAAACCTGGATACTTTTATGGAGTTTTGATCGAGCAACTGAAAAAGTTTCAGCCAAACAGTGGCTCATAATTGTTTAGGGACTACTTACTCTCTTTGAAAAATCTGATAAAAGCTAACGTCTGTCTTCTCCAAAAAATACACATGAATCCAGACTCACACACACACACACACAACTGGATTGAAAGTGATTAAAATATCTTTATCAATCATTTACTACTTGTGGCTGACTAGTTGCTATGTGTCAGTGTTACAACAGTGAATCAGGCCAGCAATCCTTGTGCTTATGGAGCTCACAGTCTACTGAATCTAGACAATTTTATATTATACATAAAATCATATATATATATATATATATATATATACAAATTATTATTATTATTATTATTATTTAGGTAAGCTTTACGACCAACGTGGGGTTTGAACACACAATTCTGAGATCAAGAGTTATATGCTCTCCTGACTGAGCCAGCCAGGCACCCAGATAATGAGTTATTTTTTTCTGCACTCTATCCAAGTTATTTGATCTCTTTAAGAACTACAAGGAGCTTAACCACAAATCTCCCATCAAACCCTGTTGCCTTGCAAAATCACTACTGGCAAACCCTTTCTCCCACAGATTTCCTCTCTCCCCAGGACATTCCTCCCACTATGACCAATGCCCTCCCTTTCCACACCCCCATCCCTGGCTTCTCTCCTGAATCACTGCTCCAGGAAACTGAGGAAAGAATTGGTGAGGCTGGACCTCTGTTGCCCTCTGGTGGTCATACACAGCACCGGCCTGAAAAGCATACCATCCCAGGTAGCCCTAATAGTCTGCATACTTGTGTCACATTAACCCTTTAGTGTCTTGCGTGGCCCCAAAAGAAGATAGAAAGTCAGTATGATCAATGACGCAGAGTATGGACAGACCAGGAAACTGTGACATGCTCCTGCTCTCCTAGTTCTGCTTCCCTTTCTCTTACCCTTTCCTACGTTTTCCTCCCTCTTACTCCTTCTCTTGTCTTTAATTACTTTCATTTTTAGCATACCCCTATCTAAGTCTTGGGCCTACCCCTGAGATTTCTACCAGAAAAAGGCACAAATTCAGCTTTTTAAGTAAAGTGAGCCGCTGCCTAAAGTGTGTGACTTCAAGTGTCCTGGGAAACAACACACCCTAGTTCTGCATTCCTCTGCCCCCTGAAACTTCTCCTAAGCTATCTTCGATGACTGGCATTGCTTTAATTTACGCAATAAAGACATATTGATTATCTACTCTGTGACAGGCACAGTACAAGGCACTGGGGATAGAGCAATGGACAAAACTTAAAAATATGAGACGTGGATTTTCATTCCATAATTAGGGTTCCCTTTAAATACAAATATTGCTGTAAAGTAATACGTAGACTTACATAAACACTGAATCATTCATGCATGTCATCAAATTTCTCTGTGAAAGTCATGCATTAGTAGGCCGAGGGGGGGAACTATTTAAGGAACCATGGCCCCTTCCTGGTTCTCCTTTGATCAAATCATAACGGCTATTATGAAAACATAATTTTGTAGAAAGATCACATAATTTGAGGTTTCACAGACATGTATTTAAATTTGGTTCCATTACCTGTAAGCTGTGTGTTCTTCAGCCAGATCATTAGTGTCTCTGAGTCTCTGTGATTTTATCTAAAGAAACAGAGAAACTGATCTCAGTTTATCATGACTATGGTGCAGGATCACCTATGTAACCCCAGAGCAATATGTGGCCCAGAGACCCACACTCAGTCATGAACATTAGCTTCCTTGACATTCCCAAAGCAACCTGGTTTACAGCCAGAGACCAGTGAGCGAGGATAACTCTAATGGCACTGGCACATAATGGCTGAAATTGCTTTAAATATGAGGATCGAGACTTTGATTTCACAGCTAGGGTTGCGTCCATAATTAGCAAAATCGTTATCCTTAGTTTACAATCTGACCAAACCTAGTACTTTTGTGGGTACAACCTTCCCTGGCAATTTATGACATCAAACCCAGAAAGTGAGGCTCTCCTGGAGCCTACTCGGGGTATTGGTCTTTTCTCGTAGCAGCTGGAACAAAGGCCTACCACGGGGCATATGTGAGGGGGAAGGGATGTCAGACCTCAGGGAGTCCAGGACTGGAAAGAAGAAAAACACCTCCCTAGTGTCATTTCCCACCCCCTCTGATGTCATTTTGTGTCATTCTATTCACTGCCTCTAGGGACTCAATTAAAACAGCGCTAATTTATGGGTCTTAATGAACAAGGTATTATACAAACTGTTTGTAAGCATGGAAGGCTTCTTGAATGGAGAACATTCAAAAGCACAATTGCCTGAGGTGACATTCTCTTGCAGCCTTCCCTTCCCGATTCCAGAATGGCACAGGAATGAACATAAAAATACATCTGGCAAGGGGGTGGGGATCCATACTGCCATAGAGTCTATACCTCCTCCTGCCCCCACTTCTCTCTAAGAATGTCAGAGCAGAATATTTACTGAAAAATATGAAGATATGAAGATTATCTTTGTAACCCACATGGTGCTTGCTGTACATAATCACTTCTTGGACAAACAGACGAATCTATTACCTAATCATCAATTCACATAATAAATATTTTGAAGTCCCTAATACTGGACAGACACTATCCCAGGCTTTGGAAATGTTCAGGTGAATAAAATAGTCATCTGCTTTAGAATTCACAGGCTAGCTGCAGAGATAGACACATAAATAACTAGAGTGTCTTGCTGTACCGCAGAGGACTGATCCTTACTCTGGGGGGTGTAATGAGGTCAGGATGAGCCTCACTGGATCACTGGGATGATGTGATGAAAAAAGTCCCTTCCCCCCTCTTCAGCACTCCTTAGCTTGCTGTTTCTTAGAGCCTGGCTCTACCGTGCAGCATCGTGTGGCTCTATAAGCTATATGCTCTCCTTTTCTGAATCCCACTTCCTGCCTGGAAGATTCCTGGCAGGATTTGTGTATGAGCCCTTTTTGTCAGACTACTCTGGCCTGAAACTAGGGTGTTGTCCCCAGCTGATGTGCCTGATGCCAGCAGGCCTGCTCATAGCCAAGTCCCGCTCACCTAGCATCCAAGAGTACCTGCCTGCTCAGAAGCTGGCTGTCTGAGGCACTGGGTTGAACTTGAAGCTGAACATTGAAACAGTAGACTAAATCATTACCTGCTGCCTACACGAAAAAAAGAAACAGGCCCTACTGAGTAGCGCGTTTCATGCTACTGAACAGAGTAATATGTTACTTCCAGAAGCAGGGTGGTGTGCAGTTAGGGGCCCGGCCTCCATAGCCAGGCTGCTGGGTTCCAGTCCTGCTACTTGCTTGCTATGTGCACCCGGAAAAATTACTTAGCTCCTCTGTGCCCCAATGTGCTCATCTAGAAATGGGGATAATAATAGTATGTCCCTCACAGGCTTGCTGTGAATGGCAGAACATGAGGCCATCAGAGCAGCGACAAGGCCAGAGTCAGTACCACAGAGTATTTCCCACCACCAACCCGACTGGCCCTGTCTGTTCTTCCTTTTGGCATCTTGTCCTTGTGGTTCTTGTCCTTGTGTGTCTTGTGGTTCCTCCTATCTTCCCCCTGCCTCAATTTCAACTTCATGTTCAAATCTATTTGCATCATCTCTTTTTCTCTCCTTTCTTGGCGGCATGTGTGAGCTATGATAGGACAATGGGGTGCACATTCCTCAAAATGTCAAGATTCCAACCAGGGGACAGACTTCTACTTACAAGAATGACCTCATGAAACTTCAGTGTAGCAGAAAAGTTCCGTGATGTTGACAAATGAGCAGTGGATAACACTTTGGAAATGAAAGCTCTGCCTAACCAGTCCACAGATGGGTCATAAGTCATTCATTCTCTTTGCTCCTAACAGTTCACAGCAAGGTGTAGTTTGCTATGACCCAAGACGGCTTCCTTGACAGAGATGGTAATTCCTATAGGTCAGGACTTACAGTCCTATTTATAGTAAATTCTGGGTCACACCCCCTTTATGAGAACCCTGCAGAAGGGCTCTGCACCCACCTCCTTGAGTGTGGCCCTGGGGTGTGAAGATGGGCTTTCTGGCACTGCTGACTGATGTATGTCCCTCCAGACCACAAGGTGTTAGATGGCAAGACCGGTTCTTATGAATCTCCATGTCCCAGAACTGAGCTTCGTAAGGGGAGAACTTTGCCCTTTAAAGCACTTCAGCCACCCACAGGGACAGGGGAGGATGGGTATTTTTGTTTCTGATGATGAGCCAATGACACAATGTGTATTGTGACTGACAGCTGAGACTGTCCTGGCAAGTTGGGATGGTCCTGTTGGCAGAGGCAACCGATGGCACTGGTGCAGCAGTTAAGCCATGGTTCCTCCCGAGACAGACCACCTTAGAGAAACTGAGGCAGTGCAAAATTCTCATACTTCCTCAAAGGTAAACTCTCCTCTCTGCTCATAGAAAGTGAGCCCACTGCTGTCTCTGGAAATAATAGAGCACAGTGCTAAGAGACAGGGAGGGGAACCAGAGTTGGAACCTCAGTCAGGTTCTGCCTATCACTAGATGTATGACCTTGACCAAGGCATTTAATGTCCTCTGTGACTCCATTTCCTGACGTGAAAATGAGGTTTGCAATAGGACCTCCTTCAGAGGAGTGCTGGAGATGAGGGGTCGACGCAGTTACATGTGTACAGTAGGCAGAACACACTTGGCACTTGGGATGGGTCAGGTGAAGGATTGGTAACAGTAGTATCCAGGTATCCATCCATCTATCCAGTAGTATCCATCATGTAAGATGGGAAGAAAAGCCAGCTGGGAATACCATTCCCCCTGATGAAGGAAGCTCCTCATGTCCCTGGCCATGGCAGGCAAGGCCTGGCCCAAAGCAGTACTGATTATAATCAAAAGCAAATCTCAGTGTCTAGAGACCCAGGTAGAAGGGCCTGCTTGTCAGTTCCTGTCTTGAAAGAAAGCAGGGCTGTAATAGGCCATAAAATTGCTCTAACCTTCCGTGCCTAAGCTGTCACGTGCCACTGGATCGATGCCTTCCTGGCACCGGCCGGTGATGGCCATTTGGGAGCTTTCAGCTGCACCTCAGCAGCTGATCAGAGCCAAGAACAGCTCAGGGGACTGATAAAAAGACAAAGTGCCAGGAGCACACAACCAGAGCGGAAAGGAGAGCAGGGGAAGGTGAGGTGGCCAGAGAGGGCCAGAGGAAGCTGAGAGAGATGGAAGAAAGGAAAACCCATCGGGCCAGGAGAGTGCCAGTCTTATTTTAATATCACTCCGACCCAGGGAAGAAAAATGACAGTGGAGAGCTTGTTAACAGCAACAGGACACAAAACCAATCCTTTCCCTTCTCTACTTTCCACAAGACCCAGGTGACACGGAAACCTGATTTGTGTTCTATGTGCTCCCTGGTACTTGGCCTACAGGTCTCGGCACTTTCTCTCCAACCATTTAAAGCATAATAACTGCCCTTGCCTTCCTGCAGCATGTGTTGGAGACAAAAAACACAGGAATATGTCATTTCCTATAAAGGCCAGAAAGGGTGTTGTGACCAGTGAAGTGCTAAAATGACATTTGCACTTAGGTGACAAACAAGCCCATTCCATTCCAGGTAAAGGCCAGTAAAACACGGGAAAGCAAAGGCTGCCCTCTGCAGGGCACTGTGGGAACGACCATGGCTGCTTCAGAAGCCGCAAGGTTGATGAAGGAGCAGCTTTGGAAAGTCACATCTGTTTGCATGGCCTCCCCACACTTCTTCCAGGTACCAGTACACCAGGAAATGAGCAACCGATCAGGAGAAAACATCCTTGTTTATGGTGGACAACTCAGCCACGTCCTCATGTAAACAAAGGCTTTTCAAAAACATGATTCCGAGCAAATTGAACTGGAGAGACAAGCTGCTTAACACTAAACTGATTTTAAAATAAATGCATTAGATTGACACACAAACTGTGGCTGCTTCCAATGCATTACCAGACTGGAGAGACAAGCAGCTGTTCTCCGTGGTGCTAGAGAAGAAAAACATAAAGTCAAGAGGCATGAAGACACTCCCAGCACCACACAAGATTAGCTGCCTGAAATTGGGCAGAGCACTTTCTCACTCTTGGACTCAGTTTCTTCATCCATAAAATGAGGTGCCTGAGCTAAAGGATGCCTGAGATTCCTTCCAGCTGAAACATGTTATGATCCATGACCTTTATTTTGTACTCTGAGCCAGCAGCATAAGTGCTCCAAAAGAAATAAATGGAGCAAAGGAAAAAATAAAATAAAATAAGAATGTCACCAGCCCATCCATTTTCTATAGCCCCTGGGTTCACCCCACTGGTGGGTCCGTGGAGTTAGGGCAAAAGGGTCTGCGGTTCTGCCTCACGCATCTGTGCACTATTTTTAATTGCTGGTATAGTTTTTTTTATTTTCCATACTAAAGTCATGGTATCCTTTTTTCCTTTCTTCATTCACAAACACCAGAATTGGGATTGTTAGCAGGTGAAGATTGAAGAAAGTTTCGATTTAAAAAAAAAAAATCCTCAGTCAAAATTTGGAAACTGTGTTCTATAGTTCAAGGATTAATCCCAATATTCCCTACCAATGAAAGTCTCAGATGGAAGCATTTCTGTCTGTCTGTCTGTCTGTCTCTCTCTCTCTCTCTCACACACACACACACACACGCACACGCACACGCACACACACACACTCTTCCATCTGAAAGAAATTCAGTATGAAAGCAATCAGCAATTAAAGGTAGAGCAAAGAACCTCTACTGTGGGCTGCAGTGACATGTCAGCCAGCTGAATCTTTGGGACATTTCTAATTGCTGAAGAGGAAAATCCAAAACCACAATAAGCCACTCTCAGTGGGTAAGCTCCTGAGATACTGAAGTGTGATTTAGAAGGTGTCATTATAGAGTCTATTTCCTTGCCTGAGCACCACACAATACCCCCTCTCTCCCTCACACACTCTTCTAACATGTGTGAAGTACATATTTAAAAAAAAAAAAAAAGGCAAAGTTCTCTTACTTTAATGAGCCATAATATGGTTCAGTCAAATCCAAAGCTCTTTTCTTGGCTTTTGCTAAGAATGGTTGTAGGTCAGCAGCCCTCATTCTCGACAACTAAAATGGAGACAAATGATTGTTCAGAGTTCTGCTAGTAATGTAAAACCAGCACACTCCTGCAAGCAGGGAAGCTTCTCAAGCAGCATGATCCTGGGGCCCAGCCCTGTTTCAGCCTCCTTTGCTTCCCTGCTCATGCCTCTGCAGGAAGGGCAGGCAGATGGTCCCGCATAACTTCACAAATCCAGGGCTGCATTCAAAAAGAACAAACTGTAGGGGCGCCCGAGTGGCTCAATCAGTTAAGTGTCTGACTCCTGACTTCGGTTCAGGTCATGAGCTCAGGGTCATGGGATCCAGTCAGTAGGTCACTGGGCTCTGTGCTTGGCGTGGAGTCTGCTTGTCCCTCTCCCTCTGATCCTTCCCCCCCACCCCCCTCCCTGCCATGGGCATTCTCTCTCTCTAAAACAAATAAATAAACGATATTCTTAAAACACAGACATACACTGTCAGTGGCATTCCTGGACACTGTGCCACTCAGAGTTGCCAAGGGAAGCCCCTCACAACTGTTGGTCATATGTCTTTCTCAATTCTTCCCTTTATCCCCCTTCCATGGAGACATGAAGAGATGTTTTCAGTGAGAGAAAATGAAGTCTAAAAGTATACTAGTCTGAAACATTGGGAGGTAGAGTCTCTGCTCTAGCCACATCACTTCTGTGTCTATTCAAATAACTGGGAACATCAGAAGAGCCATATCTTCTCACTGAGTACATCATACTCAGCCCCCAAAACTGAACTTCAATCCAAAAATCTCCCTGGTTGCACTAAAAATTTCACAATATAGGGACGCCTGGGTGGCTCAGTTGGTTAAGCAACTGCCTTTGGCTCAGGTCATGATCCCAGCGTCTTGGGATCGAGTCCCGCATCGGGCTCCTTGCTCCGCAGGGAGCCTGCTCCTCTCTCTGCCTCTGCCTGCCTCTCTGCCTGCTTGTGTTCTCTCTCTGTTAAATGAATAAATAAAATCTTTAAAAATAAAAAAAATAAAATAAATAAAAATTTCACAATATAAGAAAAAGTTCCTTATGTGGTATGACAGAAAGCTATTAGAGTGTAAAACCAACACTCTTTCTATAATAAAAAATAGAGAAAGAAAGAAAACAGAAAGGGAAGGAGAAGGGGGTAGGGAGAGAGAGGGAAGGACAGAGAAGGACAGCGAAGGAGCTGGGGGAAAGGAGGAAGAGAGAGAAGCTGGTGAATGTAAGGAAAGGTGATCCAGGCAAGTTCATGTTTGGAAGCACAGAAGTGTTGTAACTGGAGAGGGCAAACCAGCACACAACAGAGGTGGAAAGAGATAACACATGTATGTACCTTTCGTATCCCAGAAGAGCAAAGAGTAGGTCAGAACGGACGCATTAGGCTCAAGATTATTGGCAGCAACACTAAGTTAGCCTGAACAGAAATGTGTCCCGCAGTTGACCTTCAAAAGCAGTTCACAAAGGCTCTGTTCTTATCTTTCGCTCATTTTTCATCAGGTGTTTTTTTTTTCTTTTTGAGTTGTGTTATTCCAGGTATAAGTCCTTTATTGGACTGCAATCTGTAAATATTTTTCCCAGTCTGTGGCTTGTCTTTTAATTCTTTCATACCTTTAAAAATATTTTTTAATACTTCTGCTCTTTTGAAGAGTCCAATTTAGGAATTTTTTTCTTGTATAGCCATGTTTTTCATGTCCTATAAATATTCGCTTAAACACCATCACAAAGGTGTTTTCCTATGTTTTCTTCTTACATTTATATGGCTTTAGGTTTACATTGAGATCTACAAACAATTTTAAGTTAATTTTTATGTGGTATTAGGTATGCTTCATTTTTTTGTATACTGATGTCCAATTATCTCTATACTACTGGTTGAAAAAAACTATCTTTTCTCTACTGAATTACCTTGGCACCTTTGTAAGAAACCAATGGACCATGTAAGTGTGGGCTATTTCTAGACTCTCTCTCTGCTGTTCCATTGATCTATACGCCTATTATTTCACCAATGCTAGTCACCAGTGTCATTTCTCCAAAGAAAAAGTATGGGTGGAAAATAACCACATGATAATATGCTCAACATCATCACTCAATAGGGGAACACAAATTAAGTCTACAATGTGATACGACCATGCACCTATTAAAATGACCACAATTTTTTAAAAAACGAAAATACAAAGTGCTGATAAGAATGTGGAGCAACTGGACCTCTCCTACATTGTTGGGTGGGAAGGCCAAAAGGGTGCCACCACTTGCAAAAAGAGTTTGGAGGATTCTTATAAAGATAAACACACCCTTATCCGGATGACCCAGCAATACCACTATGAGAGCATCAGGAGAAATGCATGCATGTGTCCACACAAAAATCTGTGGGGTAATTTTTTTAGAGCAATTTTCATCATAGTCACCAGATATTAGAAACAATCCAAATGCTCATTAAGTGGTAACTGGATAAACAAATTAAAGCATATCCACAAATCATGGAAAACTACTACTCAGCAATAAAGGAACAAAATGACCCATTCAATAACATGGATGAACCTGGAAAGTAGATTATGCTCAGTGGATGAGGCCACACTCAAAAGGCATCAAGGAAAAAGAAAAACTATGAAAAAGCAAAACTATGGTAACAGGAATCAATGTTGTCAGGGGGTGATGTGAGAGGAAGGGACTGACTATAAAGGGGCACAAGGAAATTTTGGTGATGGAAATACTCTTCATCCTGATTATAGTAATTACACAACTGTATACATTTGTCAAAACTCATAGAATGATACACCTAATAAGGGGAGATTTTATTCTATGTAAATTATGCCTCAATAAACCTGACTTTAAAAAAAAAAAAAAAAACACTAACTGGCAGATACTCACAAGACTGGCAATTTGATTGTGTGAGAGAAGAGAAAGCTCTCCAGCCTCAGGTGCCAGCCATTGGATTAATGTTGTTTTATGTTAATTAAATTTATTAATATAACTCTGTAATAAGAGTACCTGTTGTCTGCTTTCAATATTCCCAGGAGTGATGGGATCAGGGGAAATATGCCAACCAAGCAATAGTCTATGAAACTAATCACCTCAGGAATTTGTGTAAGACTAAACCAACACAGGTATTATACTCAAATAACAAACTAAAAATACTACTGTACAGAGAGATTTTTATCGTATACCCACAAGAGTTTGTTGCTTTTCTTAAGCCTCATAGATAAAGTAGGACTTGGGGTTGTTTTGAGATTCTGCCACCTCTTTTTATTATCCAGTATGGGAACTGGAGTTCGTATTATCAGCCTCATTTCCTTTTTACTGAGTCTTCCTGTGTTTCCTTTGCTCTTCTGGCCAACAGCTGCTGTCCGTGGTCCCTGAGTAAGTGACTCATGTGTCTCCTCAGCAGAACTGACAACATCCAAGAGAGCTGGTCCATCTAACCCAACGGAGCCCACCATACAGTCAAGCAAGCGCCACAGACCCAAAGACTCCAATTCCATATGGCAGGTCCCAGAGAATATCTGAAATTAAAAGCTGAAGCTTTTAATTCTGCTGCAGTCACAGAGACCCTGGCATCTACCAAATCTAGGCAGTGTCAAAGCAGGTAGTCTGTGGTGGCTTGTTTTTAAATCTCCCAAGACAGAGGTACTTTTTTTTTTTTTAAAGATTTTATTTATTTGACAGAGAGAGATACAGTGAGAGAGGGAACACAAACAAGGGGAGTGGGAAAGGGAGAACCAGGCTCCCCGCTGAGCAGGGAGCCCGATGCGGGGCTCGATCCCAGGATCCTGGGATCATGACCTGAGCTGAAGGCAGAGGCTTAACCCACTGAGCCACCCAGGTGCCCCAACAGAGGTACTTTTAAATCAAAAGGCATTTGAGTCCCTCCTCTCCTCAGCTCCAGCTTTCCTTTCTGATATCATCTCCTAACTGCCCTCCCCATCCCATGTCACCCTCACCCCTCCCTGTCTATTCCTCTGTCTCCACTAGAAACTACCTAGTGGTCTCGGCATACCAGACTACCACACTGGGCATTTCTCAGTTTTTGCTCCTTTATCCATACTTCTTCAGCTCAAATGCCCTTCCCATGAAAAATCTCCAACTATGGAAATCAAATCTTTCCTGAAGTCCCAGCACAGAGGCCATCTCTCTAAGAAGCCCTTCCAAAGTCCTCAACCAAAACTATTCTTTGTTTTCTGTTTCCTTGTGGCCCTCCTCCTCCCCTGCTGCCCCTTCTCACCCTCAATGCCTCTCGAGTGCCCTCCACAGAATAAGGGCACAGTCAACTTTTGTTGAGGGGACTGGACTTACCACTATCACATTCCCTTGAATGTTTCCAGATAAAATGATGTCTTAAATCTGGCTTGTTAAAAACTATGGAAAGTTTCTGTGACAAGATTTTTACTCTCATAGTAAGACTATGAACACAGACTTCAAAGAGCAATAGAAATTCACTCAATCCAAACATTAAGTCTTATTGAGAAATAAAATAATTGCCTTGCTGAATTCAACTGCTTTTAAAAAAACAAAAACAAAACAACAACAACAAAAAAACTCTATTCAGCAGCCAAGTTGATGTGTGTATGTAGACACAGACTAATGTTGCCATTAGGCATTCCAGGACACGTCTTCCCAGCTTTAATCCATCATATCATTTTTGAGATTATTTCTTACAGAGCATTTCTATGTTTCCTGGAAAACCAACAGGATACGAAAATGTGAAAAGACTTTTTTTTATCAGAGAAAATGTACTGCCTTTATTTTGTCTATGATCTTGTCTTCCTCCGAACTTCTACCTGCTGGTTAGAGAAAAATAAATTAACTAAATGTCTAACCCGGTTTAAATTTAGTTTGATCCAATTATTTAAACAGCCACTTAAGGGAATACCCAGTCTCTCCTGAATAAAACTGCACTGCCTTTCAAGCAGCCTTCCCCTTCTGCAACTTCTCTCCCTGTGGTGGTGATGAGTGGGGGAGGAGGGGACGTCACGTGGCTTATGGGTCCTGCAGCCACCACATCAGGCCTATTTGCTATTGACTCAGGATCCTCGTTAACAGGAATCGAAAGACCCTCAAGAATGCCAACTAGATCCTCTCCCCTCTTTATTATGGCTATCCCATGTCGCTGTTGGCCCCTCTCAGAGTCTCAAAACAAAAATCCATTATCCTTACTGGGTGTCCTAATGCCTTCCTATTCCCAGGACAAAATAAAGCAAAAACAAAACAAAACAAAAGAGGGAATACACAGCTGACCACCTCCACTTCTTTCTCTTTTCTGTCCTACTACTTCCCACTCTCTCGGACCAGAAAGCACAACGAAATGCTAAACCAGCTCCTAACTTTTAACTCCCTTCCCAGCCGACCATGCCTTTATTAATTTTGATTCCACATCCTATCAATATATAAGCCATTTTATGAACCTGCGAAAATTTGGTATTTCATGACCCCTGGGAGCTGGCAGCCCACGATTCATATCCCTGATAAGCAGCAGCTCTTCTTTGAAGAAATTATGCCTGCCTTGTTTTAGTCTGCTGTTGGCGCAGGCTGATGGTGAGCAAATACCTCAGCCACGTCTACTGAATATGAATGAACTACGCCACAACAGAACTGCAATGCGTAGTGACAAGCTGTCGACTGTCCTAAGAGAAGCATCAGGGCTATATGGGCACTTTGTTAAAATGCATTTGAGTCAAATGCATGTCTGATCTTTCCTCTTCTGTCTATCACAAGTTCCACCAGAACTCTCACCACTCTGGGCTTTCTCACCACTACCTGGCTTCATCTCATCATGATCCTTTTCCTCCTTCACCTCTATCCTCTGCACTGTGGCACTTAACAGCACTTCGAGAACTCACTTTTAAAATTCCTCCCTTACAATTATTTTTGTTCCCAAAGTGATGGTTCTCTTACATCTCTTTGAGACTGGGCCCAACCTCAATAAAAATACCAGAAGTTCATCTCAACATTCTCCTCTCTATTCCTCTGTGTCTCTTCTCCAATCAACCAAAGATCTGCTGCGGAACCATTTACTCTCCTGGCATGGGGAAGGCCCGTTTAGACTTTGCAACGGCTCCTGATGTTAACTCTTATAACCCAGAAAGGGGACTCTGGGCTGGCCTCAGGTTTGTCTCCGTGAATTTTTCAAAAAAGAAGATGCCCTTTGTCTTACTTGTCATTATCTTAAAAGAACTATCTACGCTATAATACAACTAAACATTTTGTCCAAGATAGCTAAAGTATAGCATAATTTTAATAATTTTAATTTTCTTACACAGATCCTGTAAGTGAATCCTAGCTTATGTATTTTTAGGGATGGTAGAAAAGTTGATATGGAAATGTTTTACAACATTCACATAAGGAGCCATCCACACGCAAACAACTGGCTAATTCAATGAAGTTGCCAAAAAATAGCAATCAATTCAGTGAAAAGAAAATCAATCACAGAGGTTGTTTGGTTGTTTTGTAGACAAAACAGTCAGGAGAGTGATTGAATTTTTCACTTTTCAATGAGTTGTTTTGGCCTTGTGTGGATGCAGCCATTAACTCATTAATCACCCAGAACTCTTGAGTGGCTGAGAGAGGGAAATCATTATTTTCCAAGTATAGATCGCATATTAACAATATGCAAAAGGCCCACCAGGGTGAATGTGCTCAATGACCCCATTTCAGAAAAATGAGTTTCAGGAATATTTTACAGCATATGGAGGTAAACTGTACCTGATTTATCATTTTCTTTCTAATTGTAAAACTCAGTGTCCTTTAGTATAAGTTTACAAAGAATTTAATGCATTTGAAATGCATTTGAAATGTATTCATTTAATCCTGGTGAATTTTAATTCATAGAGTGGTAAAAAATAATCATTGCAACATATTGAGTTTCCCCACATTGATTTTATGCAATATCAAAATGGAGGAATTTTGTACACATCACAATTAGCTCCCATCCATGCAAGTATACATATATGCCAGTCTGATAAATATGTATATTTTCCCATATGGTGTTGAATGTTAGCTTCTAATTTACCTCTTAATTTTTAATTAATTTTAAATTACATTCTAAATGAAGCCAACAGGAGTCTAATTTGCATGCTTATTTGCATATCTGTAAACACACTGCTTGCATTGTTTATCTAGTCCTGGTCCCCAAGACATAGAAAAGTTTTCTCACCCCATGCAGTGAATTGGGGCCACTGAAACATCAAGGTGCCCTGTAAGACTAACAGAGATGCTTTTGATCCAGAATGGATGATGCTGGCTCTCTCTTCTCCACAGTGGCCACAAAGGATTCTGAGAGGCCAAGGTCATTGATAGTAGTTAAGCCCTCTGCTTTCTCAGAGGGCTAATGGTATATGCTACATCTTTAGAAAACAAAACTTGTTGCACACTTAGGATTTTTAAAACATATAATGCCCAGAACCCCTGAATTATTAATACCAAGTCAGAAAAAAAAGTCACATCCTATTTCTCTGGCTTGATGAGTTCCTAACCCAACCATAAGAAGGCAGCACAGATCTAAGGCAGTTTTCTCTGCAAAAGGCAAGAGATAAGGATTTTCTTTGTCTGAATAGGCTGTCCTCTATGGGCAGGAATAGCCACTGTGTGGTCTGTTGGTACCTTGTCTTTTGATCTCAAAATACTATACGTGCAATTCCAGTCGATCAATATACAAGCAACCTCAAAGACCCTTGGGAGGCTGACAGTTCGAGATTCAAAGAGATTTGTTGCCTTCTTGCCCACGAACTACACCAACAGACAAGACTACATACGGACTTCTCCTCCTTGGAAGTATAATAATGTTCTTCTTTATTAGTGGCTTCAATAAGCCGAGGTATCGCAGTTAATGACATTTTCCTGCTATTAGTAAAGCAAACACCATACTGCATGCTGATAGGAGCTTAGTGATCATGTTTAGGGTCAAACCCACCTAATTCCTAATCCCCACTTTTCTACAGTCCACCTGTGCAACCTGGAGCAAGTTCCCTAACCTCTCTGATGTTTATTATCTATATCTGACAAATGAAAATATTAGAAGTGATTATATTTTAGGGTTGCTGTAAAGACTAAACAAGACAGAAATCTCCTGGAACATCTTGCCTTATTTTTCCTTCCTCTCCAGTAGAAACAGACGCCAAGTTCCAAGCAAAGCAAATGTTAAAATGGGGCACCTCATGGCAGGTAAAGGGAACAGACAAGACCTGTGGAAACTGTGCACAGTTCTCTTGATCTTTATTCTACTAAGACCACCTGCTTTCTTATTTCTATAAACTTTCACAGCTGCCCTATCAGGAGATAGACTTTCTCTTTCAGCTACATGTTTATCAAAATCAAGCCAGCCCTCAGTAGACCAAATATAGTATTAAATGTGTCGAGATGATGGTCTTTACAGCTGGACTGTCATCACACAGTCAATCAGGCACAA
Source organism: Nasua narica (assembly GCA_028533885.1). Taxonomy (NCBI): domain Eukaryota; kingdom Metazoa; phylum Chordata; class Mammalia; order Carnivora; family Procyonidae; genus Nasua; species Nasua narica. The sequence continues at coordinate 40,125,627 of CM052800.1, read as the reverse complement.
GAACAGCAACACTTCCCCTACAAAGAGCAGAAAAATGTTCTTCCTTCTGAAACAGCCAGGAATCATTTACATCAAACATTGAACCAGGGTTCAAGTTTTTGTGTACTTGGTCATTTTGCACAGCAAAGAGGGAGAGCACATGGGGGCCTGCTTAATGCCCCCTTAATCCCCCTTTAAGGGGGAATAATGCCACGCTCATTGACTCTAACTTATGACCAAATATTTGATTCAACCAGCAGGAATGCATGCAATTAGATGTAAAAAGGTAAATAATCGAAAGAAATCACAGCAAAGATAAAAGAAGGTACATGAGATCAGATGGATAATTAGCTCACTGAAATGCACATCATAGGACCATACAATTATGAAAATTGGAACACCAATCCAATTCTAAGCTTCTAAATATTTGAAACAAAAAGATTACTTAATCTGTTAAAGAGATACACTCTGCATAAAATAAAGCAATACTTGTTGCTCAGAAAAGTAATATTTTCAGGTACTAAAGTCTTGAGATATATCTCCCATGGTCCGCATGAAGAGAAATCTGAGTTTGAAACTATTACCTACAAATTTATCCCATATCTCTATACCCTTTAAATGGATAAAAGAGTCAAAATTAATCTCTCAGTCCTTACTACTCCTGTAGCATTTTTTGCTCTCTATAATAGCACTTTTACAGACTGTCTGGTTTCAGAGAAAGGATCACATCTTGAATACTCTAGGGCTATGATGTACTGTTGTCCAGACTGTGCACTGCATTTACCTAGACTATGGTGACTGGTGCCCCCGGGGGTTGTACGATGCAGCTTACAGCACCCAGCACAGTACCTTGCCTATAGAAAGCACTCAGTCAATGTTTTCTTCATTATCTGAACATATTGGATACAGAAAGGTAGTAAATGTAGTGGATATGCACATGGTCACTGCCCATATATGAATTCTGACTTTTCTACTTGCTCACTTGGGCAAGTTACCCAACCTCCTGGCATCTCTATTTCTCATTGATAATATGGTGATAGTAAAACTAGACACCTAATAGGATGGAATATAAACAGCTTAGAACAGTCTCTGGTACAAACATTCAGCATTGGTATTATCAGAGATTATCCCAATGCAGAAAATATCAAAGTAGACTTCTATTTTAATGTTCTTAATGGAATTTTCATATTGTTACACTCTTCCCGAAAAGCACCTTTTAGATAAGAATACTGCAGAAACACAATGCTAATGGCAGTCTGTATTTCTAAAAGAATACAATAAGAGTAACTCCTGCCCTGATTAACCATGCTGATCACCTACTAAATGCCAGGCATGGAGCAGATATGTCATACATGCAGTCTCATTCATTCCCCACGGCTATCCTATAAGAGGAGATTTCTTCATGCCCTAGAACAACCTATAAGTGCAAACCATATAACATCCTCAGTAATCATCAGTCCACCACCAGTCAATACAGAACACAGCCCCTACAAAATCCCTTCATATATCTCTGCATCTCCAACGGTGTCTCAAAGGCCTGGTACACAAAACCCATTGGTCAGATACCTCTTGGTATCTGCCAAATAGAACTGCCCCTTCTGCTTGGCATAGATCACTAAGGAACGACTGCCCATTCTACTGACTGCTTCTACATCTTCCCAGCACTGCCCCTTTGCTAAGCTGTGTTTTTTTCTATGTGCCAATATACACACCAGGCACCACCACCACTCGAGGCTCCCCTGGCATGTCCCTCTGGACACCAGCTGCCCACCAACTGGCGATGCTGTCCCCCTCGAGTTATTGCATTGTTGAATTCTAGTAGGGGAATGTTGGAGGAATGTCTCTCTCCATTTCAGGTTATTGCACTCTCTCAGGAAAACAGGAATGCTTGTGCATTGATGACTCCCATTTCATAACAAAACACCTTTTTAGATTTTTTACACTCAGCCTTCTCTGTTTCCACAACCCAGATAAGTGGGGACTAGGCCAGGGACATACCCAGAGTAGCAGACTACACAAAGAATTGCCCTTCCCTCCAGATCCTGGGTCTCTATCACTGATCTAGCTGTTATAATGTATTTTAGAGTTTGAAAAATATTTGAGAGCGCCATAGTTGCTTTATTAATTAAAAAAAAAGATTTCTCCCTAATATATCCATGTCTACAGTTAGGATAGAAAATATGCAAGCAAATGTTATATTTACCTAAATGTTACTGTACCCCATGTTATAAAGAATAATAATATCCTTATGGTGAGGATAATACAAAGATTATGTGATAGAGACAAATCTAGGAATAGTAAATATTGACTCTGAAAACAAATATACATGGGTTTCATTCTAGCTCTCAGTGTCTTTGGTCACATAATTTCACCTCACTTTCAATATCTATAAAACTTGAATTAATAATATTAACCTTGTGCAATCTGAGATACAGAGTTACTACGCATGAAATGCCTGACCATATAGGAGTTGCTCAATAAATGGTCATTTTTCTTCCCATTATCATCACTGGGTAATTTTTCCAGATATGGGCTTTAAGAGCCCTAGGTCATGAGAAGTAGCAGGCAGCTAAATAACAATATTTGCTCCACAATTATTCGTTGAATGTCTCCTATCTGTCACCCTGTGGTAGTCCATGAGGATACACTGGAGAATGGGATCAACAAGGTTCCTGTTCACAGAGCCTCCATTCTAGGTGGGAAGATATAAAATAAACACGTAAACTAATGAGTAAGTGACAGTATTATAAACTGTTACTAGTATTCTAAAGTAAATGAATCAAAGATGTTAGGACAGAGAATGGGAAGTCTATAAAGAGCTTTAAATCCAGGGGTGACCTAATTGATACCTCTAACAGATCACTGTGACAGTTTGGGGCAACCAGATTGGAAGAATGCAAATGTGAGGGTGCCTGGGTGGCTCAGTCAGTTAAGCATCTCCAGTGAAGCAGCTCAGTCGGTTAAACTGGCTCAGTCAGTTAAGCGGCTCCAGTCATGATCCCAGAGTCCTGTGATGGAGTCTGCTTCTCCCTCTCTCTCTGGCCCTCCTCATGCTCTCTCTCTCTCAAATAAATAAATAGAATCTTTTTTAAAAAAAAAGAACGCAAATGTGAAAATTAGCACGTAAAAGTCACTTTACTCTGCTACAAGAGGACAATACACAGCAACCTCGATTGACTTCAAAATAGTCTTCAAAATGATAAATTAATAATTTCTATTTGTAAGAGGTGTACCATTCAGATTCTTACAGTAAAAAAAGGTTCTTTGTTACGGGTACTGGTAAGTTAGTGAAACAGTTCCCATCGCCAGCCTGAACCATGGGGTAATACAACAGAAGACTCCAAAGTCGCAGATGAAAGAAGGTTGTGCCAAATTCAGAATAAAGAGATTTAGAAAGCTGCCAGCAGGCTCAGGGCACAGATTTCAGATGGCACAGGAAGAGAAGAGAGTGAGCAATGCCAACTAGGTCTTTCTGTAAGGAAGAAGCCAAGACCAGCTCTTACCAGAAAGCTGAGCTTAGCCATTTGATGTCCAGTAGAGCCATCTAAGTCTCTCCATCTCAGGGGCAATTTGACACACTCTGAGAAGGCTCCTGCTGTCTATGAGCTGGACTTCTGTGAGAGAGATGTGGCAGAGAAAGCTGCATTAGATCTGTGAATGTGTATCCATCCACACACAAATTATATAAATATGATTCATACATATGATTAACTTAGCTCATCAGTGTTATTCCCCCATTATTACAACAAACAATTCCATATATGCATATATTGTGAAATGATCACCACAATTAGTGTAGTTACCATCCACCGCCTCACATACCTACAAATTTCTTCTTCTTGTGATGAGACGCTTTAAGATCTACTCTCTCAGCAACTTTCAGATAAGCTCATTATTTCTATAAGTGATTTTTCTAAAATACAAATTTTTTTACAAAAAAAGATCTCATAGAGAGAAAGTTAACAGATGAGAGAGCTTCTTCTCTCAATTTCTGGGATTATTAGTACTTTGAATAAAAATTCCATGTGTTTTTCTGTCAGGACAATATTTCTGAACAATAATTTGTTAAGAGTCCAGATTCCTTCAATGGATTGGTTTCAGTAACTGAGAAGGGCTCAAAGGGGCTGACATTCATAAGAGTGAAGTGTTGATGAGGGAACAGCAAAGAGCATAGAAAGGTGAGTGAGAATGAGGCATGAACATGGAGGGCAGGGCAGCACAGACTGGGCTGGTGCTTAAAGGTCACAGAGAAGAGGCTGAGACGCAGAAAGAAGGCACAGGGGATGCCAGAGACAAAATTCACCTCTGTAACATTTTGTTCAGAAGAAGTCTACATCCAGTAGATAAACAAGCCCTTGTTTTCTGTGGTGTCCATTTGTTTATTGTCTGGTTTCCATAAGATAGTCAATCTAGAGAGACAGGAGACAGACTATCTCATTTCTCACTCTACTGCATTCCTCCTTCAGATATAAGGAGCAACGGACAAAATATGACCTTGAAAGGTCAACTCTAGACTGGAAAAAAAATACTGGGGAAAAAATTAAAAACTAAAGTAGCTTTAGCTTTTATGTAGTTCTTGTGAAATCACAAGCAAGAACTAGCGGCAGGTACCTGACAGAACATGAAGTCTTGTCCTCTGTGCTCTCAGCAGGGAGAGATGAGGTGATTCTTTGGATGCTGATCAAAATTCCCTGCCTCCCTCAGGGTAGCTGAACACTGGAATGACAGGAGTGCTGCGCCATCTTGTGGGAAGATACATGGCATCAGCGTTCATTTGCAGAGACTTTTTTTTTTCCTGACGCAGACACACAGATACACAGACACACACGCACACACATTTGCTTTTTCGAGGAAGACTTAGGAACAAACCCCAAAGCTGAGTTGACAATTTTAAAAGTACCATCAATTAAAGATATACTCTAGTAAGTTTCATAAAAACGTATTTATAAATGAAAAGGTTTAGAATGTGACACCTCTCTGAACCCTTAGTTTTTCAGAGAGAAATATAATAATATCTGATGGTTAATGAATGTGTACTCTGTGCAAGACAGGTACTGGTCTAGGTACTTTATGTGTATTAATATATGTCATCCCTGCAACCATCCTATGAGGTATGCCTATCACCCTGTTTTACAGGTGAGGAAACTGAAACACAGAGAGGTTCACAACTTGCCCAAACTCACACAGCTGGTAGGTGGCAGAGCAAGAAGACAACTATGATCTTGAGCTCTTAAGCACTAGGTTAGGCTGCTTCTCTGATACCCACAATGTAGCACAGTGAGACTGCATGTCATTAAGCAAAGTCAGGGAATAGAAGACTTTGAAAAGCCTGTTCCTAGAGCTTAAGACTCTGATTTCAAATTTTTTCCCCAAGCAGGAAAACAGAACTTCCTGAGCTTCTTATAAGGCAGAACCATTACAAAAAAAAACAACTTCTTGAAAATCACATTTATGGGGCACCTAGGTGGCTCAGTGGGTTAAAGCCTCTGTCTTCGGCTCAGGTCAGGATCTCAGGATCCTGGGATCGAGCCCTGCATCAGGCTCTCTGCTCAGCAGGGAGCCTGCTTCCCCCCTGCCCCCGCCGGCCTCTCCGCCTACTTGTGATCTCTCTCTCTCTCTCTGTCAAATAAATAATTTTTTTAAAAAATCTTTTTAAAAAATCACGTTTATAATGAAGTTCTCTTTTCAGAAGCATGGAATTTGAAACTAAGGGGCAAGATCCCTTGATATTCATGATCATTATATTATCACCATCATCACTATCATCAGTGCCGCCATTGTCAAAACCATCCTCCTCCTCATCATCATCACTAGCATTGATCGAGTGTTTACCCTGTGCTTGGCACTGTGTTCCATGCCTTGAGATTATGTGTGTACACACCCATATTTTACAGAAAAGGAAACTGAGGCCCAGTAAACTTGGGAGACTTGCCAAGATTCCATGAATAGTCCACGGTGCAGCCTGACTCTATGGCCATGCACAGCTCAGGGCATTTCCCTCCAAACCAAGTCGCATCTCCCACTAGATGGAAAGTCATCAACAACTCACTTTTGGAAGAATGATGATATGTTTTCCATCCAACTATCTCATTAACACTAATTTTCTCCAAAAATGCTTTGTCATTCCTCTGAAAGCCATCATCTTCTTTCTTTTCCAGGAATGACATGTTGTCATTTCAGCTTGGTTACTTTTGATGCAATGTGGTCTGATTTTGCTGCGAACCAGCTATTCCTCTTACATCTGCTTGATCATTCAGCAACCAATGGGCGTTTCCCACAACTGCTGATATAAGACAGACAAGAAGAAGTACAGCTCACCTTATATACCCCAATTCATCCGAGCTGGGCATGACTCACATAACCTGAATTTGGAAAATGCGTATGTCCCCAGATTTTTCCTGTCTTTGTGGGAGAGGGGCTGGAGACTCAGGCATCAGAACGATGAGCCTGTGCACAAAACTGCTTGGGGTAGTTCCCAGGCAGACTGGTTGCAAGGGACAAGGGACATGGGAGGTGGGCACAGCACAGACCCTTCCCCGAATGTCCAAGGCAAGAACAGGCTCTTAACTCAGACATCCAAATGCTCTATGAAAACACAACAGACATCTTTTTTTTTTTAAAGATTTTATTTATTTATTTGACAGAGAGATAGAGAGAGATCACAAGTAGGCAGAGAGGCAGGCGGGGAGGAGGGAAGCAGGCTCCCTGCTGAGCAGAGAGCCCGATGTGGGGCTCCATCCCAGGACCCTGAGATCATGACCTGAGTTGAAGGCAGAGGCTTTAACCCACTGAGCCACCCAGGCGCCCCACACAACAGACATCTTAAATGATGAAATTCAAGTCATGGTTTTCTTTAATAGAAGTAAAAATTTTTTTTATTCAGAGAAAAAAATCAAAACTTTCCAAGTCACATTTAAGTAATCGGTGTCCTTCCCACCCCTGAACCCCAACATGTTCATCAGACGTGCAGTTCCAGCATCAGGCCCACTTGAACAGACTCCCTTGAAGAGATAAGCTATCTGGGATGAGAAGAGAACTTGCTGGAAATGCCAGATAAATAAAAGTAGATTGGAGCCTATCTGCCAGGAACCACACTTCTTCCCCAGCTATTTGCAGGAAGAGCTAGAGAAGCAGGTTGCTATGCCATTATAGGTCATTTTCTCTCCTGAGCTGCGCCACCCCATGCTCCTTTTTCATTCCAATTGCTGCATTTCTAGAGGATCATACTGCCATTTTTCTCCTCCCTGTCTAACACCAATCGCACTTCTGGGCTGTTGTTCTCACTGTTGATGGTGTTAATCTCTATAGGAACCAATGTGACTCAGAGGGTCAATGTGTGCTTGGCAAGTCTTCTTACAATCACTGCCAGCATGTTACCAGCAATGGCAGCATAGTCCACAGCGATCACATTTTTGTTTTGTGAATTTGCCCATGAGTCATGCAGTTTAAAGGCAACAGGCTCAAAGGAAATCTTAGCTTAGTACTTCGGAGTAAATTCTATCACAGCCACCTTCTATGCAAGCTGCATTCGAACATCCTTCATTTCAAAAGTCATGGAGTCAACTACTTACTAAGGAATGAGGCTTTCTAGGGTTTTTCTCTGCAACCATTATCCTGGTTTAGGGTCATTAATTCTATCTATAGATAATCAGAGCTCTTTAATAGAGAGAGTAATGGTGATACAACCAAAGCTCTCCTTTTCATCATAACAATCTCATTTTTCTATTGTTGTTGCTTTCATTTGATAACATGAAATCTGCCCTGTGGCTTTCTATAAGATGACTCCAGTGAAAGAAAGCTGGTAAACTAAGAGGTGTCTCACAAAGTCTGAGTGGCTAAAGGCAAATTAGAGATTACCTAATCCAATCCCCAACCTGCTGCAGGTGTCCAATAGATATATCCAGAATCTTTTTGATTAGTGCAGAACAACTAGAGTCTCTCTCTCCTTCTCATGGTACACCATCCAATGGAGGATTGCTCTATTTATTAGAAAGCTATTTCTAATATTGAGCCAAATCTGTCCTCTGTAACTTTTACCCACATGTTGTTGTTCTGCTCTCTGGGAAAACATAAAACATACTCTTCCCTTTGTACTCCAATTTTATCTCTACCAGAGTCCCCTAAAGAGTTCTCTAACACTCAACCCTTCCTACATAGACATTAGGACTCACCACACGTTTTTCATGTATCTACATCTTCCACAAAGTGAGTTTCTTGAGGATGAAAAGCATGTCTCATTCCTCTTTGTACAGTGAGTCCCAATGTTTGATGACACCCATTCTAATACCCCACAATGGTTTCTATTTCTCCCGTGGTCATGATAGTCTAGGCTAAATATTCCTGATTCCTTCAACTATTATTCAAATCAGCAAGCAGATACTGGCCTCTTCCTGCATCCTCCTGCCAAAAAGAACACTAACGGGCAGGAAGAAGGTGGACTGAATCATTTACCTCTGTGACAAAAACTATACTTTCAAATATCATGCTATGTGAAGGTAATGAAGTAGTTCAAAAATTCTATGAAGGATGCCCTGGGTCCTTTAAAGAGCCTTGAAACTCTACAATAAATGAGAATTTTGCAATAGGAAGAGACTGCAGACATCACCTCATCCAATCAGTACCAAGGAGTAAATGGGGACCAAGAATCAAAGTGAATTGCCCAAGGTCACAGAGCCTCTTACTGGCAGAGCCAAGACTGAAAACTATGTCTTCATTTTTCTTTACAACACACCACACTAACTCAAAGAGAATATCATGCCAAGTGCTGTGTATACTCCTGAAGAGTTAACTTGTGATTTTTAACATGGAAAGTACCTTCTTATATCTTGAGACCTAAATTTTAGCACTCTCTCTCCTCCTGTTAGCATTTGTGAGTTACTAAGTATTTTGACAGGGTTTTAAGGCTTCACAGCTACTGTCCCTGGCAATCTTAGTTTCAATCTCAGAAGACAGAGATCATGGCAATATAGAATCTCCAGAACCTGATGGCATCTTCTCTGTGCTTATCATACCCCTGCACTTAGCAGGGTGCCTGGCAAATATCAGATGTTTAAACAATGTTTCCTCACTGAGTAATAACTTTGTAATTATGCATTGATAAACTCAGGATAAAAGTTCAAATGCAGGCTAAAGTCCCATACCATTTGACCTATTTCCTATTTCTAGGCTGCATGCCCAATAATCAATTGATTTATGTTCAGGGAACTTAAATACAAATGTTTATTCAAACAAAATATAATTTGAAACTCAAATATGCTTAAAAGTATATATACATATAAGACTATTCTAATTTGCAAACTGGTAGCATCCTAAAAGATACATAAACTAGAGATTAGAACCTGAAACATATATTGACAAGAAGTAAAAGGTGGGAGAAAAAGAGGAAAAACAAGAAATAAAAATAAAATACTGTTTCCACTATAAAGTGACTGAAATAACATTCCCTTTGTATTGGTGAGGCACGTTAGAAAGAACATGATGTAGAGTAAAAAAAGAACTTGTTTCCATTTCTGGGTCCACCAGTAATGGCATCTATGACTTGGGTTAAGTAGATTCCCAAGCCTCAGAAATGAGACGCCATTTATGATACAGTTCATAAAGCGAATGTCAGTGCATCAGAATGCAAGGCACTGGGAACTCAGATCTCAGTTCCTAAAACAGCCACTTTCCAGGTGAGAAGGAAATTTGCTCCACTCATTGCAATTGAAAGAAAGCTCCCATTAACCCTGAAGCCAGCACCCACTAACAGTCCTACCCAAGCCACTCTACCAATGTACAATAGAAACTTTATTGTTTAATACAATCAAGAAAATTAAGTGTAAAAATTGGTTCAAGTAGAAAACTGTTTTAAAAAATGCATACCTTAGGGGCGCCTGGGTGGCTCAGTGGGTTAAAGCCTCTGCCTTCAGCTCAGGTCATGATCCCAGGGTCCTGGGATCGAGCCCCACATCGGGCTCTCTGCTCAGCAGCGAGCCTGCTTCCCCCTCTCTCTGTGCCTGCCTCTGCCTACGTCTGATCTCTCTCCCTCTGTCAAATAAATAAATAAAATCTTTAAAAAAAATGCATACCTTAAATATTTTACTGAAACTTCAAACATGCAAGTGTGCATTCATGCGTCCATTTTGCAGCCACTGCCTGAATTCCAAGTTATTTTTATTTTAGCCACTCCCAAAGTATCTCCTTTAACATGCAAAACATTGACACTTGAAAAGCAATCTAACTGTAAAAGTCTTGCTGATTTTTGTATTTTAATTATACTCCAGTCTTTCAAAAATATATGATTATTTTTCAAAGAAACAACTCTTCTTTCACACTCATAATTGATCTATAACATATATACAATAGCTTATAATAATATTGCACAATTTCAAGTACAATAGACAAAAATTTAGGATGGCTTTGGGAATGAGCAACTGTTTCCTGTATGCGTTGAGCATACAGCTCCACTCCTGAGAGCAGAAGGATATGGGCAAACTGCACAGGAGCCTACTAACCAGGGGTGTCCAGCCACACATCTGTACAGTGGGCATGGAGGGCAGCAGTACCAGGTCATCTAGTAAATCAGGTTTCAGAAGTTCCTATTGTACTTATATTAACAAAGCCTTTAGGAGTCTCACAGGACAGTCTCACTGACTGCTAACCCCCTCATCCTGACTCTCTACTGACTGTACTTTGATAAGACCACCTGCATTAGTTTTCTAGGGCTGCCATAACAAATTGTCACAAGCTGGGCTGCTTAAACCAGAAATTTATTCTCTCACAGTTCTGGAGGCCAAAATCAAGGTGTCAACAGGGCCATGCTTCCTCCTAAGGGTCTAGGAAAGATTCTTCCTTGTCTCTTGTAATTTCTGTGTTCCCACCTATCCTTAGTGCCTCAGCTCATGATACCATAACTCTGGTCTCTGCCTCCATCTTCACATGGCCATCTTCCCTCTGTGTTTATGTATCTTCACATGGCCTTCTTACAAGACACAACTGTCAGTGCATTTAGGGCTCCCTAATATGACATGACTCCATTTTGACTTCATTAATTTCATCTACAAAGACCCTATTTCCTTTTTTTTCTTTTTTAGAGAGAAAGTGCACACATGAGCATGAGGGGGGGGCGGGTACAGAGGGAGGGAATCTTCAAGCAGATAGCCCACTGAGAGTGGAGCCTGACACTGGATTCAATCCCATGACCCATGAGATCATGACCTAAACTGAAACCAAGAGCGAGAGGCTTAACCAACTGAGCCACCCAGGTGCCCCAGATCCTATTTCCAAATACGTATAAATTCCTAGGTTCCTGGTGGACATGAGTTTTTGAAGAACACTATTCAACCTGTTACACCACACTATAACAAGTCCTCTCACCTTTAACCAGGCCTCAAATGTGCTATTTCCTCTTCTAGAAATTCCCCTTCTCCATTCTTTAACATGGCAAATTCACATATCCTTCATTTAATATTCAACTCAGATGTCACCTCCTCTTAACTTCCTTTCCAGCTGTTTTAGGTGCCCTTCCTGGCTTGCTCCCTCAGAGCCCAGTCATTGCCTCCTTAATACCATTCATTCTATTTTACTTACGTTGTCTGTTCTCCTTTTCTGTCTCCATTATCATTGACTGAGCACTTGCTAAGTGCCTGTACTACACTGGGGCTGGAGATACAATAAAGGCCAAGAGAGAAGTCCCTGCTTTTTGAAGGGTAGAATGTTTCAAGTCTTTAAATCTCCAGAGCCTAGCATGCTATCAGATGTATATTAGGCACTCAACAAAAATCTGTTGAATGAATTAATAAGCAAAAATTTCAGAAGGCAAAGCAAATACTAATGAGTTGGTTGGAACTATTAGAGGTCTCAGTATATGGATTTTTGCCCGGAGTAAAAATTTTCAGGTAACTCAAGATGTAGTTAAATAAATAAATAAATAAATAAATAAATAAATAAATAAATAAAAATGTGCTGCCTCCTTTTTACTTCAAGCATTCAAGCAAAAATCCATCAATGGGAGGTTAGTCTATGTAGTTTCTAAGATACCTTCCAACCCTAACATTTCTTTCATTCTCTGATAGATTAAATAATCAAGAGATAATTTATTTCTTAACTTTTCCTTTTTTCTAAACAGATTCCAAAAACCTTAAATGCTTACAATGGACTAGCCATGACATTAAATAATTTATCCCTATTAAGTATTAATTAAATATTTGCAACAATTTATACAAAGCAATTAAAATAGTAGAAGAAATCATCATCTATTCACCAAAATATGTGTCTTCTCTTTTTCCTGGACACAGAGCTACATTACATTTCCCAGTCTCCCCTGTGGTGAGGAACAACCATATGACTGCATTGTTGCCAATGGAATTTAATAGAAGTGATTTATATACTTCCAGGTCTGGCCCATAAATAACTCTCAGGTTTACTCCTGCATTCTCCTGTCACCTTCTAGCATGCTGGAATGGAGGTAACTTCTAACTCATGCATTCTCAATGAGGGCAATATTGCTCTCAAGAAGTGAAAATAGTTGCATAGGGGAGTAAGGGCTCTTCAAAGCTCAATCCTGCCTGATAAAATCTTACTTCTTAGTATTCAATCGATCTCGTTAGAGAGACTTTAAATTAAATTAATTGTAATTAATTAGGTTTAATTAATTTAATTTTCCTCCTTCAGGGGAAAAAAAAAAAACATTTGCAAAATATTGCTTTACAACAACCTTGGAAGCTACATATTGAAGACAGTAGAACTTCTACCAGCCTGGGTTTCTGAATGATTAACTTTAGGAGAGGCACCTGTATTACTACCAACTATCATCAGTGAATGAAAATCAAATTTCTATGGTGTCTGAACCATTATACATTCAGAAGTCTGATGCAGCAGTTAGCCCATCCTAAATATTACAACTACTATCTTACCCATTTTACACATGAAGAAAATGAGATCTTACATTATAGATCATAGGGCACAAGCCCAAGGTCAAGACTGCTGGTAAATATTAGAGCAGAGACTTGAAGTCTGTCTGATTCTAAAATCTGAGCTATTGATCCTTATGCTCTTGCTCTCCTCAGCTGTCAAAAGCTCCATGTTTCCACTGTGTAAGATGATTTCCAATCTGATTTACTGGAGAATACTAAATGCAACCTCTAGCTTAAGGATTAAAATTATACTGTTTTTAGTCATACTATTTTTTTTATGCATCCAAAGGTGGTAAGTGCTTTCAGAAATTATAACTTTAATTCAGGGTTACAAAGTTGTTCTACAACAAGTCCCTTGTAATTCAATCTGTACTAATGAGACAAAAATTGTGAATAAAATAAATTAATATTTCTTTTGATAGACACAAAAGTAAGATGCATCAGGTCTGGATGAAACCCATAAAAAATTCAAGTACTGATGAGCAACTGTCAGAGGGCCAAGGAATTTGGTTTCATATGCACTACACAACATCAAAGTTTTCTCAACTGAAAATGTGAAGTCAGGATAAAGATTTCATGAGAAATCTTAACAGAAATTATTTCAGAGACTTTGCTCTTGTAATATGCTTAGATCTTACAAGCAACATATTCCAGATAATGTAAGATCATATTCCAGACAATGATGGGCTTTGTCCTAAAGCTGTGACTCTATGGTTCTCCCATAGAAATTGCATATGATGTGCCCATGTGGAAACTATTTAACTTGCATTGTCTGCAAAAAAAGTATTATCAATTCACATAGAAGGCATAAGGAGCCTTTCATTATCTGTATAGGCTCACACAACTTTAATGTAGTGTAGGTCTTAGAATTGCTAAATAAAAAAAAGACAGTAATAAAAAAAATGTTGGCTAACAGTCTACTATGGTGATGGATGGGAAGAGCATTGCTCAAATCTTTTTAATTCTCTATGAGTTTTATTGTGTGCCCTTTTCTGATGGTCTTTAGATACACAATTGAAAAGTACTCTCCAGAGAATTTCCCTCCTTTTTGCTTCCTTTTATTCCACTGCTACTTAAATAAGTTAATTTACTGCTCTGAGACTTAAATGCATCACATTCCAACCTGAAATACAGTAAATGTGAAAAAAAAATGGAACTACTGAATGGTAGATGGAGATTATAGGCTCTTTTAGGTGAAGGTTGAGAGAGGAATTGTCTTTCATTCTTATATATTTAAAAGGGAGGTACAGCTTTGGAACACATTTCCAGATGCAAAATTAACATCATAGAGAAACACCAGGTTCACATTTTTTATATTTAATGCCAGCTCTTCTGTATGCTGTGAGTAGCCCTACCTTTTAGCATTGAAGAGATAAAACTCTGCATTAAATTTTCCAATTATTACCTGTCTGGTACAGTTGCAACAGGACCGTATCAAGTATTTGAGTTTTACTAGGGAAACGTAATTACAGTTTGAAAAATAGTAGAAAATGCATTCCTATCACATCCTTAGTGGCAGTTTATATGCTAAAAAGAAAACCGCTTAGAGCCTAATTCATAAGAGCTTTATGCTTCATTTACATTTTTCTGTGCAGTTTACTTGGAAAAAAGCATAATGCATGTTTTTCAAGTAAAATATGCCATTTTGGGATTCATTCAACTTGCTTTCCATTGTCCTCATCGAAGGCCAACCATTCTTTTCTACAATCCTAAAGGGCACCAGTAAATGAAATGGGTGGAAAGTCCTCAATATTAACTAGAAGAAATGCCTAAAACTGTTGTACAGATTATTTAGAAAATTTACAGCAGTCTCTAGCAGTCAAATCTTGGAAAGCTTATTGTGTTCTTACTATGCAGACTGTTTTCCAAGCCCTTTGCATAGGATATTGAACAAATTACATGACAATACAGATATTTCTAAGGTCACTCAGAATTCACAACAAGATTCTGACCATTTCCCAGCCAATCCATGTTTTTACTTAGTTCAGTGTTTCTCAAAATGAGGCCTGCAGGTTAGCAAGCATCAAAATCAACAGAGATTCTTGTTTACAATATGATTTCTTAGGCTCTACAACACTGACTCGAAAATTTTGGGGGTGCAGACCTAGAATTTGAATTTTACAAGTTACTTAAGTATGTGTGCATGTGTGTGTGTGTGTGTTATCTTATGAAGATAAGCATCAGATTTAAAACTCCATCACTGTATTTTGGGCAAAGGCAATCAAGAGGGAGTTCACTTTTAGGTAGGACTAACACATTCTTGTTTAGTGATCAACAATTTGTTAAGCCAAGTTTACCAGCTGATGTAAGATCAACATGGGAGGGGGTGAAAAGCGTATTTGTAAGAAGCTGTAGTTTGAAACTAAATACCAGTTCATAACCAGTAAGAGTCCAATCTAAGACCCTCAGTCTTACTTGCTTCTACTATTTTCCAGGCTCTCCAAAATTGCAGAAGAAAAAGCCAGGACTAAAAAGCATTTCTCACAGTGTTCACTGATGCACTATAAAATGAGTATTGCAGACAATCTACCAGTTACTTATTCTACACACAATCAAAACTATCAGGCCAATTCCCTTCCCCCACTGAACTCACTGAACTTCTTGGGTAGTTCGTCATCATGTTGAGACTACCACAGCCTGATATCAGTGAAAACTGGGGCCCAACATAATTGTTCTAAACAGGAGATATCACTGTCATTTAATTTTTTTAAATTTTTTTAAAGATTCTATTTATTTATTTGAGAAAGAGAGAGACAGTGCGGGGGGGGGGGGGGGGAGGAGCAGGCAGGGAAAGGGAGAAACAGATTCTACACAGAGTGCAGAGCCTGATGAGGGGCTCAATCCCGAGACCCTGAGATCATGACCTGAGGTGAAATAAAGAGTCGAACACTCAACCAGCTAAGCCACCCAGGCACCCCATTTCCTTCATTTTATAGTAACAGCTGTAATACATTTAGTTGAAGAAGGCCACAGGGCTTGACAGGTTTGGCTAAGTCTATTCCAGGTTAAAGCAGCAAACTTCAGCGATCCCTGATAAAAGAAAAATCCTGTGAGGGAGAAATCCTTAAGCGTCACCCACATCCAGTTTTCCTATCTCTTGGCACATAGGAAGATTATGCCCAGGTAAGCAGAAGTGATATGTGTCACTTCAAAGGCAAAATCCTTAATTGCCAGTATAAACTTCCCAGCACAGTCCATCCCTGCTCCAGTGACTATAGTGGTGCATGTTTCCAATAGTAAAGTCACAGGATGGTGAGCATTCATCAGCCTAGACCACTGAGTCACCCTGGAAAGTGAGCTGAATTTGTAGGTCAACAAAGCAAGAAACAAACCTTCCTTTGTTAAGCCACTGAGATATGAGGATTGTTTGTTACCACAGCATAACTTATCCTACCCTGATTAGCATAACACAGTCTGGAATATTGAGGCCAAAATACCCACATGTTAACCTTAGCAAACAGAGCACTCTGGACTGATACCTGGTAGAAAAGCCATGGTGACCACACAACTCCTTGTCAAAGAACATTTCTTCTTCCTGTTCTGGAATAGTATCAGTTTCCAGGTGGCAATGAAATACTTTGAAATCTTTTTTGGGTCTGGGAAGGCTTTTGGGATCCAATTCAAAAGAGATCATTTTGAGGATCAAATGAAATAATGTATGCCAAAGTGTTGTGTTTACTGCACAAAACTACTCAAATAGGAATCTGACAAAGTTAGCCCTTTTAGATTATACTTATGGTAACACAGATTTTCAAGTAAGCACTCCATCATTTGCCATCTGTTGGATGTTTTTTTTATTTTGATATTTAAAATAAAGTAAAATTTGTTGGATGAAAGAGGATCCACATGTTACACAATCAGGGTTACCTTTTCTACTTTGCCACTCTTGTCTACATTTATAGTCATGCCTTTTTGTCAAGATATGTCTATTAAGCACTTGCCGCAAGCACAATAGGAAGTGCTATGAGAAGTAGAAAAGTAAAGAAAGTATTCTTTACGGGTCTCCAATTTCATCATCTGTGCAACACAATTAACAGCGTCTAATCTCCTTCAGGTTTTCGCCCAGAAATAAAGGCACTATCATTTCTATTAAGTGCTATCTTTGCAAAAAGGCCTCATAACAATGAGTTTGGTTGGTATCTTTAAAATTCAATTTTTATCCATGTAAATTTCTTTGAATGAGGTTGTTTTTCCTTTGAGAAGTGGTAGGGATTAATTAAGCATAGATATCTGGATAAGAAAAGGTTAATAGAAATATTAAAATTCTTCACTCATTACTATAGCTCTAAAAAAAAGAAGAGAAGACTTTTTGTTAGGCTTTTCTAAGAGAGAAAAACCATTACACTGTTTTCTTCTGTGTCAGTTTGCCCTAAAGGGATGCTGTTTCCTGAGCTTAATAGGGCCCTATTTCTTCTTAGCCCTTACAGTCTATTAATTACTGTGGCGGGTGCTTAGAGACATCGCAGCAATCATTTGTAAGATGAGAGGAGCCTTCGTCATTCTGAAATGTGGGTTTTATCCATCTAAAATTACCCAAATGAAACAGATGTTGCAAATGTGAGTCCTTATTAGAATGTTTTCTTCTCATTACCCAGCAGAAAGCTGTGTTCCTCACACTCCAGCCCCATACAGAGGGGCTGCCTAAGAAAGCCTGGACTGTGCCTGATGCCTGTGTCTCTTCCTATAGGACCTATGGGCACCCAAGGAGCTCTGGTTTGTGTCACTGACACAATACAAAAAGCCAGACCAGTGGCAGCCCAAGACCCAAGAACAAGAATTGCCAAGTACACTCAGTACCCAGTCCCTACTACATGTTATTCAAGGTAAATTCCCTGACCTACTTTTACAAACTGGAGGCTAGTGATACACAGGCTGTTTAATGAATAATTGGGAGAAACTGAACATTTAAGCATGTTGTAACCACTGTATGGTTGGTGTTTGCATGGTGGAACCTCCTGTTTGTGGTGAGTAGGTCTCTTTATAATACAAAAGAGAAAAAGACAGCTATCTGGAGACGTATCCTAATAAATGATACATACCGTTTCCCTTCTCTCCTTTCTCTATCCCCCTGGCATGTATGCTTCATATTCCAGAATTAATTCACTCAATAAATACTGAATGCTTACTGTACGGGGCATTATTCTGGTTACGGCAGAAACAGCAATGAAAAAGACAAAGTCCCAGTTCCCATAAAGCCAACACTCTAGTGGCAGACAGACAGTTGTAAAAACAGATATATAATACAATGTTGGGTATAAACATGCTTAAAAGAAGAAAAAAGCAGAGTAAAGAGAAAGAATTAAGAATGGCTCTAATTTTTAAAAGGACAGTCAGGAAAAGCCTTACTAAAAAAGTAATCTGGAAGAGACAAAGAAGGAAATGAAGTAAGGAATAAGCCATGGGGAAATATGGGATGAGAATTCCAGGCAGCAGGAAAAGCATTTGTGAAGCACTTAGGGGCAGAAATGAGAAATTAGCAAAGGAGTCTTGGAATGAAGTACAAGTAAATGAGGTAGAAGGGATAAAAAGGAAAGGTGGTATTCTGATTAACAACTGGAAAAAGTGCTTCAAAAAGGAGTATCAGCAGTTGCTGGTATATAAAAAAATGAAGAGTCAAAATCAACTACAGGGTTTGGCAACATGAAGGTCATGGGTGAGTGGACAAGAGTAGTTTTGTTGGAGTGGTGAGGAAAAAAGCTTGACTGGACAGGGTTCAAGAGAAAACAAGCTGGAGAGAATAGGCAGATAACTCCCATGAGGAACTTTATTATGAAAGAAAGCAGAGAAAGTGGGGAGGTATATTTGTCTACATCCTTCATGAAGCACACTCCAAGCCTGGATTAAACATGTACAGATTTTACTAAGGAGGATGCCTACATGAAAAGAGATAGAGAAGGAGCTGAAGGAGAGAGAGACAGTGGTCCAAAAATATAACTCTGATGCCTGGTGAAGGAAAGAGGGAGAGAGTGTCAAGTAGAAACATCCTAGACTGAGACTAGCATGCAGTCCACGGAAGGTTCATCGAAGCCATCAGTTCTTGAGCCAGAGCTGGCTAACAAAGGAGTCATATCTACCAAGAAGGGACCTCTGTTAGTATCCCTACCAAACTTGGTCACTTGTAGGGGAGCAGTCTTCAGAAAGCATTATCTCAGTACAAAGGCAGGATAGAGAACTCTGAGGCTAGGGTCCTCAGTCAAGAACATTCCCTTTAGTAAGACATCTACAGGGATATTCTCAAGGCTGCCACAGAAGGTTAATAGAGAAAATGAAGGGTCAAGAAAGAAATTTTTTTTAGGATGGCAGATGACCCAGTTGAGAGGATCATAATGAAGCAGATGAAAGAAGGGCAATGGCAGAAGCAACCCTATGAATGGAGGGAGTGAGACTGTATGTACCACAGGAAGGGAAACAGCATCTATAATAGAGACTCAGTGGATTGATAAGTTGCTTGGTAAGAAAATGAGGATATCTTGATTCCTTATACTCTCCCAGGGAAGTCAAAACCAAGGTCATCTCCCAAGAATGAGGAGTAGGGAGTAATAAAAGTTTAAGGAGAAAGTATATGTCATGAATTAGTCATCAGGAACCATAGATAATGAATCAACTAAGAAATGTAGTAGATGCGGCCCTTCTTTTCACTACATCTGTACCTTTGAGGTAAATATCTAGTAGTGAAATTACTGGGTCATAGGTTAGCTCTATTTTTAACTTTTTAAGGAACCTCCACAGTTTTCCAAAGTAGCTGTACTAACTTGCATTCCCACTAACAGTGTAAGAGGGTTTCCCTTTCTCCACATCCTCTCCAACATTTGTTTTGTACAGCAATGTCCACGATAGCCAAACTGTGGAAGGAGCTGAGAGGCCCTTCAAAGATGAACGAACAGATAAAGAAGATGTGGTTCATCTATACGACGGAATATTATTCAGCCATCAGAAAGGATGAATACCCAAATCTGCATCAACATGGATGGAACTGGAGGAGATTATGCTAAGTGAAATAAATCAAGCAGAGAAAGACAACTATATGGTTTTACTTCTATGTGGAACATAAGGAATAGCATGGAGGACATTAGAACGAAGGAAAAAAAGAAGCCAGGGGTGGGGGGCAGTAATCAGAGGAGGAGGCAAACCACGAGAGATTATGGACTCCGGGAAACAAACTGTGGGTTTCAGAGGGGAGGGGGCTGGGGGGATGTCTGAGCCCAGTGATGGGTATTAAGGAGGGTGCGTATTGCATGGAGCACTGGGTGCTATACACAAACAATGAATCGTGGGACACTACATTAAAAACTAATGATGGTGACTAACATAATTTTTTAAAAAAAGGAAATGTGGTAGAATTGGGGGTTCACTGTTTTTACATGAACAAGAAAACATGAAAGGATTTGTTACAATGTAAAAGTGTTACCAAACACAAAATAATTATAGACTCAGTAAATTACAGATAGTAAACCACAAAACCACTGTAGTAAGAGCTTCTAGACTAATCTGCATAGGCTTTACAAAAGGACTGCTCAGGCTTGATTTTCCACACACATCATGTATATCTACCATAAATTATCATGTTTTCCACCAGTCCCATTGACTAGAACCATGACACAAGCTACCTGGCTGGCACAGCATTGACAGGCAAAGGCAATTGCATCAAAGACTTCTCTTACTACCACCATATCCAAGGGAGTGAGCTGCTCCAAGTCATTCACATCTAAGCTCATTTTGATACATCAGCAGATGTCCTCATGTTGCCCTTGAAAGGAAATATTAGCCATATATGTATAGAAAGAGCTGGGTAAACAGCAAAAGGTTATTGCTGGTCATTTTGCATATTTAAAGAATTTGGTGCATAAAATAGAGGTATGGAAGTGAAACTCAAGCATCAGTATTTTCTTAAACTCTTCAGTGATTCTAATGTGTAGACAGAACAGAAAACTAGTATGCTAAGAGTGAAGAAAAGGAAAGAATTCATTCCAAGTAGATAAGTGGATCTTATTTTTTGTGATAGATTTAAGTTGGGTCTTAAAGTAGGATTTCAACTGAGAAAATAGAGCTAAAGGGGTTCTAAGGCAGAGGGAAAAACATGAAGATTGAAAACAAAACAAAACAAAAAGAACAAAAAAACTCCCAGAGAGTAACATGAATATTAAGCTTAGCAAATACTTGAGGTTAAGATGCCAAATGCAAGCAGGGATAAGGGGGGTTCTAAGGCAGAGGGGTTCTAAGGTAGAAGAAAATACATGAAGATTGAAAAAAAAAAAAAAACAAAAAAAAAACCTCCCAGAGAGTATCATGAATATTAAGCTTAGCAAATACTTGAGGTTAAGATGCCTAATGCAACTAATGGGATATTCAACCTATTGCAGGCAATGGGGAACCATTGGAAGTATTTAATGAGAGGAATGACAAGGCTAGAAGGCCACGTGAAAAATCACAAAATTAAATATCAACTAGAATTCTGATCCTATGAAATCATAGGGAGTCTTGTTTAGATAATCTTTCATTTAATAAAAACATATCTTTTCTTATCTGTCTAATTCAGCTTGTGAAGAGATTTCTTTTTTTTTTTAAAGATTTTTTTTATTTATTATTTATTAGAGAGCGAGAGACTGAGAATGAGAGGGGAGAAGGTCAGAGGGAGAAGCAGACTTCCCGCAGAGCCGGGAGTCCGATATGGGACTCGATCCCGGGACTCCGGGATCATGACCTGAGCCAAAGGCAGTTGCTTAACCAACTGAGCCACCCAGGCGCCCGTGAAGAGATTTCTTAATAGCTCTTCACTTTGAATCATTTTCTTAATATAATTAATTGAAGTAACATACTAGAAGTAAATGGAGTCAATAATCCTGTATGCAAAGTATCTCTAGGTGCAACAGACTTTATTAACTATCGTTAAAATGTGTGCTTCTGACTTATCATTACTGTCTTGCTTTAGGTCATAGATGAAAATGTATAAAACACCCCGTTTTAAAATACACATATTTCTGTGTCCTCAAGGGCTTTTTACAAAGTTCAATGAAGACCAATCATGGTTCAGGTAATTGCAACACACACACACACACACACACACACACACACACACACACACACACAATGTATATACAATGTATATACATACCTTTAGGAAGGACTTTCAGTATTTGCATATAATTTACTTTCCTCCTTATAACTGTTTTTAATCAATATTAAAGTCACTTCGTGTTTTCCTTGGGTATGTATCATAATGGTAGGGAGCATGTAGACTGGCAGCAGCTACGGCAAATGAGGGGCAATCTTGCTATTCCTATTTGCCCCAGTAATTCCACAAAGTGAATTCTTTCACAGGTGGATAAAATGGGAATTGATCCTACGTGATGGCAGGCCAAAAGAACTGTGTTCTATCGCAATAATACAGAATATGAAGGAAAAGAAGGGCTTAGATTCCTCCATAAATGATACAGACTCAAGGGACCCAACAGAATTTTTTTTTTCAGTTTAATGTGCAGCAGGTGACCATAGAAACCCCTTTACACTGCCACATCAAAGCTCTGAGTATTGTGAAAAAGAATTTCACTTTCAGCTGAGTTATTCATGAATATTTTAAGAACAGTAACTCATCTAATAGCTGACCTATTGTTAATGTCCTGCTTTTGTGATATATCTAAAAGCACTATTATTGTTTTTCCTAAAAGTGTTTTTTTTATTCCAGTGCAGTTAACATAGTGTAATATTCTTCAAGTTGTATAATACAATGATTCAACAGTTCCAAATATTATTCAGTGTTCATTAAGATAACTGTCCTCTTAATCCCCTACTTCACACATCGTCCCACACCTACCCTCTGATAACCATCTGCTTATTCTCTATACTTCGGAGTCTGTTTTTGGTTTGTCTCTTTTTTTTTTCCTTTATGCATTTGGTTTTTTTCTTAAACTTCCACACATAAGTGAAATCATATGGTATTTGTCTTTCTCTGACTGGCTTATTTCACTTGGCATTACACTCTAACATCATCCATATTGTTGCTAATGGCAGGATTTCATCCTTTTTTTTCCCCAGGATTTCATTATTGTTTATGGCTTAATAGTATTCCTGTGTGTGTGTGTGTGTGTGTGTGTATACATACATACATATTATGACTTTTTATCCATTCGTCTATCGATGCACTTCGGCTACTTCCATTATGTGGCTATTGTAAATGGTGCAATAAACACAGGGATGCATGTATCCCTTCAAGTTAGTGTTTTTGTATTTTGGGAGTAAATACCTAACAGGGAAACTACTGGATCATAGGGTAGCTCTATTTTCAATTTTTTGAGGAACCTCCATACCATCTTCCACAGTGGATGCACCAGTTTGCATTCCCACCAACAAACAGTGCATGAGGGTTCCTTTTTCTCCACATCCTCACCAACACTTGCTGTTCTGTTTTTTACTTTAGGCATTCAGACAGGTGTGAGGTGATATCTCATTGTGGTTTTGATTTGCATTTCCCTGA
>CM052800.1:40078053-40102184 GCA_028533885.1 Nasua narica | reverse complement strand
TAAGAAAGTGGTCCAGTTTCATTCTTTTGCATGTAGCTGCCCAGTGTTCCCAACACCATTTGTTAAAAAGACTGCCTTTTCCCCACTGCATGTTCTTTCCTCCTTTGTCAAGGATTAATTGACCATATAATTATGGATTTATTTCTGGGCTTTTTGTTCTGTTCCATTGATCTATGTGTCTGTTTTTGTGCCAGTACCATACTGCTTTGATTACTATAGTTTTGTAGTATAATTTGAAATCTGGAATTGTGATGCCTCTAGTTTTGTTTTTCTTTTTCAAGATGGTTTTGGCTATTTAGGGTCTTTTGTGATTCCATATAAATTTTAGGATTGTTTGTTCTAGTTCTGTGAATAATGCTGTTGGCATTTTGATAGCGATGGCACTGGATGTGTACATTACAACAGTAACAAATGGCAAGATTTCTTTCTTTTTTGATGTCTGAGTAATATTCCTGTGTGTGTGTGTGTGTGTGTGTGTGTGTGTGTGTGTGTGTGTTTAATCTACTTTATCCATTCATCTGTCGATGGACATTTGGGCTCTTTCCATATTTTGGCTGTTGTGGACATTGCTGCTATAAAGACTGGGGTGCATGTGCCCCTTCAAATCACTCTTCCAATCCATGAGCATGGAATGTCTTTCCATTGCTTTGTGTCATCTTCAATTTCTTACATCTGTGCTTTACAGTTTTCAGAGTACAGGACTTTCACCTCTTTGGTTAAGTTTATTCCTAAGTATTTTATTATTTTAGATGCTATTGTAAATGCAATAATTTTCTTAATTCCTCTTTTTAATGCTTCATTATTAGTGTATAGAATTGCAAAAGATTTCTGTACATTGACTTGGTATCCTGTGACCTTACTGTATTCATTTATCAGTTGCAGTAGTTTTTTGGTGGAGTCTTTGGGGTTTTATATAGAAACTATGTCATCTACAAACTGTCATGTCATATGCAAACTATCATTTCACCTGCAAAATGTCATCATGTGAAAGTTTTACTTCTTCCTTACCAATTTGGATGCTTTTACTATTTTCTCTTGTCTGACTACTGTAGATGGAACTTCCAGGACTATATTGAATAAAAGTGTTGAGAGTGGACATCCTTGTCTTATTCCTGACCTTAGGGGAAAAACTCTCAGTATTTCACCATTGTATATGGTGTGAGCTATGTGAGGGGTGTTTTTTCTTTTTTTTTTTAATTTTTTATTGAAATTCAATTTAGTTACATACATTGTTTTATTAGTTTCAGGGGTAGAATTTGGTGATTCATCAGTTGCATATAACACCCAGTGCTCGTTACATCAAGTGCCCTCTTTAATGCCCATCATCCAATTACCCCTTCCCTTACCCCCCTCCCCTCCAGCAACCCTCATTTTGTTTCCTATAGTTAAGAGTCTCTTATGGTTTGCCTCCCTCTCTGTTCTTATCTTATTTTTCCTTCCCTTCCCCTATGTTCATCTGTTTTGTTTTTTAAATTCCACATATGAGTGAAGTCATACGGTATTTGTCTTTCTCTGAGTGATTTATCTCACTTAGTATAATACCCTCTACTTCCATCCACATCATTGCAAATGGCAGGATTTCATTCTTTTTGATGGCTGATATTCCATTATATATATTATATTTATATTATATATAATTATAATATAAATATAATATATATACCACATCTTCTTTATCCATTCATCTGGCAACAGACATTTGGGCTCTTTCAATGGTTTGGCTATTGTAGACACTGCAGCTATTAACATTGGGGTACACATGCCCCTCTGAATCACTATGTTTGTACCCTTTGGATAATACCCAGTAGTGCAATTGCTGGATTGTAGGGTAGTTCTATTTTT
Source organism: Nasua narica (assembly GCA_028533885.1). Lineage (NCBI taxonomy): Eukaryota > Metazoa > Chordata > Mammalia > Carnivora > Procyonidae > Nasua > Nasua narica. The sequence goes on along the minus strand of CM052800.1, from coordinate 40,100,342 downwards.
AAAATTTTGAGAAAACTCCATACTGTTTTCCAAAGTGGCTGTACCAGTTTGCATTGCCAGCAACAGTGTAAGAAGGTTACATCTGCATCCTCACCAACATTTGTTGTTTCCTGAGTTGTTAAGTTCAGCATTCTGATTGGTGTGAGGTGGTATCTCACTGTGGTTTTGATATGTAGTTCCCAGACGCCGAGTGATGTTGAGCATTTTTTCATGTGTCTGTTGGCCATCTGTATGTCTTCTTTAAAGAAATGTCTGTTCATGTCGTCTACCCATTTCTTGACTATATTTTTTGGTTTTGGTTTTGAGTTTGATAAGTTCTTTATAGGTTTTGGATACTAGCCCTTTATCTAATAAGTCATTTGCAACTATCTTCTCCCATTCTGTAGGTCTCCTTTTAGTTTTGTTGAGTGTTTCCTTTGCTATGCAAAAGCTTTTTATCTTGATGATGTCCCAATAGTTCATTTTTGCTTTTTATTCCCTTGCTTTTGAAGATGTCTCTAGCAAGAAGTCACTGTGGCTGAAGTGAAAGAAGTAGCTTACTATGTTCTCCCTTAGGATTTTGACAGATTCTAGGATTCTGATGGATTCCTGTCTCACATTTTGAGTTGATTTTTGTGTATGGTATAAGAAAGAGTCCAGGGCCAGATGGCTTCCCAGGGGAATTCTACCAAACATTTAAAGGAGAATTAATACCTGTTCTTCTGAAACTGTTCCCCAAAAATGGAAACTTCCAAACTCATTCTATGAGATCAGCATTATCTTGATCTCAAAACCAGACAAAGATCCCACTGAAAAGGAGAATTACAGACCAATATTGCTAATGAACACAGATGCAAAAATTCTCACCAAGATACTAGCCAATAGGATCCAACATTACATCAAAAGGATTATTCACCACCAGCAAGTGGGATCTATTCCTGAGCTGCAGGGGTGATTCAACATCCACAAATCAATCAATGTGATATACCATATTAATAAAAGAAAGGACAAGAACCATATAATCCTCTCAATAGATGCAGAAAAAGCATTGGACAAAATACAGCACCCTTTCTTGATAAAAACCCTCTGCCATGTAGGGATAAAGGAAACATACCTCAATATCATAAAAGTCACATACAAAAAGACCCATTGCGAATATCACCCCCAACAGGGAAAAACAGAGCTTTTCCCCTAAGGTCAGGAACATGACAGGGATATTCACTCTCACCACTGTTGTCCAACATAGTACTATAAGTCCTAGCCTCAGTAATCAGATAACAAAAATAAAAGGCATCCAAATTGGTGAAAAAGAAGTCAAACTTTCACTCTTGGCAGAGCTCTATGTTTTTTATATGAGGCCTTTATTAGGTTGAGGTATGATCCTTCTAAACCTACTTTACTGCTGGTTTTTATCATGAATAGATATTATACTTTGTCAAATGCTTTTTCTACATCTTTTGAAATGATCATAGGGTTTTTATCCTTTCTCCTATTGAAGTGATGTGTCATGTTGATCGATTTGCTAATATTGAAACACTCTTCCATCTCAGGAATAAATCCCAGCTGATCTTGGAGAATATTTGTTTTAATGTATTGTTGGATTCAGTTTGCTAATATTTTATTAAGGATTTTTGCAATTATGTTCATTGGAGATATTGCCCTATAGTTCCCTTTTTTTGTTGTGTCTTTATCTGGTTTTAAAATCAGGGTAATGTTGGCATCTCAAATGAATTAGGAAGTTTCTCTTCTATTTTTTTAAAAAGTTTGAGAAGAATAGGTATTAACTCTTCTGTAAATGTCTGGTAGAATTCATTTGTGAAGCTCTGTGCTCCTGGACTTTCGTTTGTTGGGAGTTTGGGGATTACTGATTCAATTTCATTCCTGGTAATTGCTCTGTTCAAATTTTCTATTTCTTCCTGCTTCAGTTTTGGTAAGTTATATGTTGCTAGAAATTTATCCATTTCTTCCAGGTTGTTCAGTTTGTTGGCATATACTTTCTCATAATGTTCTCTTACAACGCTTTGTATTTCTCAAGTGTTGTTTGGTATTTCTCCTGTTTTGTTTCTGATTTTGTTTGAGTCCTCTCTCTCTATTTTGATGAGTTTGGTTAAAGGTTTATCAATTTTGTTGATCTCTTCTAAGAACCAGCTCCTGGGTTCATTAATCTACTAGTTTGGGGAGTTTTTGTTTTGTTTTGTTTTGTTTTAGTTTTGTTATCATTTCTACTCTAATCTTTAGGATTTCTTCCTTCCTGCTGGATTTGAGTTTTGTGTGTTCTAATTTTCTAGCTCCTTCAGGTGTAAGGTTAGGTTGTTTATTTGAGATTTTTCTTCCTTCTTGGAGTAGTAGGCCCATATTGCTATAAACTTCCCTCTTAGAACCGATTTCGCGGCCTGCAAAAGGTTTTTGGATCATTGTGTTTCATTTTTATTTATGTCCATGTATTTTTTTATTTCCTCTTTGATTTCTTGGTGGACTAATTCATTGTTTAGTAGCATGTTGTTTAATCTCCATATACTTGTGCTCTTTCCAGATTTTTTCTTATGGTCGATTGCTAGTTTCATTGTGTTGTGGTTGGAGAAGGCATGGTATAACTGTGATCTTTTTGAAATTGTTGAGACTTGTTTTGTTACCTAATGTGTGACCTATTGTGGAGACTGTTCCACATGTACTTGAAAAGAATGTGCATTCTGCTGTGTTTTAGGATGGAATGTTCTGAATGCCTATTCAATCCATCTGGTCCAGTGTGTCATTCAAAGCCACTGTGTCCTTATTGATTTTCTGTTTAGATGATCTGGCCACTGATGTAAGTCAGGTGTTAAAGTTCCCTGCTATTATTGTATTACTATCAATTAGTTCCTTAATGTTTGTTATTAGCTGCCTTTTGTATTTGGGTGTTCCCATGTTGGGTGCACAAATATTTACAATTGTTAGGTCTTCTTCTTGGATTGTCCCCTTAGTGATTATATAGTATCCTTCTTTGTCTCTTCGTACAACCTTCATTTCGTTTTAAAGTTGACTTTGTCTGATAGAAGTATTGCTACCCCAGCTTTCTTCTCACATCTCACATGTTTGCATGACAAATATTTCTCCAACCTGTCATTTTCAATCTGCATGTGTCTTTAGGGCTGAAGTGAGTCCCCTGTAGGTAGCATATAGATGGGTCTTGTTTTTTTTATCCATTCCATCACCTTCTGTCTTCTCATGGGAGCACTTAGTCCATTTACATTCAAGTAATTATGGATAGGTATGGATTTATTGCCATTTTGTTATTTGTCTTGTGTTTGGTTTTGTGGTTCTTCTTTGTTCCCTTCTTCCCTTGCTCTCTTCTCTCACCATAAGTTGGCTTATGTGATATATTTGGTATAACAAGTATAACATCCTTTCTCTTTCTTGTTTGCAAATTCATTACTGGTGTTTGTATGTAATCTCCTCTCGTAGCAGTCTAAATTTGATGGTTGCTTAAGTTTGAACTCATTCTTGACTCCACTCTTCCCTGTGTTTTAGGTATGTGATATCATACTTTACTTCCTTTTGCTTAATGAGTCCCGTGAGTCAGATTTACTGATATTATTACTGCTTCTGAGCTTTCTACTTGTGTTACTCTTACTTATGGTCTTTCCTTTCCACTCACAGAGTCCCCTTTAACATTTCTTATAGGGCTGGTTTAATGGTCATGAACTCCTTTCACTTTTGTTTGTCTGGGAAACTCTTATCTCTCCTATTCTGAATGGTAGCCTTGCTGGACAGAGTACTCTGGCCACAGATTTTTCCCTTTTGGCACTTTGAATATAGCATGTCACTCCTTTCTGGCCTGCAAAGTTTCTGTTTGGGTCTTTTTGTATATAACTGTTTTCTTTATTCCTGCTTCTTTTAGAATTCATGCTTTATCATTGCTTTTTGCCATTTTAATTACTGAGTATCTTACTGTGGACCTCCTTGGGTTGATTTTGTTGGCAGGATCTCCTGGTAGCTCCTGAATCTGAATATACATTTCCTTCCCCAAATTCATGAAGTTTTTAGCCTTTATTTTTTCAAATAAATGTTCTGTCCCCTTTGCTCTCTCTTCTTCTGGGATTCCTATAATGCAAACATTATTACACCTGATGGAGTCACTGAGTCCTCTAAGTCTGTTTTCATTTTGCATAATTGTTTTTCCCCTCGATCAACTCAGCTTGGTTGCATTCCAATACTCAGTCCTCCAGGCTGCTAATTTGTTCTTCTGCTTCTTATAGCCTACTCTTTATTCCATCTAGAGTATTTTTAATTTCAACTATTGTGTTATTCATCTCTGATTGGTCTTTTTTTTATCTCTTTGTTAAGGGTCTCACTGATGTCCTCCACTCTTTTCACAAGTCTAGTGAGTATCTTATGATCATTACTTTAAATTCTCTATCAGGCATATTACTTAACTCCACTTTGCTTAGGTCCCTGGCTGTGATTTTGTTCTATTCCTTCATTTGTGACATATTCCTCTGTTGACTTATTTTGTCTAAGTCTCTGTGTCTGTTTCTGTGCGTTAGGAAAGTCAGCTCCCATTTTGCTCTTGAAAGTAGTGGGCAGGGCATGCATTTTATTTTATTTTATTATTTTATTTATTTTTTCAGTGTTCTAAGATTCATTGTCTATGCACCACACCCAGTGGCATGCAATACGTATCCTCCTCAATACCCACCACCAGGCTCACTCATCCCTCCCTCCACCCCCGAGGGAGTTTGTTTCTCAGAGTCCACATTCTCTCATGGTTCATCGTCCCCCACCCCGATTTCCCCCACTTCACTTTTCCTTTCCTTCTCCTAATGTCCTCCATGTTATTCCTTATGTTCCACAAGCAAGTGAACCATATGATAACTGTCTTTCTCTGCTTGACTTATTTCACTCAGCTTAATCTCCTCTAGTCCTGTCCATGTTGATACAAAAGTTGGGTATTCATCCTTTCTGATGGCTGCATAATATTCCATTGTATATATGGACCATATCTTCTTTACCCATTTGTCTGTTGAAGGGCATCTTGGCTCTCTCCACAGTTTGGTGATTGTGGACATTAGGGCATGCATTTTCAACAAGGTAAAGCCAGTCCTCTTCCACAAGAGATGCACAGCCATCATCAAGACCAGGCCAACCTGGGCCACTCCACAAAGTTCACAAAGGTAGGGCACACAGTTTTAACAAGGGGCTTGAATCCTCTATGGAAGGTGACCAGCCACTGTCACCGCTGGGACCTGGGCTCCACAATGCACGCAGTTGGGAGATGTGGAATTGGTAAGGTTTCCACTGGTCTTCAGGGAAAGGGAACCTGCAGTACCAGGACCCAGGCAGGCCCAGCTGGAGAGGCTGGGGTGCGGTATAAGCAAGAAAGGTAGTAAATGCAACTGTGTTGGTTTCTGTAGGTAGCCATGTGTTTATGCTGGGGGACAGAGGAAGAAAATGGCCAGATCCTTTGTTCATGGAGAAGTCCCTCAGCAAACTCTGAGATTAGCAAATAACTCTCCCACGCGTATGCCTCAAGAGTTTTTCAAACCACTGCTTCTATACTGTATCCCAGTGGGCTGTGTGCCATGCTGTCTCTTTAAGGGCAGGGACTTGGTTTCCTATTGCACCCTACCCCTGCACTCCCAGAGCCCAGCCTGCTGATTTTTAAAATTGCATATTTAAGACCCTCTGGCTGTAAGAACTCACAAAATTCACCCCCTCTGGTTTTCAAAGCCAATTGTTATGGGGATTCATTTTTCCCACACAGGCTTCCTGGTGTGATAGTTTCTCCCCCTTCTCTGTGCCCACAGTTCCTTCCCTCTCATGGACAGTCTCACAGGTCCATTTAGCTCCCCACTGTGTCTCTGCCCTTCCTACACACTTCAATAGAGCCTCTTCTCTACATTTAGTTGTGGAGTTTGTTCTGCCAATCTCTGGGTCATTTTCTGGATTATTTACACTGATGTGTTACCTGGTCATATCTGTATCCGTATCCATGGGATGAGTTCAGCTTAGAGTCTTCTTACTCCACCATCTTCCCCAAAAGTTTCTTTATGGGGTTTTTAAATCTTTTCCACTAACCAAGAATACATAAGAGTAATCAAAGGCCTGCCTTGGAAATGGACTTGTTATGTAGGAGGAAATGGAAATACACTCAGAATTTGGTGGGTAGCAATAATACCTGAAGAAAGAAAAACAGTGCCAGCTTTCACATTTTATTTTTATCGAACAGATTTTCAAGTTCATGCTACCAAACATTAATAGATCTCTCCTTCCTGCTACTTTCCACCTTTATCCCTGAGTGTTTTCTGTATTTTCCCCTGGCTCTGAATCTTGTCTGCCTAATTGAGATCAGAGCCACTGGACAGGGAATGTGACTAATGCCACATGCACCCAGAATTGCACTGGCACCTCCATATGGGACAAAGCATCAAAATCTCGAGAAAGAAAGCCAAGGAGAACAGACCTATGAAAACAGTTCCAAGAAAACCACATCCTTCTCTTTTCTTAGCCTCTCCACAATAGAGGCCACTTAACCTGTAATACTTGGAGCTATGTCTACAGCTCATATTTCCCAAATGTAAATTTAGCCCACTGCCTATAGTTCCCTTCCATTATCCTCTTCCTAAATAAGATGGAAACCAAATATTTTTCTTTATTTTTCTCTCTTTCTTTCTGTATTTTCTTTTTTTAAACACAGAAAGATGAATAGGGCTTAGAGGTCCATTATAATCTCTAGCAGTCCATGAGTCAACAACATAGAAAGCAACTTTGATTTAGGAATGGCCCAAGATGTTGCATTGGGAAAACAATGTGTGTTTTCAGAATGAACACATTTATAAAAATATATATTACCTGATACATCTTAACCATCTTTACTGATGTCTATAAACAACACAGATGCCAAAAGAAACATACAAATTGAAAAGAACAACCAATTGGGGCACCTGAGTGGCTCAGTGGGTTAAAACCTCCGCCTTCCGCTCAGGTCATGATCTCAGGGTCCTGGGACCCAGCCTTGCATTGGGCTCTCTGCTCAGCAGGGAGCCTGCTTCCCCCTCTTTCTGCCTGCCTCTTTGCCTACTTGTAATCTGTCTCTCTGCTCAGCAGGGAGCCTGCTTCTCCCTCTCTCTGCCTGCCTCTCTGTCTACTTGTAATCTGTCTCTCTCTGTCAAATAAATAAATAAAATCTTAAAAATAGATAGATAGATAGATAGAGATAGAGATAGAGACATATTTAAAAAAAAGAAAAGAACAACCAATTGAGAAAAGGTATTTTGCAACCCTGGATTGGATAAGGGACTTACTTACCAAAGATCATAATTTAGGCTTTAATCACCATTCCCTTGATTCATTTTTTTTCATAGTCAGATAAACAAGTGCTTTGTCTCATATGAATCTTTTTATTTTTATTTATTTGAAACCAAGTTTCAAAAGCTTTGCATCCCATAAATTTATCTTAGAAATTATCAGCCCTTTCATTAACCCTGAGGAAAAAAATTTTAATATATATTAGGCCATATAAGATGGCTTATTAGTTATTCTAGGTCTCTTGGAACAAAAGAGGGTAGAAAATGATGGGGACACTAGTAGGGCATGCATTAAGTGTGCTACGGAAGTGAGCATCAGCTCATAGCACCCAGGAGACCCGAAAGAATACAAGCTCCTACCAGAGATCCTACCTAATGACTCCAAGGAGTAGTTTACATGACTTGGGATTTATTCTAGAAAATTCCTACAGCCCAGTACCCTTTTTCATGGACTCCTGGAATCCATGGATATGTTTTTGGAAATCTTTAGTTGTTATGATTATATAGTACATATCTTCATTTCAGTTATTTTTTCAAAAACAATATAAGCACATTCTGGATTATCTGAGTGCCCCCTTATAACCGAGTATGGCCCAGTGAGGATAACCTAAAGTACTACCAGGATAACTTTTAACGCAAGGCTTCTCAAATCCAAGGTCCACATGTGTATGGAGACTTGCAGGCTCCATGTGGGGGCCAATGCAGTGGTCAAAAGCTAAGGATCAAAGGGCAGCATTTTTCTTTTCACCCGTCAATCTTGCTACATTCCAAACTAATAGGTTTCCTCTTCAAAAAAATTTTTTTTCAAAAATGAAATCTTACCATTTGCAACAACACGGGTGGAGCTACAGTATATTATGCTAAGCGAAATAAGTCAGTCAGGAAAAGACAAATACCATATGATCTCACTCATATGTGGAACTTAAGAAAGACAACAGATGAACATATGGGAAGGGGGAAAGAAAAAAAGAAGAGAGGGAAACTAACCATAAGAGACTCAGAGAACAAACTGAGGTTTGATGGAAAGAGGTGGATGGGGTATGAATTAAATGGGCGATGGGTATTAAAGAAGGTACTTATAGTGATGAGCACTGGGTGTTCTGTGCAAGCGATGAATCACTGAATTCTACTTCACAAAGCAATATTGCACTGTATGTTAACTGAGTTTAAATTAAAAAAATAAAATAAAAACATACATACAAATAAAAAGTTTTCTCAAGGCCAATGAGACTATCTCTTATATTTCATAATCAAAAGTCAAAGAGAAATGTCCATGAATTAATCTGCCTCTATACTGTATATTAAGCCCACAGCAAGATCCCTCAGCACATCATTCCTGGTTCTTCATTTGATCCCTCATTTCAGGTGTGCTCTGTCACCTGTACTGACTAGGTCATATCTTCCAGACTGGCAGAGCCATCCTGTGACTCGGAAGATACAGAGAAATTGTTGCTAGTGCCTGGATCAAACTCAGAAGAGCCTCAGGCTATTGGATAATGTCCTAGTAATGCTTGCTGGTCATCAGTATTCAGAGACTGTGCAATGAAATTCCAGTCAGAGCAAACTCCTCCTGACTTATGAATTTTCTGGAGTTCATTAGGATGAACCAAACTGGGAAGAAGTGATTGAAAAAAGCTTCTAATATCTCCCCACCAGAATAAAGCATGTAAGCCAGCTGAAAACAGGGGTTGATTTCCCAGATGATTCCTTGGATTGATTTAGATGCAGTCATCCCAAAGCTCATACAGTTCTGATTAATACCCACTTTATCTCCCTCTGTTGCTCACTTTCTCACAGATGAATTAAATAATGCCTACCTGTGCCACCCCAAGCCCCACTGAAGCATAACCTGATTGCTCAGAAGTGGTCCATTATGGTGAGCACTGGAAATAATCATAATCAATTACATTTTAATTCTCACACACACACACACACACACACACACACACCCCACAACACAACATAATACTTCCTCCCCTTTCCCACTGCTACTTCAGAGCAGCGCCTTTGCCTCAGTAGGCCAACTAAGTAACCATGATATAAACATGCAGGTTGACAATGAGCCATCTCTCTCCAGAGCTACCAGAAAATCAAACAGGGCCTCATTTCATTTGGTGCCAGGGCCAATTAACCCAGGGACTGTTGATACCTGACACCCTTCTGACCTTCAACACCACACATAAAACTGCTCTTTCTTGACCCCTCTCATTCTCTTTCTCCCCTCTGCCAACTATTCCAGTCTTGGTTGCTGCACATTCCTGCTAGGTATTTCTCTTTAACCAAATCAACTGTTCAATGCAAGTCTCTCCCTCATTGCTCCATTTCTGACTTTCATGAGGCATTCAGAGAGAGGAGAGCTGAGGCATCACTGCTCCCAAGAAAGGAAGAGAGAAAAAAAGAGGTGCTGCATTGTCTTCTAATCACCAGCTCAATCACAAGTTTGGCAGCCTGGAAATGTCACGCATAATATATGGAGCAAGCACTTTTAAAAGCAGATTATAGGGATTTTTTTTCTGATATAAAGCCAAGCAATTTTTCACTGATGCAGCTAAATGAAATAATCCTTTCTTAGGTAATTCCCTAAGGGACATTTACATATTATTGTACGTTATGTGTTGTTTTTCTTCCACATGGATTCCTTTCTCCCACATTTATTTAACAGATACACATTCTCAAATGTTTTCTTGTAATTTTTTGTGCATTTTCCTGCCATTTTCATGAATACATTGAAAAGTCATTCATTTTCTTTCACCAGCTTCTGTCTTGGTGGACTAATAATATTGCTATTAAAAATTCCCTGAATCAAAAAGAAGATATGCCAAGCTTTAAATACAGAAAGAATCAAGTTTGACTACAGCTGATAAAATAGTTGAGTATTGTTATATCTCAGGGAGCATATAGTAAATGTGATTAAGATCTCTGTGTTCGAGGGGCGCCTGGGTGGCTCAGTTGGTTAAGCAACTGCCTTTGGCTCAGGTCATGATCCTGGAGGTCCGGGATCGAATCCCACATCTCCCCCTGCTGAGCAGGGAGCCCTCTTCTCCCTCTGACCTCTCCCATCTCATGTTCTCTCTTTCTCTCTCTCTCTCTCAAATAAATAAATAAAATATTTAAAAAAAAGATCTCTGTGTTCGAGAAACAGACCTTAGATATGAACTCTTTAGCACACAAATCTGCTAAATTATAAGATCTTTGTACATGATCTAACATTCACCACATAGTGAATCCATCTACAAAGCACCTCAGGCTATCTTCATAATATAACCCAAATCCAAATAATTCTCACCATCTCCACTGCCACCCGCCCTGCCCAAGACATCACTTCTCACCTAAAGCTCCAACAACTTCAAAATTAGTCTCCCTGCTTCTTTACTTGCTCCCAAGTAACTATTTGAGAGCAGTCAAGGGGATTCTTTAAAATGTGAGTAAGATCATGTTATTCTCCTACTTAAAATCCTCCAATGTCTTCCTTTCACAAAGTCTTCCCAATAACCAAAAGACTATATGGCCCCAGGTTGGCCCTCTGATTTTATTGCCTTCTTCTTCACACTTTGCTCACTTCACTTCAGCCACACTGTTCTTTAAATTAAACACACAGAACATCATCTGACTCAGGACCTGGACTCATTCAGCTCCCACCTAGAACATTCCACAGATCGTCTCATGGCTCATTCTCTTGCTTCATGTAAATCTCTGCTCAGATGTCACCTGTTCAAGAGAACCCTTCCCTGACTCTCCTATGGTAACAGCCACCTTGCTCACATCCTCCAGTTCTCTTTTTTCCTTTTCCCAGCTCAACTGCTATCACAGAACTTGTATCTCTAACATTCCATTACATATGTTTATATTTACTTAGATATTGACTGTATCCCTCACTATTAAGTGGGTAAGCAGGGTCTTTGCCTTTTTCACATATGTTATATTCCCAGAAGAGGAGAATCAGGCAGGAAGTGCCAGGCCTCAAACCTGTAGCCCTGTTACAGCTCTCAGAGTATAAGGATCTAAAAAGGAAAAGAAAAAAATGTCGTTTTTATCTCTGTGGTTTACAAAATATCCAATATGGAATACTTGAGGTTTGGTATGAGGCAATCAAGAATCTAGTTATGAAAATATGAAATATTAAAGGACAAAGTAAGTTCTCCTAGTAAGAAGCTCAAATATTCTAGAAAACTCTCTCTTAGTAAGATCTCCTTAACATGGCATGTTGCTTATGGAAAGAGGTTAGGTATTTGTAATTTTTAAAATTATAAAATCTTTGTGAAAGTTTGAACAGAAGCATACACACACAGACATACAGAGACATACACACACACACATATAGGCACACATACACACACAAACACACATACACACACATACACTGGTGAGGTCCTTGATCAAATTACTTTACTTTTCTGTCCCTGTCTATAAATGGGAATAATTAACAGCATCTATGATAGACAATGGTGGTGAGGCATAAATAAGTTGTATGTATATCAATTATTTAAGGAACCTCTACTATATAGTAAGCATTATATCAATGTTAGCTATTATATTAATTCTGCCAGCCAGGAGATTTTCAAAAATAGTAATTGTGTATGAGCAGTTTGCCCAAAGTACAGTCATGTATGGATGGGTGTAACAACATCTGTCTTAATGTACTTTATCTTACTCCAGAACCCCAGAAGATTTAATAGAATATGGGATACCCGTTAACAAAATAATCCCTTTCATTTTTACCTAAATATCTGCAAAAACTGAAATATCCCCAGTGTAGTTATTGAGCCTTCGTAAACCAAGGAAAAATATATCGGATGTCAAAGTTTAAGAAGTTGTTTTCTAAGCAACAACAGAGTTTAAGGTTGTTATTCAAATTCCATTTTACAGAAAAGGAAGAGTTTCGAAAGAAAGAACACTTTCACAGCCAAGGTCACACAAAAGGGAGGACTGCTAACTCTCTAGCCCACGGTTTAATTCACTGAATTCAAACAACCAGCAACAAGCCAAATCTCTCTTTAAATGCACTTGGTCTCAGACACCTTGAAGCCACTAGAATCCCATGTTCATTCTGAACAAAGATTCATCTCATCCTACTTCAGCTTCCCCAGGCCAGTCTGGGACTTAAGGTTTAATTAAATCCTGTGGAGCTGCATTTTTGAAGGAGCTATTATCTTTAAGTGATTCTGGTTTATGAGTGTCTAGGAAAAGAGGAGGGAGAGGGAAAATAGAAGGAGAGCAAGAGGTGAGAGATATGAAGAAAGAAAGAGTACAAATCAAGTATCTCTGATCTAAGTTGATTAGTTATGCATTTTTGCCAGCAGTAATTGAAAGACACAAGGAGAATGTGAATTACCCGCAGAAAGCTACAGTGTGTGGTGGATCCCTCTCTCCATTACCTATGTCAGTGGTAGAAATGAAGTGCTGACACTGCATGATGGTTTTCAAAAGGCAATTTTGGACATCACATAAAATAGTTCTTCACCCTTACAATTTACATTTAGATGCTGCAGAAATAAGTCATGGAAGCAAATCTAAGTTGAATTTACAGTTTCAATCAAAATTTCTCTTTTCTTGTTATTTTTATTATTCATCATATACAGTGCCATTACACAGTGAGGAGATTTTCAAGAACAGTGTTTTTGCATTGCCCGGTTTGCCCTAGGTATGGTTAAGGCAAGGGTACAGCTCCTTCTGCAAAATAAAAACTGTTCTTTAGCTTTCAAAGGGCAATTTTGGATGAACAAATATTTGGAGGGTTCAGGAAGTGGTCAAAGCTAGCAAATGGTGCTCCTTCTCAGACATTTTTATCCATGCCGTATAAAAACAAGGAAACAGCACCTTCCCATGCAAATAGAATGGCCCCAGGCTTTTCTCTGCAATATTTATGATCAAATTATATTTTTAATGTCTTTGAAACTCTAGAAACAATTGGAACTACATGATTAGCTGACAGTGCTGTGTTTTTAGTACACACAATAAATCTAGCTGTAAATTCTGTTTCAGTATTGTATTCTCTGAGGTTGTTAGCCACTTGATCTTTAACTTTCCACATTTGGTGCAATCTAATTCAACAAATGGTAATTGCCTGCTATAGATCAGGCACTGTGTTAGGCACTGTGGCAGTTAAAAATGAGAACACAGTCCCTGCACCTAATGTACTCATAGTTTAGTAAGATGGGGCTTGTAAAAGAGACAGAATAAGGGCACAGACTAAATCAAAATGTAGAATAAGATAGCATCATGAAGATATATCCCAAGTGCACCTCCATGAATCCCAACTCCTTCAAAGTCATACTATCAACATTCTATCATCCTATTCATCCTCCCTGCTGCACTTACCTAAAGATCCACAGGCTACTTCTCTTCATCCCTTAAAGATGCAGCACCTGATCACTGTCACCCTCCACCACTGCTCTTGGTAACTGCAGTGTCTCCTTGTAACTCCTTCCAATATGTTGCCTTTTTAGTTTCATATCTAATCCCAACCCTTGTCTTTCATGTCTCATATATAATTCTTCTTCAAGTTTTACAGGCCCTAACTCCTTAAATTTTGCTGTCATTGGGCTCCTTTTCTCTGTTACTGCTACCACTACCTTACTTTAGCCTCCCATCAGCTCTCATCTGGTCTCTCCACTCTCAGTCTCCTAGGAAGTATCACATCTCAGGGAGGCATTTCTTGATCATCCAATTCAAATACTCCCCTCACCCCAGCCACCTTCTACTCCCCTATTCTGTTTTTTTCAGATCCCTTGTCACTACCTGTAATTGTAAGTACATTTGTCTCTTTGTCCCCACTTCTGCTGCTGTCACCATACACATAAACATGCACTGTAATGTGAGCTCCTTGAGATTAGAGACTTTGACTAATCCGAGCTTTACCTACAGCTCCTGAAAGAATGCCTAGTACAAGGCAAACCCTCAGTGTATACTTGTAGAATATTTGTAGAATAAATAAATTTTCCATCCTGAAGCCCAAGTGATCTTTCTAAAACAAATCTGACCATGTAATTTCCCAACTTAAAATTCTCCAATGACTCCTTACTATATTTCCAGATAAAACTCCTGCTCCTTAGCAAATTTCCCAGACCCTCCATGAACTATCTCTGCTTATTTCTCTGGTTTCACCTTGGACTATAATCCCTTCATTCTCAAGAGGCTTTTCTCCCCTAATGGGGCTGGTAACTGAATTTCCCTCTGAGTAAAGCGCTTTTCTGAGGCAATTCCTCCCTTTGCCTAGGTAACTCCAGTGTGTTCTTCAGACAATGCCTCCTCTAAGAGGTAGAGCTTCTTCTATGTACAGGGCACTACACTAGTCACTAGGTACTAGGGACTGTGATGGATACCAGATTACTAGGTCATGGGCCAGATGCTAGATTACAACTGTAAACATCACATAGCCATGTACTGGTAGCACAACTAGTTCTGAAATCTAACTCCCAGACCCAAATCTAGTTTCAAGCACTGTTCATGTAGAATATTACTGTTGTTATTTTCATTGTCATTTCTACTATAGTTACACTTTTTTATATACAATGGCTTCAATTATCCCGAATGGCCTAAAAACTCCAAAGTAAGCAAGCAAGGTCCTTGAGGATCTACATTGGTGTCAGAGAGCTGATATACTTTATTTATAATCTGGCCCCCTAGGCCCTTTCTCAGAACCTTGTTATAGTGCAATATATTCTCATTTAAAACACATTTCAAACATCCTTCACTACTTGGTTCCTCAATGCACAGATGGAAGAACACACCAATCAACAACTATCCTGTTAAGCACTTACTGCACACAAGATACTATGCTAAACTGTGGGATATACAAGAAAGTATTAAGAAGGCTCCACTCCAGGGGGTACACGGGAACACCCCGTACCTTCCACTCAATTTTGCTGTGAACCTAACACTTCTATAAAAGTAAAGTTTTTCCATTTAAAATAATTTTTTAAGTCCTGACTCCGCCATCACCACCACCTACTTTAAAGAAGTACTCCAAATAAGAGGACAGGACAGAGGCAAACACATCATGAAAGCAAGAAATGAAAACTGACTTTTTCAATTACGAGGATTCAGGGGAAAAAATTGAAAAACAGGAAAAACAACTTAATAAATACAGTAGCTTACTTACTGAAAAGATAAAAAAAAAAAAAACCTACATATCTAAAGAACCTCTTATCAAGGACAATGAGAAGGGCACTCAACTAAGAGCGAAGGGCTACATTTTCATCTAGGTCTGTATTTGTCCAGCTGTGCAGTCTTCAGAAAGTCACACAAGTTCTCTGGGCCTCATTCTCTTCCTATCTACTTTGAGACAGTTGAACCAGGTGTTTGAATCAAGGCCCACCCAGGTCTAAATATGATTCTGTGTTGAAAGTTCTGACCTTGAGCCATCAAGGTAAAGGTAAAGGTATAAAGGTAAAGGTAAAATATATTCACCTTACTTAGATTTAAAAAGCAGCAGACAGAGATGAGTAGCACATATTTTAGAAGGCTTTATATAAATGGTAATTTTTTACGTTTGCAATGCAGCTGGATAAGTTTCAGTTATCTGGAAAATCCACTTATGTGAAACACTGCTATCCCCCCTAGTGCCAGATAAGTGATAATTTCACAGTGTTATTCAAACAGCCCAGCATGGGCTGACCAAAATAGTATAAGGCCAAAAAACAACAGCAACAACAACAACAACAAAGAAACCTGCAGGGGATTCAACTTTCCCTGCAGTTTCTATAAAAAAGACTGGCCAAAGAGGATAGATCTGTCATTCCCAAAGAGCACCCCATTAGGAAAATAAGTGTTGCAAGTGTATAGCAGTTGGCTCCTAAAGAAGATAGATAGGCACCACTGTCCTCTACCGAAAGGCATCCCACCACATTTAATATCACTCTGAGCAAGGTACAGACACATGCTGAAAGTTGGAGCTGTGCTATCTCGCAGAGCCTTCCACCAAAATGTTATCAGGAGCCAGTACAGGGTGTCCAGATGGGCACCTGTCCAAATGACAGTTGTTATGATGTTTTAAAACTTCAGTACATGTTTCCTTTTAAATGGATACAACACATAAGAGAACCACTTCATATCCCAAAGATGACCAATAAATGAGGTGCCAATTGTACTGGCTCTAGATAAAAGAAGACTGCCAAACCCAGACAGGCTGCTCACATCAGCACCCAGATGAGGCAGAGGACAGCTGACTCCTGAGGAAGCTCATGCATTCCTTTATTCATTCATTTCACAGTTTCAGGCCCCTACTACCTGTCTGGCACTGTGTTAAAACCAGGAATTTAACAGTGAGGGGAAAGGCTAGACATGATCTTTGCCTTCCGGTACTTTACGTGAAAAAATTGTAACAGTCTTACAAACTACGAAGGGTTAGTAATATTCAAGAATAATTGGAGGTTGGGGTTGAGGGAAAGTCAGGGAGAGACTGGCCTAGTTCTACAAGAGGAAGCAGGGAAACCTTTCTCAAAGAGACAGCATTTGAACGAAGAATTTCAAGGTTGAGCTGGCATTACCTTGTAGCCCTTCTGGCAGTCAATCAATTATTTGCCATCATGCATCCATGTTTTTCAATCTAGTGTGCACAAACTCACACACCTAAGTACATCGGGAAAACAAACTCACTAGATTACTCAGTACAGCTTCTATTCTGTCAACTTTACTCAAACTCTATTAGGGAAAATTTTTAATTATATTAAAATCAATACAGGTTTATTATGGCATAAAAACTAACATTTGAGGGGTTTTTTTAAAGAAAAGATACAAAACTTCTAGAAAGTTCTAGTCTTCCATAGGGTTGTCTTGAGCCATGTCTAACCCCTCCAACTCATTTTCACTTATCTTTAGGGCTACTTCAACAGAAAAGTGTGAGAAGTTACTGATGTAGCATGAACAAGGAGAGACTCAGATCTGATTTGTGATTATTTTTATCACTGAGCTTTATGTGACTTGATGTTCGTTTGTGATCATTTCTAGTACTAGCAGCAGCAGCAGCAGTTGCAGTCATGGTCATAATTGTGGTAGCTGTTGTAGCAATTGCAGGTAGAAGCTGTTGTAGTTGTTATAGTGATAGCAGGAAGTAGTAGCAGCGGTGGTTGTTGTCATAGTCAGAGTGATATTAGCAGTAGAGGTAGCAGTAGTAGTAATTCAGAGCTAGTTTGGATCTGAACTCTACTATTAACCAGCTGAATGAGATTGGACAAGTTATATTAATTATATCAAACTTAATCTTTAGAATGGAATTAATTAAAACTTCTACCTCTTAAGATTGTTGCAGGAAAGAAACATGCATAAACATAGTTACTAGCATAAAACAAGCACTCCATAAATCTTACCTATTTAAAGAACTATCTTTCTTATTGTTGTTCTTAGTATTATCACCTATCTCTACATCATAAAAGAGGAAGCTGGAGTAAGAGAAAAGGAAGTCAAAGTAAGTTTGGGGTTGAGGAGCAGTGAGTAATAAAATAATCTATGTTTAATTTCAATCAACCCCAATTATCAACAATTTCATTAGGGAAGAAATGCCCCTCATGTGAAGCTGTCATCATGATTTCCTTGTACAGTACTTTATAATCTCCCTTTATACACTAATATAAGTCAAATTAATTCATGTTGCATTTCTCAAGAGAAAGAATTATATCAAACCCCAAACAGGGACTTGGTATCCTCAAAGAGGAAGACCCATTTTTATCTATAGTTGCCTACTTCTGACTTCTTGCATCTCTATGGAGTAGATTGCCAGAGAGGTAATTACTCCCTGGTTTTCTACCACCCATTCTTTTAGAGAAAAGCAAATCACCCTGAGCTATTTAATTCTCACTGCAGACCCAAGGTGCCAATGCCAACATAAGCCTTAGAACCAAAGTTCCTCCTGGTTTCCTATATCCTTACTGTGTAAGAGCATTTTTTTTTCTCTTCAAAGACTAGTTAGAATTTGGTGTTTTGAAGACCCAGGTAGCTGGGCACTTAATCTTCTTAGCTAGCAGCACAATAGCTTGTTTGCATACCTGGTAGGAAGTAATATAAACATTTTGCCCTAAAGACAAACTTACCATTTAGTTTGACTGCATGCAAATAATTTAATCCTTTCTTTTATTTCTCTTAGCTGCTCAAAGGCAGGCACATTCTCTTTAGAGATTAGCCAGACTATGATGACTTAATTCACATTTCCTTACATGCCTGGCTTAACAGTCTTGTGAATGTGCTTTTGAACATTCTCCCTAAAAGCACTGCTGTCATTTTTGCTGAGGAAAGTACCTGTGAATCCATTCATTATAGCAGGGGTTCAGAGTCCTGAAAAATGTGCAGGTAAATGGCTGGGTTACCCAGTTCAAACCCCATTCAAGGAGGCAGCAAGAGAGGTCATTACTGGCATCAGCTTTGATGCGCACAGTGAATCACAGCCCAGTGGACTGTTAGCATTTTCTTGATGGATGGTGATAAACTTTAGCAGAGTCTGGAGCAGAAGAGGTTCACTGTTCTGCTACATTAGGGTCACCGTTTCTAAGTTGGGGGAGGAGGGAGGATGTTAGCTCTGCTGCTCTTTCTAGTCATCAAGGCCTGCTTCTAAAAGCTATGAATTCAGTATAGTTTGTCTTCCTTTCTTCCTCTTTCCTTAATTTTTTAAACTCGCGTTTACTGAGCACTTACGAGGTGTCAAGCACTTTGCATGTATTAATAATAATGTCCAACATTTGTTGAGTACTACTGTGTGGCAAGACTATTCTAAATGTTTCATTTGAAAAGATCAACTCTTTCATGCTCATAGCATGAATTGTTATTATCCCCATTTACAAAAGGAACTGGGCCCAGAGGGGTTAAGTAGTTGTATAAGATCACACAGTTAAGGGACATTTGGATGGTGCAGTTGGTTAAGCTTCCAATCCTTGGTTTCAGCTCAAGTCATGGGATAGAGTCCCATGTCAGGCTCAGCACTCAGCACAGAGTCTACTTGAGATTCTCTCTCCCTCTGTTCCTCCTGCTCATTCTCTCATTCTCTCTCTCTCTTTCAAATAAATAAATCTTTTTAAAAAGAAGAAGAAGAAGAAGATCACACAGCTAAGAAGTATCTTCTACAGGGGCACCTGGATGGCTCTGTCGGTTAAGCATCTACCTTTGGCTCAGGTCATGATCCCAGGGTTCTGAGATGGAACCCTGCATGAGGCTCCCTGTTGAGCAGGGAGCCTGCTTCTCCCTCTCCCTCTGCTGCTCCCCCTGCTTGTGCTCTCACTCTCTCTCTCTCTCTCTCAAATAAATAAATCTTAAAAAAAAAAAAAGAAGAAGAAGAAGTACAATCTACATAATTTGAGGAAATGCTGAGATCATCTATGGAACTTTGATATGAACATAGGTAGTGGATTGGGAAAATAACCAAGACCTTCTAAGCCATTAACGACCTCATTAAAATCTCCAGAGTCTTCCAGTGACCGTGACAGAGAGTATATGCTTTAAAGCATCACCCAAAAGTTAACGGTAAATTAAGAGCTACCATTATTGTTCAGGGAGACGAGGACTGAAGTGCTATTTTGGAACAAGTGGGATTATCAGTGACCCTGCCCCTGAAATTTTTTCTCATAAGTGGTCACAAATATGCAGGTACAGTCCTTTAGCGCTCAGAAGATCTGATTTTGGATTTAGAGAACTTGATTATGTGATCTGGGACAAGTCACTTACATTTTCTAACTCTCTACTTTTTTGCCAGGTAATGGGGCTATGATACCAACTGTCATTACTACCTAATGGAATTGCTGTCAAGCTCAAAGAGAGACTTTACAAGAAAATGTTTTATAAACCGAAGAGTATTATGCAAATGTGCTATCACTATATTGCATTGAAATGGGAACTCCTGGGTGACTCAGTCAGTTAAGCATCTGCCTTTGGCTCAGGTCATGATCCCAGGGTCCTGGAATCGAGTCCCACATCCGGAAGCCTGCTTCTCCCTCTGCCTGTCTGCTCATTCTCTCTCTCTCTTTCTCTCTGTCAAATAAATAAATAAAATCTAAAAAAAAAAATAGAAAATGTACTGATTCTGCAATAATATTTTCTATACAAGTACAGGATTTATTACTGCCATTTCCTAAGAGAAAGGGGTTTTAGTTATTTTTGCATGTTCTCCCTGTTACACTCAAAGATCATAGCTTGATTAAAGTATGAGCTATTTACTCAGCCCTTGACCAGGAACCTCTAGTTTTTATTT
Source organism: Nasua narica (assembly GCA_028533885.1). NCBI lineage: Eukaryota > Metazoa > Chordata > Mammalia > Carnivora > Procyonidae > Nasua > Nasua narica. The sequence goes on along the minus strand of CM052800.1, from coordinate 40,079,909 downwards.
CTGATATTCTAAAGAAATCTTTAGTTTAAGTATCTAAAACAGGCCTTGGATACTTCTGTATTGTCAGGATTGTTTGAAAGGGCCAACCTGTCACAGAAAGTAAATAAGCCTCTAGTGATTGAGGTGACTAAGCTAAATAAACCTGGGAAGAAAGAAGAAAAACTACTCCTTTAAATATCACATGGAAGAGATTATGCTGAGTGAAATAAGTCAAGCAAGGACAGTCAATTATCATATGGTTTCACTTATATGTGGAGCATAAGGAAAAACATGGAGGACATTGGGAGAAGGATAGGAAGGGTGAATTGGGGGAAACCAGAGGGGGAGATGAAACTTGAGAGATTGTGGACTCTGAGAAACAAACTGAAGGTTTTGGAGGGGAGGGGGGTCAGGCGTTGGGTGAGCCTGGTGGTGGGTATTGATGAGGGCACGTATTCCATGGAGCACTGGGTGTGGTGTATGAACAATGAATCTTGGAACACTGAAAAAAATAAAATGAAATTTAAAAAAATTATATATATACATACATATGTATATATATGTATATATGTATGTATATATATAACCAATACAAGTCATAGATACTCAAAAACTAAATATGATTCACAATGTGATATATTACATGTGGTTCTATAAAGTCATAGGCCACCCTTTACAGAAGACAAAGCAAATGTGAAGTTGCCCTTGGGATCACTGGAAAGCAGAATAATTCTAGAGGCCCAACCATGATTTTTCCTCTGATCAAAATTACTATGTATCTATAGATTTAATGCATGAAGGTCAAAAGTAAAAGGTTTTGAAGATCCACAGAAAATGACAGAAAAGTAGATTAAGATACTATCCCTTGCTAAAATCTTCTTGGTTCCATTTCTCCAGTTTACCACTTTTTCCCCTCCCTTAATCAAATGATCCAAGGAACCAGGTGGTGTCACGGAAAGAGCATGGTTTAGAGTTCAACACACATGACTGCCAATGTATCCTATTTCAAAGCTAATTGGCAAGGCCTTCTTAACTTGAGTTTCCACATCTATAAATTGAGGAGTGTAATAAACCTGCCTCCAAGTTTTATTACAAGGATAGAATGAAATAATATAAATAAAAGTACCTGGTTCAAAGTCCACAATAAATGTGGTCTCCTTTAACTCTTTTTCTCTAAGCAATGCCATCCCAACATTTTCCTGTAGTTCAGAACATTTCAGTGTCTGAATGTGTGGCATGGTATCCCACTGGCAATTAGTACTACTCATTAAAAGTAGAGTTTTGACTATCTGAAACCTCTCCAGTGATCATATAACAAAACTCTCACTCTACCACTAACTTCTGGATGATCCTTATAAAGCATATTCTCTCTTGGCATAGTGAGACTTTGGAGAATTCCAGAATTATTCTTCTTCCAGTGATGACTCAGATGGTCTTGCTTATCCTTAACCAAAGTCGGCGGAATCACAATTCCTGATTTCAAGCTCTATTACAAAGCTGTAATCATCAAGACAATGTGGTACTGGCACAAAAACAGACACATAGATCAATGGAACAGAATAGAGAGCCCAGAAATGGAACTTCAACTCTATCTAACTAATCTTCTAACTAATCTTCGACAAAGCAGGAAAGAATATTCAATGGAAAAAACACAGTCTCTTCAACAAATAGTGTTGGGAAAACTGGACAGCCACATGCAAAAGAATGAAACTGGACCATTTCCTTACACTGCACACAAAAATAGACTCAAAATGGATCAAAGACCTCAATGTGAGACAAGAATCCATCAAAATCCTGGAGGAGAACACAGGCAACAACCTCTTCGACCTCAGCCGCAGCAACTTCTTCCTACAAACATCTCCAAAGGCAAGGGAAGC
>CM052800.1:40056229-40077553 GCA_028533885.1 Nasua narica | reverse complement strand
GGAGCTCAGAAATGTTATGTGACTCAGATAGTGAGTGTCGGTCAGAGCTGGGACTGGCATCCAGCTACCTCAAGCTCCAATGCCTGGACTTGTCAAAACTCCTATCCTCATCATTCACTGTTGGACTATCAAAGATTCCTTATTGCTTCCTATAAGAAAATGATTTCTGAAAACCAAATATAAAGTAATTACTTTAAATAATGCTGTTGCTCATAATTGGCAATGCCTAAGAGGAACACCATTTAAGGAATGTCTGAACTACAAAGTTTAGTGATAATTTAGCCCAACCTCTTTATCTAGTCCAACTTCTATAATTTATAGAAAACTGAGATACACAGAGTTACTTTGACAAAAGTTGGCTTGCTGAAGTGGGAGGGGGTGAATGACATGGTTAGAAGCAGCATCTCATAAGTCAGAACCTGGTTCAAAGCCAGGTTCTATCTATTGTGTGTGACCTGGAACAAGATTCTTAACTTCCCTAACCCTTGGTTTCCTCACTTTGGAATGGGGATAATACTTACTTTATAGAGTTGCTTTGCAAATTATGTTTTTATATGTGTGTGTGTGTGCATGTGTGTGTGTGTGAGAGAGAGAGAGAAAGAGAAAGAAACAATGCATTACAGCTATTATTATGTAGTAAAGCCATTTTAGGAGTTCTCGTCCTCTAATAGTCAAATACATCTTAAAAGTCATTCTTTTCTTCACACAGAAGAAAATATTAATCTCCACAGGAAGGTAACTACTGGTGAGTCAGTGTTCAATCCCAAAATCCAATTTTTCAATCTTCTTCAAGACTGTGGTTTAAAACAGTGTGAATCCAAATGATAATACCATGGGTATTTTTGTTACTTTCTAATTCTGATACAGCACTGAATTTAATTGCTGCTTTCCAAGAAGGAGATAAGAAAATAAAAGAAGGAGAAATGGAGCTGTCTAGATGATGGAAAGAACACTCCCAAACACAAGAACATGGATGCACTAAAATCTTAAGTTGAAAAGCACATTTGAAAATATGAATATATATTTTTTCAAAGCTTAGCAAATTCCTCCAGTAACAACAGAAGCTATGCTCAGAAGGAAAAAATTATTTTGGTTATGTCTATTAATATGCTTCAGGACCGAGACAAAAAACCCTCCCACATAATAAACACAGCCAGTTTCTCACGAAATTTATAGGAAGTTTAAAAAGACAATGACACTTGAAAAATAATCAAAGGAACTAAGTAAATTTGTCCGTTCCCTGCTTAAAACCTTTCCATGACTCTTCCATCCTGAGAAAATGCACACTCTCCAGCATGGCATCAGTGCCCTTCCAGATATGGCATCTAACTGCATGCGATTCAGGCTTCATCTTTTGTCACCCTCCTCCTCCTCTCTCTAAGTATCAGTCTCCAGGCTTTGGTGTACGCTGTTCCCTCTTCCTGGGACAGGCTGTTATAGCAAAGCTTCCTTGAACAAAACCAAAAAAATGAAGATGCAACTCCTTCAAGCTCTGGCAGAAGCAAGATGAGCTTTTTGAAGCGAGGGGATTGTTTTAATAAACAGAAATTGTACTAACAGTTTAGGGCAAGAAAACCTGCATTCAACAATTAAACCACTTAGCAAATTATGGCATGTACAGTTAATTAAAAATAAACAAAGGGAGAAACTAATTGTAATTCAAAAAGAATTGGGCATTTTTTAAATTATATTACTCAATCAACCAGATTATGGAAACATGTGGTTTGCAGGTAGATTATGTCAAGAACCTCATTTTGTAGCCAGGAGGAACTAAAGGACTGCACTGGGGCTGCCATTTTACCTTCCAACTAAGATAAGCTAAAAAGTTTTTGGGATGAACTAGACTACAGGATTAACATATGCCTTGTGACATGAGAAGCACATCTTCATACTTGCAAATTATAGATGACTGTCATGATTCCTACAGAAATTGGTTTTGACCAAATGTAAATGTATAACCTAGTTACTGAATAGTAAATTTTTGAGACTTCAGTTCTGTTTGAACCACTACACATGCTCTTGCGTGCACACGGACACACACACATTTACTTATATACACATACAGATGGAAAGGAGTTATGTAAAAATAATATTTTTGTGGTAGTAGGATTTTAGGTTTTATTTAAATTCCATACTTTTCTCTGTCATAGTAAAATTTTCTTCATAATATAAGCCATGTGACTTATAAATTCTGCCGCACATTGGCTATGTAAATTTGGGACAAGTCATTTAAGCTTTCTTAGCTTCATTTAGAAAACTGAGATCCTAATTCTGATCTCACAAGATTGATATGATCATTAAATAATATATTTTATTGTAACTCTAATGCATGATACAAAAATAAAAACTTTATTATTATAATGGCATTAATATGCAAATACTCTCTTCTCAAATGCCCCTTCCTCAAAGAGAAGACGTCTTCCCTTGTATCCCCATCTAAAATAGCAATTCCCATCAAAAACAAACAAGTCCGGTGCCTGGGTGGCTCAGCGGGTTAATCCTCTGCCTTCCGGCTCAGGTCATGATCTCAGGGTCCTGGGGTGGAGCCCCGCATCAGGCTCTCTGCTCAGCGGGAAGCCTGCTTTCCCCCCTGCCCCACCCCCGCCTGCCTCTCTGCCTACTTGTGATCTCTCTCTCTCTGTCAAATAAATAAATAAAATTTTTAAAAAATAAAAATTTAAAAAGTCACCCCAATACCTATATCAACCCTAACACCCAAATACCTAGTTTTGTTTTTCTTACAGCACTTCTCACTCTCTGAAATTATTACTTATAAGTGATTTTAATGTTCATTGTTTTCCCGCTTATTAAGTTTCCTGAAGGCAGAAGCTTTGTCTGCCAATTGCTGGATCCCAGGCTCCTAAGAAAGTATCCAGCTCAAAATGGGCACTCAGTAAATTCTAAGGAAGGAAGGAAAGGAAAAAGTAAGGGAAGGCAGTATCTATGCAAGTATAATTTCCTCATCTTATCAAGAAGAGATCAACACAAATGGTCAAAGGAGAGCAAAAGTATAGTAGTAGATAAACTAGAAAGAATTAACTGAGCAGCTCTATGGTTAGTGATTTAATTTACCTTGGTCCTCAGAATTCAGTACTGAATCCAAGAGAAAATCATAAAGTCTACTTAAGGGAAATATAATTTTTAGTGCTATCTCCTATAACACACATCTATTCTCATATCAAAATAAGGTGAACTGCACACTCTACTCTTAAGTTAATGCTTTATACAACCATCTGATCCTGATATTCTTTTCTACTGGTCTAAGTGTTTGTGTTTGTTCATTCCTCTCTAGCGTATTTTAAAATCCAAATCACTGCAGTAATTCATTTTTTATTGTTCTCTTGCTCAGCTTCAACACATGTACAGTAGTAGTGTTCACTCTTCGGGGGGATAATGGCATTTTTGGAGATTTTACTGTAGTCATTACTCTTGCTTCTTTATTAAGAGACTTGACTTTAATCTTCTGCTTTAGCTATGTGGTTTATCTTATGAATATTAATATACAACCCAAAGGGATCTAGCCAGTGAATATGAATTAGAGAGGCCTTTTTTACACTGAAGAAAGAGAAAGCCATTTTCTGGTATGCACATCTTTCTGGGGTGCATGAGCTCTAATTTAATCAGCATGTAGTCATCATGTATGCCACCAGCACTCCAGGCCACGAAGTAATTGAAATGATTCAAGCTTGTTTAATAAAGTAATTTCAATTATAGCAGGAGTTGAGTCAGAAAATGTCAGCTGTACAAAGTTTATGCTGCCTGGAATCAGCAATAGGGCACCAAATGCTCATAGAGAAAAGTGCCATTGTGGAAATGAGTTGTTACTTTTTTAGGCTTTGAAATACCTTTGTTCACATGAGACCAGCTTCTCTTGGGTGATCTGTTAGTTAAGGAAGCCAAATTTAATTCTGTCCTGAATTTGGTGTAAAGAAATTTACTTATAGGCAAGAACTTAGAATGGAAGGGGTCAGAGAGTCCATCTTCTTTCTCTTCTTTCCTCTAAATATAAACAGCATCTGACACTTCACCAGTCCCCACCATTCCCTGATGCCTCAAGCCAAGTAATCGTTTATGTTTGCAGCCACTGAGGACAGGAGACAGCTCTACATCCTCTCCCTCAAAATATTAGAAAGGAAATTCTGCAAGTTTTAATTATAAAATATGATTGCACAATACACATAAAATCATCTTTTCCATTACAAGTAACATGAAAATATCCCAGAAGTTTTCAACATGGTACTGTCAGTCCTTCATAAATGATAAACTCTAACATATTTCCCATTCTTTCTTTCCCTTCATCTTTCCCATAATATCCTTCCAGCCATTATTTCTCTTGGCATATTTTATCCATTTATTTTTTTTAAAGATTTTATTTATTTATTTGACAGAGAGAGAGAGATTACAAGTAGGCAGAGAGGCAGGCAGAGGCGGGGGGAGGCGGGGAGAGAGGGGGAAGTGGGCTCCCTGCTGAGCAGAGAGCCTGATGCAGGGCTCAATCCCAGGACCCTGAGATCATGACTTGAGCCAAAGGCAGAGGCTTTAACCCACTGAGCCACCCAGGCGCCCCTATTTTACCCATTTAAAGGCCTGTGTAGTTCTACTACCCCAAAGATCTTTAATTCCCAAATTATGATTCTTTGGTTGTTGTTCTTATTTTGCTTATCCTTTTCTTAAGAAACTCCTTTGTATATACAGATGGTTTGCTTTTTACCTATGACCCTCTGAGTATCTAGTACTATTCCTTACCATAACTGTTGAGAAGATAGACAGTTGGACCATCTGTTTGCAATTTACCATCACATATCCAGAGGCCTTATTAAATTCTTTTTATTTAGGTTTATCTATTCTCCTCCAAATAACAATCCTCTCTCATTTCAATCACATCTGGGTTAGGTCAATTTTATTATACAATGAAGAATTTTATTAGATATGAAGTCACAGTTGCCTCCAAAAATAATAGGATTCTTGCTGGTTTCATCAACACTGCCATTGTCAGAATCTTCTTCTGGTCTAGTTCTGGAACCACCATCCATGGATATTAAAGAGGTCCGTTATTATGCTAAATGCAGACAGACATGTGCTCTGAAAATACACCTTTCTTCGCTTCCTCTTACTAAAGATGTTTACTAATCAACTACAGATATCTCACAACTCAGATCTTTAGTTGAGATAATGAGGACATTCAGTGAGATAATAATTAGTGTCCAATGTATTTTTTAAATATACGTGTGGTCATATAGAATCTTAGATAGGTCATCTAACATCTTACCAGTGTGATTAGGAGCAGTAAATATAATCAGACTATATTTTTGACAAAGGCTAAATATTTCTTAAAGCTGGGTAGCAGGATTCTCTAGTGAAATTTCTTCTTATGAGTTAGAGGTATTTGGTTTTTCCTATAGAAACATTTCCAAACATATATTGAAAGTCAATGCAATTACATTAAATAATATATAAATATTTGCTCTCTGCAAAACTTTTAACCTTTCTCTTAAAATCCTACTTCCTACTTCTTCATTGATCTGTTCTGAACCCTAGTTAAATAATACTCTCAGATGAAAACTATAAAGAATAAAAAGCTCCTGGTTTATGTGGTACCTTCTCTTTATAATTCTCAAAGGAGTGTGCAAATGCAAGATCATTATGAGTCCAACTTTATAGATGGGGAGCTTGAGGCTTAAGAGAGGGTAAACAGCATTATCAAGGTCAGGCAATAGTTGAGTTTGAAAGAACCCAGTCCTCCTAAATTTTAATTTGCCTCATTACCCAGAAGGCCATGCTACTGCTTTAGTAAGGAAAATATACTTTTATAAGTATTGACACTAAACTTTCCCTGCTTTGTGCTCCAGAAAAGAGAAGTAAGAAATTTGAGGTTCAGATTCTTCTTTGTAATAAATGCTTATGACAATGGTATTCTTTGCTAAATACTCTAATTTTTACATCATTTCAGAAGAAATCTTTCTATATTCAGAGGATTTCTGATGTGCTGAGCTAATGATACCCACTCCTTACTGAATAGCAATATCTACTTCTGCTCTTTTTATGGCTATAAAAAAGAGAAGGGCTTTTTTTTTAACATGATATGAAAAGCTTCTAAAGGGTAATAGTTTAAATTCAGAATAGAAATGCAGAGAAATTGCTAAAATCGTAAACAGATTAGCTATGTACAGTCTTCTCAATGTAAATCTTTCCAAGAGGAAAAAATGCAACAAAATTAAAAAATAAAAAAATTGTTTCACCATGATGCAATCATCCCTGAAGTTCTATGAAGAATGTAGAAATGGATGCCCTGCCCAATTCTTATGGGGCAGTTGAAGAAGAATGATATACAGCACTAAGAGGTGTAATAGGAGATGTCAACCTCTTCTGTCTTCCCTCTGCCTTCTCAGAGTTAATGAGAATTCACTGAGGCCCAAGGAGACCTTTGACACAACTTTTCTGATTACAGGTAGTATTAGGGCCCAGGCATTTCAGTGCTACATTAAATGTTGCTTTCAAAATGATATCTCAGTATCAGCCAGTTCTCCACCATTCCATAAGCATATGTACTGTCCAATGAAGTCACAGATCCAGAGGATTTTATCATAATAATAATGATTGGAGAATAAAATTAAGGTCTATAATTTACTGAAGTTGACATTTGTTGTGATTTGAAGACTCACGTGATAACCTATAGATAAGTCTGAGTAATTAGTCACACTCTTTAAGCCCCATTTTCACCACTCTCAGTAGAAAACATCACCTTCTACTTGAGAGAGATGTAGATGACAATGTCAATGTCATCAAGCTAAAATTATTTTCTACTTGAATCTCCAGTACACACTTGACAGGCAACCATGACAAACCTATGCAGCCACACCCAATCATACCTATTACTCTCCTGTTGGTGAGTAAGTTTCCCTTCCTCCAATCAGAGGAGCTAACGGTCAACAAAACCTGTCTTTCTAAGAGAAGTGTAAGCATAGATGGCTACTGAGCAATCATTTTGATAACAGTTCTAAACTGACTTTGTAAGACTAATATGCTAGTTTTGCTTCTGCTATACTATAACCACGTAAGTCCCCTGAATGGTCCCAAAGTGAGAAAATCTATGTAAGCTTTTCATAATTGTTACTATTGTTATAACTATTATTACACAGAATGGGTATTCTATAGGAGTTTGTGAATGATGATGGTGGTAAGTACTCTCCTACAACAAAAATTGGGCTAGCATCTCTGTTTTTGAGTATTCAATTCTTAACATTGGGAGAAGGCAGTTCTTCAGAAGGCACTAAAAAAAAAAACCTTTATGTTTTTATAAGGGTGAAGTGAGGTTTAAATGAATATCAAAAGAACTTTTGTAGAGAAAACTGAGTAACCAAAGGGTAGTGCAAAGAATGGGTATAAGAAGGGCAGAAATGCAGCCCCACACTTTTTGTTGGCTGTAGAGAGGAGAGAAGGACATATTTTAGACTAGATGTCTGAAACACATTTCAGAGAACTTTTTAGTACCATCAGGTGAAGTCAATCTCCTTCCCCTCTTGCTATCTCCCTGTATCGCTCTCCAAGTTCTCCCAAATGAAGGTGACTATCCTACCTCAGCAACCAATTTTCCTGACCACAAAATCTTTCCTCAGCTTTGAAGATATGTTTGTTCATTTTTTTAAACCCATGCCTGACATAAATACCAAAGGCCATCAAACTCCACACAGCATAATAATGAAGCCTTCCTTCTCCCAGAGAATGAATATATCTTAAATGACATATTTCATTTTAGAGACCCTATGTAAGCAATGACCCTCAGTGGTTCTTCTGCCCCATCCCAGGACAGAACTCAAAGCAGAGGTTTTTCTCACACTCTCCATCTGGCAGAATATGGGATTTGCCCATTTCTTAGACTTGTAATTACTAAGCCCATGTAGACGTAGCTAAAGGCATTTTTTTCCTAACATTTCTCACTTTAATAAAAGGAACCCTTTAAAGAAAGTGTTCATTCTTATACAATCCACTCCAAAATCTACTAATTTCCTCTTTCCATTCATCTTCCAGATATCCTATATCCAAGACAAACGGGATTTAGTATAACAGACTTTCAGTGATACCACAATGAGCAAGACTATTTTAAGAATTCTATTCATCGGGTGCCTGGGTGGCTCAGTTGGTTGAGCAACTGCCTTTGGCTCGGGTCATGGTCCCAGAGTCCTGGGATCGAGTCCCGCATCGGGCTCCCGGCTCCATGGGGAGTCTGCTTCTCCCTCTGACCTTCTGATCTCTCATGTTCTGTCTCTCTCTCTCAAATAAATAAATAAAAATCTTTAAAAAAAAAAGAATTCTATTCATCAATTCCAATAAATATTATGATATTAAGCACTCAGACATTCTAAAGTTACTTTCCTGAGCAGATCTCAAGCTCTTTAGCAACACAAATGTATTAAATCCCCTAATTCCCTTGCAAAACAAGCTAAGAAGTCAGAACTAAAACATGATTCTGTAATTCAACTGTATGGCAGGTCACCTGGAAATGGTCTACCTCTTAAAAGAGAAAAGGTAGAGGGGAGGGGATTATGTAATAGCAAACTGGGGTAGTAGCACTACTATTCTATTGTTGCATTCATTTCAAGTCAAGTTTACCTGGAAATGTTGATTAACAGTGAAGGATTCATTTGACTGTCATTCAATTATTTTAAGAAGTATTTATTGTGTGGCTACAGGATGCTAGGCACTAGCTTAGACCCTGGGGGTATATTGAAGAAAAGTCCTTTCCTTATGGAATGTACAATCCAGTAGAGCAGAAATAGCTGTTTAAAAAACAATAATAAAATACCATGTAATATGTAAAATGATGAAAGTGTGTCTGGAATGTAGAGATAACATGTATGAAGTGGTAGATAACTTTCTTTGTGTGAGGAAATAGATGTTCAAGAAAAGATTGTCCTAAGATGCAATATCTGACACATACGGTTGAGTAGGAGTCTGACAGTGTTGTGAGTATTCTCTTTCTGAAGAAAAGGTATTCTTGTTGATAGTAAAGAATGTATTGTGACAAGTTTTCATGGCTGCCCTGAAGACAAACTGAAAGATCTATGTTTGAGTTAGAAGATAATGGCCCTTCCTGCCACCATCTGCTACTTCAAGTGTAGTGTGGTGAGGGCCTACCCAGTAAATCACAGAAAAGTACTTCTTTTTATAAAGATTTGAATGTCCTTCTGGTCCCTGTTTCTTCTACTCTCACAGTTGCTTACAAAACAGAAATGCGGTTACAGCAAGAAAAACGGCCTGCCCCCCCCTTACAAATGAGGAAATTATAGCCCTGAGAAGTTATGTTTTTTCTCAAACTCACAGATAGTTAAAGTAGAGCCCAAAATCCAGAGAAACTAATCACGTTGAATTCTTATTCAACTGAGAACCTCAAAGTTCACAGGTCACTCTATTTCCCAACCACATAATCAAAAGTTAGTCATACATATCCTTACTTCACATAGACTATAAGCTGCTTAAGGGAAGTGTCTCAAGACAGAATTTGTTTTGCTATAGAAACAAATAAAACCAAAAAAATCACAGTGGCTTAAAACAACAAAAGCTAATTTTTCACTCACACTAAGTCTGGTGTACATGGTGAGGACTTCCACTTCCTGAATGACTCAGGGATTAAGACTCGACCTTCTTATGTCATTATCTCAATATCTGGCTTCCTGTTGCCACATTAGGGTAAGAGAGAGACAGAAGTGCCACACCAACTCTTTAAGTATCTAAGCCCATTAATCCTGATCTACTAATCAGTAGATATGGGTTAAATGTCCATAATCTACTAGTCAGAACTAGTCACATGGCAGGAACCCAAATGCAATGGAAGATGGAAAAAACAAGGAATTGTATGAATATCTGATGAGCACTAAGGACTATGTCTTCTCATAGAATCTTCAGAACTAGCACTGTGTATCGTGCAGAATATGAGTCTAACAAGAATATATTGAATGAATGAAGAACTCATTAGAGTCAAGGTCCTTTTTTAGCACTGTCAGGGAATAGATAGAAAGATATACAAGGAATAATTCTGGAGTTCATGGAGCTGAGAACCTAACTGTGAAATTAAATACTATTACACACACAAATTGAATAAAATTAACCACCACACAGTAATGGGGACTAAATGACAAGTGAGTGATCTCAAGAAAAAAGGAAAAAAAGTCAAGATTTAGGATGGTTAGAAAACCAGTCCTCCCTTTATTTATATCCTGAACTAAAAATATTTCTCTCCAAAGATCCACAAGTCATTTGCCTTTGTTTTATCCAAAGGACAAGAAAAAATATGAAGTAATAAAGTATACCTTTCAAAGTCTGGAATTTAGTTGCAAACATGGGGACCATGTTTAGGGATCATTTCTAACATTATTTTCCTGTAGAGAAACAATATTTCTGTAGCTCAACATTTTCTATTTCATACTCATGTACAATAGTCCCATACCAGGGCAAGTATCCCGCCCCCATTGATACATATCCAAACACCCCAACTGTTGTAGCAATAGGAAGTGACTGCCAAGAGACAATGGAGGACATTCTTCATAAGAATACCATGAAATTTTGAGTAATACATGAATCATCTGAAAAGTATTCATCATTTTCTGGACAAATGCTAGTCCTATTTTACACAGTATTATTAACCTTAAGTATAGGAAATTAAGAACTAGCCATAACATTTTATAGCAACATTTTAGCCTGATCTCAAGTTCATAGGTTTGCAGAAACCAGGGATATAAGCTGATACATTTCTGAAAAATCAATTTAGCAATATGAATGAAGAGTCTTTAAAATATTCATATGTTATGACAACAGATTTCTTTTATAAAAGTCAATCTTAAGGTAATAGTGACAAAGATTTCATCAGGAGAATATGCATGCCTCATCATTTATCACTTCAGTCGGCCTAAATGTCCAATTCTAGGGAAATGATTAAATAAATAAAATTACATCCATATATGGGAATATTATGCAATAATTAAAATAGATGATTGCAAATTCTGCATTATCTATCAAAATTTTAAATGATCAATCCTTTGAGGTAATATTTTTACACCTAGGTGTCTACCCTACAGAAAAGCTTTTACAAATATGCAAACAATGTAAAAAATAATGATGTTCGTTGCAGCATTTTTATAGTATCAAACATTAGAAAATCTGGATTGGAGATTATCTACATAAATCTACAAATGCTAACAGAGAAAGTTCAAAATTTACTAATGTTAAGAGAATAAAAGTTGTAAAATAATAAATACATCAAAAATCACATTTTTAAAAAAACTTGTCTATTTATAGACCAATAACTTGGGTTTGGTTAAGGAAGTGGCTTTCTTTTAATCTTATACACCTGTGTACCTTGGTGTTTTATCATGAGCATGTGTTGTTTTAGCTTAAGTTTAAATTTTTCATTTTAAAGCCTAATAATAATATTTAGAGAGAAAAAGAGAAAAGGATACAGATAACTTTTAGTGATATTAATAAAATGCCTATAGCAAAATCTTAAACTGAAGGAGTAGTCAATATATATTGTGTGCATAATATTATAGAAAATGTATAAAAACTATCATAGTAAAAAGTGGAGGGAGATAATATGTCAAAATATTAACAGTACTTTCCTAGTAGTAGCAGGACTATTGGTAGGAGAATGGATGGAGGAGGCACAGTTCTGCTTCCTATATTTTTATGTGCTTTTTGCATTTACTATAAAACATGTTAACTGTGTAATCAGGAATTCGGAGAGAGCTAAAAACAGAAACAATTATTTAAACAAGAAAAAACATCAGGGTTAGCATAAATCAGAAAGGATCAGGGAGATAGCACTATTTTTCCTATAGAGGCTCCTTTTTATTTTTTTTTTCCCCCAAATACTTTTATTTTATTTTAAAGGCCCTTTTTTAAAAGTCTTTCTTCCATTAGGTCATCTATTTTTCAATCCTATGTTTTCATGTAAACAAATAAGACCAGATGCAATTAGGATGATATACAATGAATTTCTCTCTAGCCCCTTGTGGTACAGTCACAAAATCTTTGATACTTCTCTATTTAATGTGGGATCCATGTCCCCATCCCTTGAATCTGATCTGGCTTATGACTACTTCAATAAATAGAGCCTCTATTTATTGTGATAAAATGTACTTGCAAAGTTAGGTCATAAAAGATATAGCACCATTCTTGAGCTTCTAAGTAAGGAGTCTGAGACTGTGAGACCTCCCTGTTGTGAAGAAGTCTAAACCACGTGGAAAGGAGATAGGTAGACAGACCAGTAAACCATCCCAGTTAAGCAATGCCTTCATTTATCCCAGCCCAATCCATTTGTCTATTGCCATACATGTAAGTGAGGAAGCCTCTGGACAATTCTAATCCTCAGGTATCAGAGTCTTCCCAGGTGAGACCCCAGACATTGTAGGGTAGAGAAAGATATGCTCTGTGATCTGCCCACATTACTAACTCACAGAATCCAAAAGCAAATAAAATGGCATTGTTTTATGCCTCTAGATTTGGGGGTGATTATTATCCAGCAATGGATAAATGAAACAAAGTTCTTCTAATATATATACACATACACGATCTTTTAATAAATCGTCAATAAAATGTTTCTTAATATAAACAGAAATTTTTCAAGAGTTTTACACTTGCATCTAGTACCTTTGACATTATATAGTTCTTTATTCATTGCTTCAATGATTCACTGATTGGATTGTTTTAACATTTGTTTCTAAGTTAGGCATTTTGATAATGATAAAAATGTTAATCTTCCTCTTCCAGTTATTTGAATATAATTCCCACTTAGTAATAAAAGCTAGTGCATATAAAAGATTTTCAAGAATTTTCATCTATTATTGACATTAAACCTCCTAATATTTTGATATATTAGTATCTTCTCATTTTAAAGCAAGTTAAGCACAGAGAAGTTAAGTAACTTACCTAAGGTAAATGACAAAAGCCAGGATTCAACCTAGGCAGTTTGTAGCCAGAAACTCTGCTTTATATAACTGAACTAAATTCCCTCTCTTTCTTTCTGCTCAATATACAAAATGTAAAGCTGCTAGGAAATACACATCTCAGAGCTAGCTATGGACACAGGCCAGTAATCTCATACCTCTGCCCCTTAAAGGCTGGATCATATTGCTATGCTACTACTACTTTTTGTGGAAAAGACAAAAAAAAAAAAAAATCCAGAGACCCAAAGCTACATACATCAACAACAACAACAACAACAAAAGCATATGGACATTGGGAGGGTATGTGCTATGGCAAATGCTGTGAAATGTGTAAGCCTGATGATTCACAGACATGTACCCTGGGGTAACCAATACATTATATGTTAATAAAAAAATTGAAAAAAAAAAAGCAGGGAGACTTGGGTGGCTCAGTCAGTTAAGCATCTGCCTTCAGCTCTAGTCATTATCCCAGGGTCCTGGGATGAAGTCCTGCATTTGGCTCCCTGAGCAGTAGGGATTCAGCTTCTCTCTCTGCCTGCCAGTCCACCTGCTTATGCTCTCTCCTCTCTCCTTCTCTCTGACAAATAAATAAATAGAATAATAATATAATAATAATAAAAGCAAAAGAGTGGAAATGGAGCCCTTATGCATGGACCTAAGTGATTGACCAAGAATTTCCACAATGAGGGAGTCTATTGATAAATAAGTTCTCAAGGCATTTAATTTTTTTGAAGGAAGAAGCAAGGAAAGAAGGATAGAAGAAGGGAGAAAGGGAAAGAGGAAAAAAAGAAAGGAAGGAAGGATGAAAGGAATTAGTAATAATAGTGGAATACTTGAAGAGATCCAAGGTCAGTGTGTGTAAGGAAGAAAGAGTAAATGAAAAAATAAACAGCTGAATATAGGCAACCAATTATAAATCCAGTTTGGGGGCTTAAAAAGGACTTCAAAGAGAGGCTACAAATAAGAGGTATCTACCACTGAATAAATTCAGATCATGAACAAATTTCCATTTAGTTCATTTCAAGGGGGAGAAATGCTCTGCTGTGGCGGGCAGAAAAGGAAACGTGTGTGTGCATCTGGAAATTTTACAGGACAAAGTTGAGAGGCTGGTTATTTAATAATCTGTGACCTAATTATATCTAAATCAATTTCATATTCTGTGTGCAGTGAGAGAACTAGCATGGCCAATAAGATGGAAAGGGGTAGAATGTGTTAACATTTAAGAAAATATAATTTCAACACAAATAATATTGATTTATTTGGGAAAGAGGAAGCTAATCTTTTAAAGTAACATGAAAAGTAAGTCAAACAATTTTAAGAAAACTAGTATGAGGCAAAATGAGGAATTTTACAGAAAAAATATAAAATCCTTAAGGAAGCTGTATTTTTTTAAAGATTTTATTTATTTATTTGACAGAGAGGGAGAGATCACAAGTAGGCAGAGAGGCAGGCAGAGAGAGAGAGAGGGGGGAAGCAGGCTCCCCGCTGAGCCCAATGTGGGGCTTGATCCCAGGACCCTGGGATGACCTGAGCCAAAGGCAGAGGCCTCAACCCACTGAGCCACCCAAGCGCCCCAAAGAAGCTGCATTTTTAAAAATAATGCAAGTAACTGTACATAAATGTCCATTTTTTTCATTGTTAATGTATGTAAGAAAATACCACTTTTAAACATTCATTAGTAATAACAAAGGGAATAGACTTCTGGAAATCTCCTTCTTTTGGAAGTGTTACTGGATTAAAATGAAAGACTTTATATAAGCAGAAATAAGCCCAATTACTCAACCACTTGCTAAGTATTTCTTGAGTACTCATTACGTACAAGACACATTAGTAAGGCACTGGGGATCTAATAAATAACTGACTTAAATCCTCCTTGAATATGTCTCAAAAAATATAATAGAGAAAAAACCTCTAGTGCATCAATCATTGGTTTAATACATAAAAAGTGTGGGTCAATGTTCCAATCCCCTTCTTATATCTAATACTAACCGTTTTTCTGCCATAGGAGAAACATTCATTCATGGTCCACAATCAATACCATTTTATCCATGTGAATTTCCAAAGGTTGGAGAGAATGTCAATCCAATAGCATAAAAGGGTACTTGTCTCAGAGAAAAAAATCTTGTGAACAGAGCCCTAGAATGAAACCATAGGTCAGCTATCACCATATGATTGTGCTGGTAACTAGCTTTATGGTTATTTAATCTTTAGATCCTCAATAAAATAAATAACATTTATAAAATTGCAGTTTAATTTCACAGGTGAAGAAGAAGGCTCACAAATGTTTAGTGATTACACCAGGCCTAATAACCTGGGCCTGTGAACTTTCTACTTGCTATTTCATACCGCCTCTTATTTTTTTTATCTGCAGTCAATGCTTTATATGAGTAGGAGCTTCTTCATTTGTAACAAAAGCCCAACCCAAACTTGATAAAAAGAGATTTATTGGCTAAAGTAAGCCAAAGTAAGCCAAATCCAGGGGCAGCTGGGATTCAGACATGGCTGAATCCAGGGACTCAATTTATGTTGTCTGCTTGGGTATACTCTCTTCATCTCTTTTTGCTTATCTCTATCGTGTCATTCTCAGGCAGTTTCTCCCTTCACAGTCACACTAAGGACCTCCAGTTGCTCTATCAAAATTCCTGGGATTGTATCTTATTGGATCATTTTGGGTCATGTGACAATTCTCAGTATCTAGAAAGTAGAGTTAGCCCCACACAAACTACATAGAATGAGGGTGGAGAAAGTATGGTTTCACTGGAGGAAGTTCAGGATGCTGTCACTAGAATGGAAAATGGATGCTGGGCAGGCAAAAAAAATCTGATTTCCATGCTACTCTTAAATAGCCCCATCTCTATATGCCTGTCATTTGTATCAAGGTTTCATTGACTTTCATTAGGTACCTTCATTCTTGGGTTATATCTTTGCTTTGATCTACAGGATTCACTTTGGAAAAGTTCCAATTAAAGACAAGTCTGCATAACTATATATATAGCTAAGTAACTGTTTTCAAGTATAATTTCTTTGAATTACAGAGAAGTATACTTAAGAATAAGCTTTTATGGCTTTCATGCTCGCCAAACAGATAGGAAAGTGGAGCTTCATCTTAGACCTAGCCAGGATACTCAGATCTGAAAGTGATATGAGCTGGATCAGGATTGTGAAAGTGATGAAAAGGATTATTTTTGCATTGATGACTCTTCTTTCCACCATCTGCTCCTCTGGAAAGAAGTAACTATTATCACTTTGAAAGGGCCATGATGACTTCCCAACCTGGACTACTTTCTGTGAGCATCCCCACACCCAGGTGGAGAGACCTATAGTGAGGTCCATTCAGCAATCTGCACTTACCAGAGGACATGAAGCCCATATGGTCCCAAAATAAAGACACTTGAATAAGCAGTGGCAGAGTCAGCAATAGATCTGTCCTTGGCTCCCAATTATATGCTACCTCCATGGTCTACTTATCTGAGTATGTGTGTGTATGTGTGTATATATATATATATATATATATATATAGTCATCATTACCCTGATGACTATAAACACTTAAGGTTGTTCTTGCCTGTCATTACCACTCAACTATGTGAATTTGCTTTCTCAAGTTATTTTTGACATTTGGAGTTCAGCCATGTATGTATACAAAAATAAACTATTTTATAGGACATGAAACTAGCCCAGTAAAATGAGACTAGAAATGATAGTTCTGGATGACAGCTCTCCACTTTAAGCTTTATTTTTTCACTCACTTTAAAAGAATGTTGGAAAGTCTAAGGTTGCCGATTACATACCTTCATATTATGGATTTGGAATCAGCTGAGAAATAGAATGGTCAATAGATATCAAAATGTCTACTGGTGGTGCCAGATTTGAGATTATACCTGGACCCACCCCCATATGGTTTTCCAAATATTTTCCCTACACAACAAACCCATCTACCTTTTACAACATTGAGTTTCACTGCAGGAACAAAGTTAACATATACAGTAGAGAAGGAAAGCACAAATGTACAAAGCACAGGCCAAGGGAACAAAGAAGGGCAGACCACAGGAGAAGACCAGCAGTCATCACCTGAACCTCACCCAGAAGAATGTGGACAGTAGGTATCCAATTCTTGCCACCTCGGTGAAAAGGTAAACCACTCCTCGAGAAATAAGAGATAGAGAATGGAGACTGAAAAAGGAATCTGTCTTTAAATGGCTGACAAACACACATAAGCCACAAAATACCATGCCTTCCTAAGCAAAAATGGAAAATTTCCTCATAAAAAATGAAGTTGGAAAAAATGAGTTGTCTCCTAAAAAAAAAAGAAAATGCCTGCCATTTATTAAGCATCAATATGTCAAGTACTTGAATTATATTATTCATGAAATTTTTATGGTTATTTTTTTCTCTGTTAAAGATGAGGAAATGAAGTTTCAGGACATTTAAGAAATTTGCCCCGCCCAAACCATTTCTTTTTCCACTGTACCACAATTCCCCTTGGAAGATCTTTATGATTGTGTTTTGCTGCCTGCCCAGCATCTAAATCCCCTTCCTACATTGAGGGAGTTCTGCCATTATGTGAGAGATCGCAGTAAGCAGGACCCCCTCCCTAGGCTAGACAACTGCTCTCACAGAACTATTAACCTGGAATTGGCCAATCAAATGTTTGTACCTGGGACCCTCAGATACTGACTCTAGATCAAGTGATAAAATAAAATTTAAAAAGGCAAGGGGCAGTTTGGAATTCATTAAGTAGTAATGGCAGCATCCTGTGTATGGATGCCTAATAGCTAACCTAACATCAAGCAGCAGCACCTAATATCTACTACCACCTGTTCCTGTGCTGTGTGGACAACCTTAGTGGTGGTTCAGGCCCACAGAATCACTTGATCCCTGCCTGTGATGGGCTGGATTATGGTTCAGCAAATACTTACTCCCCCCTCCACCTGCCTTCCACTGTAGGTCCAGTATACCTCCCCACTCCACTGATGGCGAGGTTGGCCACATGATATGCTTTGGTCAAAAAAACATTAGCTGACATGATGCATGGAGGCTTACATACACTTGGTCATTTGGCTTGACCATTATACTCCAGAGATTTGCCACAAGAAGAGCTTGCCTCATGTCTTCCTGTCCCTGAGCCTGAGGAAGGACACACATGCAGCACATCAGAACCCAACTCAAAGCCTGGAGGTTAGCCAGCCAGCTGCACCTCAAAGCAGAGATACCCAGTTGTATTAGTTTCCTGTGGCTCTGCTATATACGACCACAATGTTTGTGGGTTAAAACACAAAAAATTAATAATCTTGCAGTTTTGGAGGCCTAAAATGAATTTCAGTGAGCCAAGATCAAGGTGTCAGCAGGAGCATGCTCAATCCAGAGGCCCTAGGAGAGAATGTATTTCCTTGACATTTCCAGAGTCCAGAGCTGCATTCCTTGGCTCAGGGCCCCTTCCTTCGTCATCAAAGCCAGCAGCATAGCATCTTTGAATCCCTCTGTTGCCACTGCATATCACCTTCTGCCTTCTGTATAAAATTCCCCTCAGTCTCCCTCTTATCAAGATACTTATAATTGCACTTAGGGCCCACTAGGATAATCCAGGATAGCCTCTCCACCTCAAGATCCTTAACTGAGTCACATCTGCAAAGTCTCTTTTGCCACATAAGGTAACATTCACAGGTTACAGGGAGTAGGACCTGGATATCTTGAGGGAACCATTACTCAGGCTGCCACACCAGCCAAGCCTATCCAGGATCCACCAAACCTACAGACCCATGAGAAATCCCTTGATTTTTTTGAGGCACTAGGCATCTCCAATAAATTCCTACTCTGTTTAATAAATTAAACTCCAGTTTCTATTACTTGCAATTCAAGCAACCTACCTGGTATATACTAACTGTAACAACTTTGAGAGAAACTCAAAGAATGGAATATCAAATGATAATACTGAGAATATAAAAAAGCTGGACGTTTTTGTTAGTACTTGTACCACAATGATCTGTTTGGAGGAAATTAACAAAATAGAAAAGCTAGCAGAGGGAAGGAAATTTAGATGACTTAAAATACTTTAAGTGGATAACACTTCTTTTTAACCAAAGGAAGCTAAGTCAAAACGCTAACCTTCAGCTGACTAATTAAGATAGGTGTTTTAACACAGAGAGCAGTTGTTAAAATGATTACAATAGTGTATCCTGTCCCAAAGATGCAGTGACAAGAACTCTGACAAGACTACCGAATCAAATTGGCATTTTTTTTAAACTTCATTTTAACTCCTAGTCATTTCTATCCAGAAGAGATTCCACAGGTCAGAGAAATGGCAATGAATTAATGTCATAAAAAAGGTACCGAGACAGCAGGAAATTGCAGAGCATTAGTTAAGCCCTGTGATTCTTTGCCCTCATTTTACATCTTAAACAAAGTAAAAGAGGGCAGTAGATGGAAGGTAACTTAAAAATGTGCTGCTCTGTAAAGGCCAGCCAACAGAGCTTCAGGACATTTATTTGAAGTCAGGACATTAGTGCCAGGGTGAATAAAAGGAATGTAATAGGTTTACATTTTTACAAAGGGGCCTGACAGATCTATATCAAAGGAAGAATGTCCAAGAGACAGAGTGATGGGATAATAGGAAGTAGAATTAAAACTTGGCTTCCAGGGAGACAAAAAGCAATGATAACTTGGAGTGCTTCCAAGGTAACTTGGGAGTAATGTGTGGGGGTAAGGATCATGCTAGAACAAAGGAGGCTCTAATATTGAGTGTAAATAAGCAAAGGAGACTCCCCCAGTAGGAGATATGTGCCTGCCTTCTTGAAAACAAACAAAGATCTGCAACATTTCACTGACAGAATCACAGCTCTTCCTCTGGCACCAATTATTTAGAAAAGAAAGGTCTTCTAGAGGACTTCTGACAAATGAACCAAACTGATGTGGGTGAGTCACCTCCTCCAAAAACAGACAGATATTCTAAATAAAATATGGCCCAAAAAATTATGCATAACTGAGTCTGAAATACAGAAGTGATTAATAACAAAAGGAGATTTCACAGAGCAAGATGTGTGAGCTAATCTCATAGACTTCCAGCAGAGCTATGCTTCTGAGATGTGGTCTTTGGTCCATGGCTACGACATGGCAAGGGTCCCAGGGGGCAGGGAAGATGGAATCAGGCCTCCCCTATGAGTCCACAAGTCCCAAAGCATGTCAGTAGGGGAAAAAAACATTAAAAAATCATCTTTTAAACGACCACCCCTTAACTATTTGTCCAGGTAAGCCAAAACCCTGCATTACCTTTGCAAACCTCCTTACTAACACCCCTATCTTGGCTAAGTAATTCCCATATACTTCTTTCATTAGTTGGTATACCCATATACTTCTTTCATTAGTTGCTATGCTTACCAAGAGTCAATAGTATTGGTTCCTAAACCTATCACTGACTGTGTACTTCTACCTTTAACACCAGAATTGAATTAAATATTAAGGTGACTGATGTAATGTGAGTATGCAAAGAGAGGGATGTATTGTTTCTATAGAAACAGCTTGAATTCTTTGGAAACACTCCATAAAGGTGAGTTGCTAAAAATTGGCTATGAATTACAAAACCGCTGGGGTGTCTTAAAAAAAATTTAGAATTCTGCAGCCAGACTACTGAACAAATGTCTTTAAGTTTCATTCCACCACAAGTCCTTTTTTTTTTTTTTTGTCTCCGTACAGACTGTTAAAAACTGCCAATGCCAACTATATTTCAAGTCGTCACGGCGGGGTATTGGGAAAAGTTTTCAATTAGCAATAATCGCACCTCGGATAAACCTCACTGGCTACAATACTGCCACTGCGCAAAGCTCACCGCAAATCCTTTAAAGAGAGTAGAATCAAAGATGCTACATGATGGGTGTCAGAAAATTCCAATACCTCGCAAATGAGGTATGTGACACGGTTTAAGGGAAAATAAATATTTAGGATGTTTATATTTTTTAATTCTCTAACTCATGATGAAAATTCTTATTTTAAAAGTGATTTTTTAAAGTACCCATGGCTGAATCCATTTTTAAATGGAAGTCAGAAAACTGTATTGCACTAAATAGATTACTGACTTGGAAAAATCATGCAAGTATTTTGGGCAATTTTTTAAATCCACAAAATGAGGAGAGTACACAAGGAATTTTCTATGTGTGCTTCCAACTGGTATACTCTGCAGTGTTACCATTCTCCTTTAAGAACTGGCCTATCTGAAAACCTGTTGAGATCAAAGTTAAATTTGAGTGAAGAACCCACTCTTTCTGACAAAGTTGTCAGTCCCTCTGGGTGTCAGTTGACACCTCACTGCAAATAACAAAGAGGTTACCTGGGAATAAAAGATACTCAAGTAAATGAAAGGACTAACGTCAACACACTAATCCAGAAAATGCAGA
>CM052800.1:40034776-40049560 GCA_028533885.1 Nasua narica | reverse complement strand
GTTCCTATTGGCTAACTCAAACCCAACCCATAGGCCATCTGGGCTAATTAGCTCAAGGGAGGGCTGAGCCACACTCAGACCCTCCCAGAGGCAGGTCCTGTGGGGGGGAGGGGGGGGGGCACACACAAGAAGGTGGGTGTAAACAAAACAAGCCGGCCCTGCTCTGTTCCTTCATTAAGAGTGGGTACCTGAAATAAGGTCAGGCAGAAAAGAACATCAAGAACATCTTGGACAGTTCATAATCCTGCCTCTGCATATCATTAGTATTTTCTACTTGCTTATAAAAGAAAAACTAACCCAAAATGTTGAAACAAAGGGGGAACTTGGGGTGCCTGGGTGGCTCAGTGGGTTAAAGGCTCTGCCTTCGGCTCAGGTCATGATCTCAAGGTCCTGGGATCAAGCCCCACATGGGGCTCTCTGCTCAGCAGGGAGCCTGCTTCCCCATCTCTCTCTGCCTGCCTCAATGCCTAATTGTGATCTCTCTCTGTCAAATAAATAAATAAAATCTTTAAAAAACAAAATAAAACAAAGGGGGAACTTTATGTCTAAAAATTCCAGAGGACTTATGTCCACATAAAAACCTACACACAAATGTTTATAGCTGCTTTATTCATAACTGCCAAAACTTGGAAAACAACCAAGCTATCCTTCAGTGAATGAATGGATAAATAAACTGTGTTACATCTAAACAATGGATTATTATTTAGTGCTAAAAAGAAGTGAGCTATCAAGCCACAAAAAAACATGAAGGAAAAGACTTAAATATATATTACTAAGTGAAAGCAGCCAATCTGAAAAAGTTACATACTTTATGATTCCAACTACACGGCTTTCTGGAAAAGGCAAAACTATGGTAAGGGTAAAAAGATCACTGGTTACCAAGGGTTAAGGGTAAGAGAGGGATAAATAAGGGAACACAAAGGATTTTTATGGCAGTGAAACTATTCTGTACAATACTATAATGTGGATACATGTCATTATATATTTATCAAAGTCTATAGAATGCATAACACAAAGAGTGAACCTTAAAGTAAACTATAGATTTTGGGTGATAATGATGTGCCAATGTAGGTTCATCCATTAAAACAAATGTACCACTCTGGGTACAGGAAAGATGACGATGGAGAAGGTTGAAGGAAGGTGTTGGGGGAACAGGTATGTGGGAACTCTCTGTACTTTATTATTTTTTTTTTTTTTTGCCCCACTGGAAGGTTTTTATTTCAATGCTATCAACTTCTATTCTCTCCAATCATTTTTCTTTTATTCTCAGTATCCATTGTTTCCAGTAATTCACTTGAACGATCTGAGCACCCCTGAGAGCAGCTGGGAGAAACCTCTCTGCCTGCCTACTTTGTTGAGAATGGCTTTTTTTTTTCTCCCCAAATATGTTTATTTTAATTTTTCAGTGTTACAAGATTGATTGTTCATGCACCACACCCAGTGCTCCATGCAGTACGTGCCCTTCTCGATACCCACCACCAGGTTCACCCACCCTCCCACCCCCTCCCCTCCAAAACCCTCAGTTTGTTGCTCAGAGTCCACAGTCTCTCCTGGTTCATCACCCCCTCCGATTTCCCCCCCATTCGCCCTTCCCTTCCTTCTCACGATGCCCTCCATGATTTTCTTTATACTCCACACATAAGTGAGACCATAAGATAATTGACTCTCTGTACTTTAAAAACAAACAAACTAACTAACTAACAAAACCTCCAAGAGTAGAACTGGCTTTAAGAGTACCTGGATACAGAGTTTCAACCAATATCTAAGGAATAGGTTTGTCTCGCTCTCGGTTATCTGGTTCTGGGCCTCTGTGCTGACTCCATCCTCTCAGACTCCACTTCTACCATGTTATGTTGGCTGCAGCAGCCCTGATCCTCCAACCTCAAACTCCAAGACCAGGGGAAGTGAAGATTTACTTCTGGGCCAGTGGTCTCAGAGAGGAGGGGACCATATCATACTAAACCAATGGGTCCAGGTCTGGAACACACGTTGGGAACAGAGTCTGTTCTACTGGGACTTCTCAGGCTTAAATGAGGAGGAATGAGCCCCAAACAAAATCTGAGCCCTGTTACCAGAAGCACAATCAATTGAGGCTGGACAAGCAAAAATAATAAAGGTCCACTATAGCCTGCTCATCTTCAACTTTGGAAATCCAAAGTGGAGCTGAAGAGAAAGAGTCAGAGAGAACACTGTGATAGAAGAGAACCCAAACATGTAGTCAGCCTATATCATGTATGACAGGGGATAGGTTATAGTCAAAATATTTAACAACCAGTATGTACAGGGACTGACAACTCAGTACTGATGCCAACTGTTACGCCGTTCAGTGGGAACTGGTGCATATCGGCCCCGCCTGGGGAAGCTGCACCGTTTGTCAGGCTGAGGTTGATGGATTTGATCCTCAGCGGTTTCCAAACCAAACCAAATGAAATACTTGAAAGGCCTGAAGAATAAAAAAAGAAAGCAAAAGAAGGAAGGACAGAGATCATCTTACATGACTAAATCATTTTTTTAAATAATGCAAACTCAAGATTAGTACTTTCCACATTTATTCCCACCATCCATGGGTAAGTGGTTCAATTCCCTTGTCCTTTCCTTCATTTTCCTTTCAAACCTGAAGTCACATAGGCCAGATACATCTAGTTAAACGAGAAATCTAACATTTGAATTGACAAGGGATGATGGTACTTTGCACAATTTCAGCTTCCCAAGCAAATATTTATGGGGAGCACAGAGCACATTTTCTGGAATTTTTTACAGGATCAAATGATCCCCTAAGTTGATTACTCCACATACCACGCCTGCTGAATGCATGTACATGAAATTATGCCAAAATTGAATTGTCTTAAATATAGTTCTATTTCAAAAGCAGCCCAAAGACAGATCCCTTGTGATAAAAGCTAAATTTAATTTTGTAAGGCAAATTGGAATCCTATGTTTTGGCCACCTAATTTACAAAAGGATCAGAGAACAATAACCCTATATATTGAGGGTTTACCAAACATGCCTAACACTGTGCTGATAAAGAGAAAGGATACCAAAAGAAATTAAAAAACATGTTTCCTGATGTTAAGGCACTCACAATTTTATTAGAGACTCAACTGCTTTACACAAATGGAACACTGAAAGAAGAAAATAGAAACATATAAGAGCAATATAGGTGCTAAGTGGTACAATACTTCCTGGAAGTGCCAGAGAGACCCAGGAGAAAAAAGATTTCCGTACATGAAATGCTTCAGCAACCTCAATGAGAGCATGTGATGAACACAGAACCAGTATCCACTCACAGAGGTGGTGGAATTGAAATTACCCCCCTGGGACTGTAGGCTCTAATCTCAGGCCTGTCACCACCACACTATTCCACCTTTAGCAAATTACCTTAACTCTCACTGCCTTCCCTGCAAAATGGGAGCTGCAATCAAGCCCTATTCTTCAGGGCTGGTAAAGAATAAATAATAAAGAAATGGCAGACTCAGTAAATGATGGGGGCCTAATAAATCTTGACTAGTTAGTGTCCAGCCCCAAATGGAAAGCTACATGGAGCATATGGCATCTCAGTTTGTAGATAGTTATGTATTACTGATTTGGTTGAATTTGTCAAAGAGGTTAAAGGTCCACGTATGCAGTCTGTTATCAATTACTATGAAGAATATTTGCAATACTGAAATGTAAATAATTTCTCCAATTAAATGCAGACATCTGCCCCCATTGTAATATAAGAGCATAACTGTCATCAGCAAAATCATGTTTTTCTAACATTGAAATGGAAGAATAAAGTGTCACAATTAAATAGTTTGACCAACACAGTGATTAAAGGGATATTTATACTACAGGAGTGGTTTCTAAATCAATTTTGCATGCTTTCATCTTACCAAGCAACTCACATCAGGGGAAGGTAGGTGTTTTTATACAAAAATTTACTGCGTTTTTTTTTTTTAACTTCTTTTTAAAGAAAATCTGTTTTTTTTTGGAAGCTGTGTTCCTAACTGCTTTGATGTTAAGCCTTTCCTTAATCTTTGCTGCTGTTATGGTTGTTGGTAAATATACAAAAGAATGTTTATAATGTGCATAAGATTGTTGGCTATTCTTAATTTCTCTTGAGTGAAGGGCTTAAATTTTTTACCTACTTTTCTATTGAGTTGTCTTTCTCTTATTGATTTTATGGGGTTTCTGTATATATTCTAGACACTTACCCTGGGTCACAGTTACATGTATTGAAAATATATTTTTTTCTTACTCTTTATCATATTCTTAAAACCCAAAAGGCCATTGAGTCCCAATCTTTCGTTCCACCCACCATCTTAAGTGTGTGCCAAAATGCCATGAGGCAGAGAGACAGGATCTGACTAAGATGGGCAGCCTGCCCTACAGGAGAAAGAACAGGATCCTCTCAGGGTCATTCTCATCTATCTCCCTAAATAATGAAGGAAACTGAGAAAGCCTTAAAAATGAGGAACCCCCAGTGAGCAGAGTAAGCATTTTGGAGACACAAACACCATCATTTTAGGGATCCACAGAATGAGGTACCCCAGACAATGCCTTCAGGAACTACAGAGCTAACTGTTGGACAGGGTACTACTGCTAGGGTCCATTCATAGGTGTGTGATCCGTGCAGACACACAAGGCCCCACACTCCAAAGATACCCAAGCTTGGTTTAGTTTTATATTGTTGCCATTGTGAAATCCCTACCAATTTTTGAATAAGGAACCCCCATTTTCATATTGCCCTGGGTCCCATGTATTCTATAGTCAACCCTGTTTATGGTCGCTCATAGTCTGGGGCTGCATATCCCCAGGATAATAGAAAATGAACACAAGGAAGCCCCAGGAGAACTCTGAGAGAGTTAGGACACTTTCATACACTACCAGATTAGATATAAATATATATTTTTAAAGACCTTATGATATCTGTGAGGAGTATTTTATTAGCAAACTGTGAAAATGGCTCCCACTCTTACCAAGAATATATATATTCTACAGTTATTCTTGTCTTACCATTGATAGAAAGTGTTTACTGATAACTATGAAAGTAGCTTTGCTAAATTTCGTATTGACCCAAGACTTCCTCATATTCTAGAAAATGCTTTTCATTCTCAAAAACTTATAGAGTATGGAACAAAGAGAGGCAACAATATATGGTGATAGAGAATATGGGCTCCATAAATAACTACCTGAGTTCTTATCCTCTTTCTGTGACTTACTAGTTATGGGACCTTAGGTGAGTCACTCAATCCTTCCATGCCTAAGTTTTTTCTTCTGTAGAATGAAGCATACCTAACCATTCTATCTTGCCTCCAAGACTCAGGCTTCTGGCCCCTCAGGAGAAGGTCCCTGTACCTTCTGACTGGAATACGTCTTACTGATTCTGCTTTCCAATCCCACCTTTCCCCCCTTACCCATATAATACATCCAGCTTTTTGTAACTTTAATAAATTGTAACATTACTTCGTGTAAGGAGACTATGTACTACAGGAAAATTGTATAATATACACTAGTATAGAGACTATATATACTAGAGGTCAGCCCTTGAGCCAGACCATAGATGGTTGAATTTTGGTACCATTAATTACTAGCCACTCATGCACACAATCTGTGCCTCAATTTCCTCAACCGTAAAATGGGGATAATAACAGTATCTCTTTTACATGGTTGTTGTGAGGACAAATAAGTGGAATGGTAAGTGATACTCAGCCATTTATTATTATTTTATATTCTCTGTGTAATAAGAAAGAAAACAGATATATTAAAATTTGGCTTTCCTGGATTACTTTAAAAGCCTCTTAACTGATCTTCAGCCAGCACTTTTGGTCCACTCCAACCCATCTTTCACATAGCCACCAGTGTTTGTAAGTAAAATGTAAATTTGATTATTTAAATCCTCTAAAAGAAACATTTAATGCGTTGCCATCACTTA
The DNA here is from genome assembly GCA_028533885.1 of Nasua narica. Classification (NCBI taxonomy): domain Eukaryota; kingdom Metazoa; phylum Chordata; class Mammalia; order Carnivora; family Procyonidae; genus Nasua; species Nasua narica. The sequence goes on along the minus strand of CM052800.1, from coordinate 40,043,646 downwards.
GGATAATGATGAGCTCCTCAGCACTGCATAAAATGCCTTTGATGACCCAGCCTCATCTATCTCTACAGCTAGTCTCTCCCAACTTCCAGCCTGGATCTTCTATGGCATTAAACCACCTAGAGATCTTAAAATACACCAAGATATCTGTCACTGTTCTACCTTTATCCACCCTTTTTCCTCTGCTGGAATTCTTCCTGCCCTGGAACTGGATTAATTCCAACTCCACCATCACCCCTCAGTTCATGCAGTGCCTGCTACATAAAGTCTTTTCTTAATCCCACCACCGGCTGGGTCTCCCTTATACTCCCTTATCCTCCTGTGCATCTCTTTATTGTAGTATGATGTAATTATTAAGTGTTAAAACTTTAAAGATAGACTGCCTAGTTTTGAAACATAGCTCAGCCACTTATTTGTAGTGTGACCCTAGGCAAATTTCTTAAACCCTTGTGCTTCGGTTTCCTTACCTATAATACAGGGATACTGAAAGTACCTACCTCATGTAGCTATTGAATGGAATACTTAATTAAGGGCCACCACATTAAGGGCATGGAGGAAAGTATACATTCAGTAACTATTAATGCTATATTATATTTAATTTTCTGTTCATACGTGTCTGGTGGCCTGGAAGTAAGCTCCTCATACTACAGTTGTTTCTTATTCGTTGTTTTTTTTTTTAATTTCCAATACATAGTAAAGTGTTTGGCATCGTGTTCATCAGTTTTTCTCTCCTTTCTCGATATGCAATTAAGAGATTTCTCATACCCTTCTTGGATCTGCCCACTGCCAGCCTGGAATATATAAGCATGTGACCAAGTTCCAATCAACAGAATATGAATGCATGTAGCATACAGCACTACCAAACCTGGCCATAACACAACCCAAGCAATCTTTCAAAGGTTCTCTATCCACGTGGCTGAAGCAAAGAACTGTTATATTGCTGAATATGTCAGTACCATAAGATGGAAGAGATCAAATCCCTGAATCACCCTTATAAGGTGAGCAGCCTCAGCACCAACATTCAGACTGGACTTTAGGGGACCAAGAAACAAACCACTGAGCTAGGCTACTGAGATTCTTATTACAACAATATTACTCATCCTCACTAATATGGTAGATGTTTGATTAAATTTTATTGAAATGAATAAATGAATCACTCCAAAATTAACTAAGTAATGTTTAAATAAAGATGATGGAACTCATGAGCAGGAAAGGTAAAACTAACAAAAGAACAAGATGGATTTAAGAGTTATAGAAGCTTAAACAGAAGACAAAGGATAGAAAAACGCAAACTGTATGAAGAATCCCTACTTCTGGCCCTGCCCCAGTTGGAAAAAGAATTCACTTTTTCTGTTATTGCTCTCCCTCTGCCCTTCTTTTGCCAAATGGCTTTAAAATAAAATTCAGGGGCGCCTAGGTGGCACAGTCAGTTAAGTATCCAACTCTTGATTTTGGCTCAGGTCTCGATCTCAGGGTCTTGAGATCAAGCCCTGCGTGGGTCTCAGCGGGCTTCATACTGAGCGTGGAGTTGGATTGAGTTTCTCTCTCCCTCTCCCTCTGCCCCACCTCCTCAACACTCTCATGTGCATGCTCTGTCTCACACAAATAAATCCTTAAAAATAATACTCATAACCAGAGAAGATCCTGAGATGAAGATTTTGCTTCTGCTGGACAACTTTCTGACCCCTGGGATGAGACAATATAGCACTGGTCCAGGGTGAGATGATTAAGGTTCTTTAATAAGTATATGTAGGCAGCTTCTCAAGGGGGAAAAACATAGCCCTGGAGTTTAAGCTTTTCTATTTTCAGATGCTATTGAAGATCAGATAACTGCTGGTGGACCATGACCACCTTCTATGCTTAGAACTTACCCATGAATTAGGCAAAGTTGCCAAATATAAAATCAATGAACCGAAATCTGTGGTATTTCTATATACCAATAATGAATCAGCAAAAAGAGAAATCAAGGATTCAATCACTTTTATAATTGTACCTAAACCCATAAGATATCTAGGAATAAACCTAACCAAAGAGATAAAAGATTTGTATGCTAAAAACTATAGAACACTTATGAAAGAAACTGGAGAAGACACAAAGAAATCAAAAAACATTCCATGCTCATGGGTTAGAAAAACAAATATTATTAAAACATCTACATTATCTGAACAATCTACACATTTAATGTAATCCCAATCAAAATAGCACCAGCATTTTTCACAGAGCTAGAACAAACAATCCTAAAATTTGTAACAGATCAGAAAGACTCTGAATAGCCAAAGTAATGTTGAAAGAAAGAGAAAAGCAAAGTGGGAGGCATCACAATCCCAGATTTTAAGCTGCATTACAAAGCTGTAATCATTGAGATAGTATAGACACACAGATCAATAGAAAAGAATATAGAATCCAGAGATGGACTCATAACTATATGGTCAGTTAATCTTTAACAAAGCAAGAAAGAATATCCAATGGGGAAAGGACAGTCTCTTCAATAAATAGTGTTGGGGAAACTGGACAGCAACGCAAAAGAATAACTGGACTACTTTTTTTATGCCATACCAAAAATAAATTCAAAATGGATGAGAAAACAGACCTATATGACAGGAAACCATCAAAATCTCAAGGAGACAATAGGCAACAACCACTTTGACCTCAGCCACAGCAACTTCTTACTAGACATGGGGAAAAAAAGCAAAAATGAACTACTGGAACTTCATCAAGATAAAGGCTTCTGCACAGCAAAAGAAACAATAAAACTGAAAAGTAATCAGTGGAATGGGAGAAGATATTTTCAAATGACATATCAGATAAAGGGCTAGTACCTGGAATCTATAAATAACTCATCAAAATCAACAACCAAAAAATAAATAATCCAGTTAAGAAATGGGCAGAAGACATGAACAGACATTTCTCCAAAGAAGATATGTATACAAATGGCTAAGAGACATATGAAAAGATGCTCACCTCACTCATCATCAGGGAAATACAAATCAAAATCACAATGAGATGCCACCTCATACCTGTCAGAATGGCTAAAATTAACAACTCAGGAAACATCAGATACTGATGACAAGGCAGAGAAAGGGAAAACCTTTTACACTGTTGAAGGGAATGCAAACTGGTGTAGCCACTCTGAAAAACAATATGGACATTCCTCAAAAAATTAAACTTAGGGGAGCCTGGGTGGCTCAGTGGGTTGACCCTCTGCCTTCGGCTTGGGTCATGATCTCAGGGTCCTGGGATCGAGCCCATATCGGGCTCTCTGCTCAGCAGGGAGCCTGCTTCACCCTCTCTCTCTTTGCCTGCCTCTCTGCCTATTTGTGATCTCTCTCTCTGTCAGATAAATAAATAAAATCTTAAAAAAAAAAGTTAAAATTAGAACTACCCTACAACCCAGAAATTGTACTACTAGGTCTTTATCCAAAGGATACAAAAGTGCTGATTCAAAGGAATAGATGTATCCCAATGTTTATAGCAGCACTATCCACAATAGCCAAAATATGGAAAGAGACCAAATGTCCATCGACTGATGAATGGATAAAGAACATGGGGGTATGGGGTGTGCATGTGCATTTACATATATGATGGAATATTATTCAGCCATCAAAAAGGACGAAATCTCGCTATTTGCAACAATGTGGATGAAACTTGAGTGTATAATGCTAAGCAAAATAAGGCGGTCAGAGAGAGACAAATACCATTTGATTTCACTCATGTGGAATTTAAGAAACAGAGGAAAACAGAGGAAGGGAAAAAAATAAAATAAGATAAACACAGAGAGGGAAGATCAAGGAGTAGGAGACCTAAATTTTGTCTGGTCTGAGGAATTCAGCTAGATAGTTATCAAACCATTCTAAACACCTATGAACTCAACAGGAGATCAAGGAAAAGAATAGCAGCAATTCTACGAACAGAAAAGCGACCACTTTCTGAAAGGTAGGATGTGCGGCAATGTGAATCTAAGGCAATATTTGGGAAGATAGACTGCAGGAGGTAGTGAGCCTCCATCAGCCAGCTACTGGCAAGTGATAGAGCAGCAGAGCACAAAATCAGAACTTTCAGAAGACCGCTCCACTTAGGGATGTCACTCCAGTGGCTATGCAGAGTATGGAACACTCGCTGGGACAGAGTGGTCTCAGGACCTCGGAATCACAAAAAGACTGAGAGTGTCTGAGTGAGGCAGAGCTCCCAGGTATCAGAGTGGAGAAGCCAGCTGCAAAGATTGAGTTGAGGAGTGGGCTCTCAGGTAGGTTTGCCATAAATTGGGATCCATGGTACACAGCTTCCCACTGCTCTTTAAGCAGGGACACAATAAGTGGCAGATCCAGGGAGACTCCCCTTCTTCCCCTAGGAGGAGCAACAAGAGAGTTCACCACAGGAACTTACTGGGTTTGGCAACTCCAGACGAGGTCATGTGTCCAAGATAGAAATGCTGGGTTACAGGCTGGGTGAGCAAGGACTGAAGCCAGAGCCCAGGGAGAAAGGAGTGATTGACTGCTTTTCCTTAGGGTGCACTGAGGAGGGGGGCCACGAAGCTCCCAGGGCCAGAGATTGAGGGGCTGCCATTTTCATTCTCATCATCGAAAGCTATGGAAAGCTTTCAGAGAACAAAAGCCACCAAGAGCAAACCCAAGCAGATTACTTATTCTGGCCCTTAGTAAGGATGGTACAATTTTACCCCTTGTGAAGATATTTGAGAATCACTGCAACAGGCCCCTCGCCTGGAAGATTAGCAAGAACATCCACCCAAGACCAAGTTTACTGATCAATGGGAACTGCAAAACTCCAGCAATAGGGGAATACAGCACATAGAATTCAAGGCTTTTTTCCCCCATGATTCTTTAATCCTGCAAAGTTAATTTTTCTTATTTTATTTTTGGGGTTTTTTTTTAATTTTTCTTCTTTCCTTTTTCAATTAACATATTATCAATTCCTTTTTTTTAAATTTTTATTTGTTTGAGAGAGAGACAGAGAAAGAGTGAGAGAGTGAGAGAGAACAAGCAGGGAGAGGATCAGAGGGACAAGCAGACTCCCCTCTGAGCAGGGAGCCCCATGCAGGACTCGACCCCAAGACTCTGAGATCATGACCCAAGCTGAAGGCAGACACTTAACCAACTGAGCCACCCAGGTGCCACGTATCAATTCCTTTTTTAAAATCTTTTTTTTATTTTTATCTTTACAGTCATATCCTATCCCTTCATTGTATTTAGCCAGATATATAGATATAGATATAGATATAGATATAGATATAGATATAGATATAGATATATAGATACATAGTTTGTTTGTTTGTTTTTCTCTCTTTAAAATTTTGGGATGCAGTTTCTTCTAACAAACCAAAATACACCCTAAGTCTGGTGTATAACTTTGTTCAGTCTCTCACTTGTCACATTCTCTCTTCTTTTTTTAAATTTTTCTTCTTTTTTATTTCAACCAACTTCCTTTCAATTCCTTTTTTGAAGTATTTTTTAATTTTCATTTTTACAGTCATATTCCATCCCTTCACCATATTTACCCTTATTTGTGTGTGTGTGTGTGTGTATGTATATATATATATATATGTATGTGTGTATATATACACATACATATATATATAAGTTTTTCATTCTTTAAAATTTTGAAAGGCAGTTTCTTCTAACAGACCAAAATACACCCAAATCTAGTGTGTGGCCCTGTTCTATTCACCAAGCTGATCTTTTTTTTTTCTTTTCCCCCCAGTTTTGGGTCTCTTCTGATTTTAGTGTATATTTTACTGGGGTCATTGTAACACTTTTAGCATTTTGTTCTCTCATTCATCTAGTCTTCTCCAGATAAAATGACAAAACGGAAAAACTCACCTCAAAAAAAAAAAAAGAACAAGAGGCAGTACTGACTGCCAGGAACCTAATCAATATGGACATTAGTAAGATGTCAGAATTAGAGTTCAGAATGATAATTATAAAGACACTTGCTGGGCTTGAAAAAAGCATAGAAGATACTAGAGAATACCTTTCTGGAGAAATAAAATCTAATCGAGTCAAAATCAAAAAGGCTACTGATGAGGTACAATTAAAAAAATGCAGGCTCTAACTGCTAGGATAAATGAGACAGAAGAGAGAATTAGTGATATAGAAGACCAAATAATGGAGAATAAAGAAGCCAAGGAAAAGAGATAAAAAAACTACTGGATCACAAGGAGAGAATTCGAGATATAAGTCATACCATAAGATGAAACAACAGAATAACTGGGATCCCAGAAAAAGAAGAGAGAAAGGGACAGAAAGTATATTGGAGCAAACCAGCAGAGAACTTCCCTAATTTAGGGAAGGAAACAGGCATCAAAATCCAGGAGGCACAGAGAATGCTCCCCTCAAAATCAATAAAATAAGTCAATACCCTGACATCTAATAGTAAAACTTACAAATCTCAGAGACCAAAAAAATCCTAAAAGCAGCTTGGGACAAGAGGTCTGTAACCTAGAACAGTAGAAACATTAGATGGGGAGCAGACCTATCCACACAGACCTGGCCAGAAAGGACTGGCATGATATAGTCAGAGCACTAAACAAGAAAACTATGTAGCCCAGAATACTATATCCAGCTAGGCTATCATTGAAAATAGAAGGAGAAATAAAAAGCCTCCAGGACAAGTAAAAATGAAAAGAATTTGTGATCACCAAACTAAGCCTACAAGAAATATTGAAAGGGGCCCTCTAAGCCAAGAGAGTGCCTAAAAGTAACACAGACCAGAAAGGAACAGAGACAATATATAGTAACAATCACCATACAGGCAATACAATGGCACTAAATTCATATCTTTCAATAGTTACCCTGAATGTAAATGGACTAAATGCCCCAATCAAAAGACACAGGGTATCAGATTGGATAAAAAAAAAAAAAAAAAAAACAAGACCCATCAATATGCTTTCTGCAAGAGACTCATTTTAGACTCAAGGACATCTCCAGATTTAAAGTGAGGGGGTGGAAAACCATTTACCATGCTAAAGGACATCAAAAGAAAGCTGGGATGGCAATCCTTATATCAGATAAATTATATTTTAAACCAAAGATTATAGTAAGAGATGAGGAAGGACACTATATCATACTTAACAAGTATATCCAACATTGTTGCAAAAATTCTTATCAAAAGACCAGTCAATAGGATCCAACAATACATTAAAAGGATTATTCATCACAACCAAATGGGATTTATTCCTGCACTGCAAGGTTGGTTCAACATCCATAAATCAATCAATACATTAATAAAAGAAAGAACAATACATTAATAAAAGAAAGAACAAGAACCATATATTACTCTCAATAGATACAGAAAAAGCATTTGACAAAGTACAGCATCCTTTCTTGATCAAAATTCTTCGAAGTGTAGGGATAGAGGGTACATTCCTCAATATCATCGAAGCCATCTATGAAAAACCCACAATGAATATCATTCATAATGGGGAAAAACTGAGAGCTTTTCCCCTAAGGTCAGGAACATGGCAGGGATGCTATCCAACACAGTACTAGAAGTCCTAGCCTCAGCAATCAGACAACAAAAAGAAATAAAAAGTATCGGAGTCAGCAAAGAAGAAGTCAAACTGTTATTTTTTGCACATGATATGATACTTTATGTGAAAAACTCAAAAGATTCCACCCCAAAACTGCTAGAACTCATACAGGAATTCAGTAAAGTGGCAGGATATAAAATCAATGCACAGAAATCACATGCATTTCTATATACCAAAAACAAGAAAGAAGAAAGAGAAATTAAGAAGTCGATTCCATTTACAACTGCACCCAAAACGATAAGATACCTAGGAATAAACCTAACCAAAGAGGCAAAGAATCTGTATTCAGAAAACTATACTCATGAAAGAAATTGATAAAGACACAAAGAAATGGAAAAACATTCCGTACTCACAGATTGGAAGAACAAATATTGTGAAAGTGTGTATGCTACCTAGAGCAATCTACACATTTAATGCAATCCCTAACAAAATACCATCAATTTTTTTCGCAGAAATGGAACAGGTAATCCTATAATTTGTATGGAATTAGAAAAGACCCTGGTAGCCAGAGGAATGTTGAAAAAGAAAAGCAAAGCTGGTGGCATCACAATTCCAGACTTCAAACTCTATTACAAAGCCGTCATCATCAAGACAGTATGGTACTGGCACAAAAACAGACACATAGATCAATGGAACAGAATAAAGAGCCCAGAAATGGACCCTCAACACCATGGTCAATTAATCTTCAACAAAGCAGGAAAGAATGTCCAATGGAAAAAAGACAGTTTCTTCAAAAAGTGGCGTTGGGAAATTCGGACAATCACATGCAGAAGAATGAAACTGGACCATTTCCTTACACCACACACAAAAATAGACTCAAAATGGATCAAAGACCTCAATGTAAGACAGGAATCTATCAAAATCCTTGAAGAGAATACAGGCAGCAATCTTTTTGACCTCAGCCACAGCAATTTCTTCCTAGACAAATTGCCAAAGGCAAGGGAATTGGGACTTCATCAAGATAAAAAACTTTGCACAGCTACGGAAACAGTAAACAAAACCAGACAACCGAAAGAATGGGAGAAGATATTTGCAAATGACATATCAGATAAATGACTAGTACTGAAATCTATAAAGAACTTATCAAGGCATCCAAATTGGCAAAGAAGAAGTCAAACTTTCACTCTTTGGAGATGATATGATACTTTATGTGGAAAACCCAAAAGACTCCACTCCAAGACTGCTAGAACTCATACAGGAATTCAGTCAAGTCTCAGGATATAAAATTAATGCACAGAAATCAGTTGCATTCCTATACGCAAACAGCAAAACAGAAGAAAGAGAAATTAAGGAGTCTATTCCATTTACAATTGCACCCAAAACCATAAGA
>CM052800.1:40012489-40034276 GCA_028533885.1 Nasua narica | reverse complement strand
AAAAAAAAAAAAAAAAGAACTTATCAAACTCAATACCCAAAGAGCAAATAATCCAATCAAGAAATGGACAGAAGACATGAACAGACATTTCTTCAAAGAAGACATCCAAATGGCCAACAGACACATGAAAAAGTGCTCAACATCAGTCGGCATCAGGGAAATACAAATCAAAACCTCAATGAGATACCACCTCATGCCAGTCAGAATGGCTAAAATTAGCAAGTCAGGAAACAACAGAAGTTGGCAAGGATACAGAGAAAGGGAACTCTTCCACACCATTGGTAAGAATGCAAGCTGGCGCAGCCACTCTGAAAACAGCATTGAAGTTTCTCAAAAAGTTGAAAATAGAGCTACTCTACAACCCAGAAATTGTACTATTGGGTATTTACTCCACAGGTACAAATGTAGTGATCTGAAGGAGCATGTGCACCCCAATGTTTATAGCGGCAATGTCCACAATAGCCAAACTATAGAAAGAGCCTGGATGTCCATCAAAAGATGAATGGATAATGAAGATATGGGGGGTGTGGGGCGCCTGGGTGGCTCAGTGGGTTAAAGCCTCTGCCTTCAGCTCAGGTCATGATCTCGGGGTCCTGGGATCGAGCCCCGCATCAGGCTCTCTGCTCAGCAGGGAGCCTGCTTCCCCCTCTCCCTCTGTCTGCATCTCTGCCTACTTGTGATCTCTCTGTCAAATAAATAAATAAAACCTTAAAAAAAAAAAAGATATGGGGGGTGTGTTTGTATATATATGTATATATACATATATATACATATATTACATATATTACACATACATATATACACATACATATATATACACATGTGTGTGTATATATATAATGGAATATTATATAGCCATCAAAAATGAAATCTTGCCATTTGCAACAACATGGATAGAACTAGAGGGTATTAGGCTTAGCGAAATAAGTCAATCAGAGAAAGACAATTATATGATCCCACTGATATGTGGAATTTGAGAAACAACACAGAAATTCATACGGGAAGAGAGGAAAAAATGAAACAAGACAAAACCAGAGAGGGAGATAAACCATAAGAGACTCTTAATCTCAGGAAACAAACTGAAGGTTGCTAGAGTGGAGGGGGAGTGGAAGGGATAGTGTGTCTGAGTGATAGACACTGGGGAGGGTATATGCTATGGTGAGTGCTATGAATTGTGTAAGACTTATGAATCACAGACCTCTACCCCTAAAACAAATAATACATTATATGTTAATTAAATAAACAATAAAGAAAAAAACAGAGAGGGAGGCAAACCACAGAAGATTCTTAAATATATAGAGAACAACCTGAGGGTAGCTAGAGGGAGATGGATGGATATGGGCTAAGTGGGTGATGGGTATAAAAGAGGGTACTGTGTTGGGATGGAACTGATGTTATGTCAGTGATGAATCACTAAATTCTGCTCCTGAAACCAATATTATACTATATGTTAACTAACTTGAATTTAAATTTAAAAAAATAATAATAATAAATAAAGTAAAAGGTGCTAGATGAGAAGCTGGAAGCTGGGCTAATGGGCTATTGCCTAGATTAGGGAAGGGGTAATGAGAATGAGGAGGTAATGAGAATGAGGAAGAAATACAAAAAATATTTTGTCAGTAGAATTTGAGGTTTTGGTATGAAGGTGGATATGGGAGCGGAGATTTCTAAGCTTAAACAACTAGATGGATTCTAATACTATACTGTTTTCTTTACTACTCTGCTACTATATTATAACTTAACTTTAAATACCAGTCATGGTACCCCCGTATCAGTTGTCCCTCCTCCCCCTGGTGGGAAGATAATCATATCTGTGGTCTGCGCTTTTCTATAGAAAGGTGAACGGATACCACATTTACACAAAGTCTGGCTGTAACTATTTTCTCATGAGTTTTATGACCAAAGGGTTAAAAAAAAAAAAAAAGCAAAGAAATTCAACAATAAAACCTTGGTTTTTAAAGCTCTAGGATTCATTTGAACCAACTGTTGCCAAGGTTTTAAGAGTCTGAAATCAACATTTCAAGGTAATCCGAGGATCTAGATATTGCTGCAGCATTCAGGTACCAAGGAACAATCAAAGTGCCATACCCCATTAGTGACCAAACTCCGTTAAGGCTGTGCAAATGCCTCAAATTGGTATTCAGCTTAATCACTGATGCTGTATTACTAATTATAGCATGACACCATGCAAAAGTGGGACTTTTTAAAAGGCTGGCAAATGGCATTATTTTAATAAGTCATTAGGAAATTGCTTTTTGAGGACGCAATGAAAGTACAAGTTTCTCAATTAGGGGAATTATGTGGAAATGATGAGATATTTGAGCATGCATGATCTGCAGCTAGCAATCCATTTGAAGCAGACCAAAGCCATTGGGAGTGCTGGCTAATGAAAAGAGGATGATCTGATTCATTGTATGAGAAAAATGATAATGGAAGTTCTAAACGGAGGGCATTAAAAGACTGCCTGTCTCCCAGCTACACTCACCAAAGTCTTTTTGGCCCTTGACCTTGCATTTAAAGCTAAAATAAAGATGTCAAGATAAACTTAAACTTTGAGAGAATTAGCCAACTTTCTTTAGAAATACTCATTCACAAGAAAAATAAATGATTAGGGGTGCCTGGTTGGCACAGTTGGTTAAGCGTCCAATTCTTGGCTTCAGCTCAGGTCATGATCTCAGGGTTGTGAGATCCAGCCGGGAGTGGGGCTCTGTGCTCCGTGGGGAGTCTGCCTGAAACTCTCTCGCCCTGCCCCTCCCTTCATGCATGTGTGTGCATGCTCTCTCTCTCTCTCTCTCTATAAAATAGATAAATAAATCTTAAAAGAAAAAGAAATATTATTAATTAGTTGGACAACCCAAAAATACTGAAGGTTAGAGTTTATTCGTAAGCTAGAGAAGAGCTATTTGAGATAGGAAACGAGATGAGCCAAACTGACAAGTTTGAGACTAAAAGATCTTGCAGTTCTTTACGTGGCCAAATAGGATATTTTTGTTCTGAAACTCTCATCCACAAAAATACCTAAGTTTGAGAAAGCATCATGTGTCTCTCTGATATGAAGAATTTGAGAGGCAGGGCAGGGGGTTATGGGGGGGTGGGGAAGAGAAATGAAACAAGATGGGATGGGGAAGGAGACAAACCATAAGAGACTCCTAAACTCACGAAACAAACTAAGGGTTGTTGGGAGGTGGGGGGGCAGGGATATGGACATTGGGGAGGGTACGTGCTATGGCAAATGCTGTGAAATGTGTAAGCCTGATGATTCACGACATGTACCCTGGGGCAAATAATACATTATATGTTAATAAAAAATTTTTAAAAAAAATTACCAATTTGGTCAGCAGGGAAAAAAAAGAAAGCATCATGTGGACTGTACATGTACATATGTAGGGTGCGTGTGTATGTGTATGTGTGCATGAGAGAGATTGAGAGAGAGAAATGGGGGGGTGTGGGGGTTAAAAGAAAGAATATGTTTTCTTTATTTTCAGTTCAACAAAGAGTATTCATGTTACATCTGATTACTAGTTACACCATTTGGAAAGGCCCAGGAATATTTTCTTTAATCATTTTGAAACTTCCTGTGAGAAACTGCCTTTTTTGTAAGGCTCCAATTATCAACCATTCTCAGAAATGGATTTCTATATTTAATAGGCCAACACATTCCTCTAGTATTAAATTCTTCATCTGAAAATTGGTAGCCTTGCTTGAGTTCCTCAAGGCTCAATGAGCCTGTTGTTTGCAGTGACTATCACTCCCAGCAAATTTGAACATTCTTGCTTGACTCTAATGTCCAAACACTTCTTTGAAATCTTTTTTCAAGATGTCTACTTTGGGCTTTGTAGAAGAACTTGAGTTTGACAAATACACTCCCCAGTTTGTCTTCTGTGAGCAAGATTAACTGAAGTCAAGTAGAAACAATAGTCATTAACAAACTGGGGTCTGATGAACAACTCTTAGAACAGACAGACACACATATACATATACACACACATACAGTATAATTCTGAAGACTACTTAGGAGGAAAATGTGTGGTGAAGCATAAACAGCTCAGGGCCTGCAGGGCCTAAACTTTTACTCCCTGAAACTTAAATCCCAGGACCAATTTTGTATTCTCTACTTGAGTTACCAAAGACACAGAGCTTCAACTATGTTCTATAGGGAATTAAACTATGAAATAAGATTCTTAAAAATAAAAAGACATTAATGCTACTTAGTCATCTTATTAGATATTTGACATAATTTATCATCTAAAGACTTCATGCCTTTGGTCTTAGAGCAAAATTCATAGAGTGACTCAGTTGTTCTCAGCATGAAGGAGAACAGACACATTTTTCAAAAGAAGCAATTGACTTGTTAAAGGTTTAACATATCACGAACATTTTGATTTTGTGATCAGACTGGATGGCGAATTACTTATCCCCTGACTTTACTGTCACGTAATTTATAAGTTTACTTCTCAGACAAGAACTGTGGGAAATCTTAGGAGGAATTGGTAGGGCAAAGAGGAGGGAAACACATAGCTATGATAAAGCTATAGTAGTGGCTAAAGTGACAAGAAAAACTAATGGAAATCATTTGATTTGTGCTGCACCTGTGAGAGAAAAAATTATGGCTCCTTTTTGCATCTGAATCTCACAGGTCTATTTTGAGAGTTGAGAGATCTGTGTAAAGTACCTTATTCACTCTTTTAAAACAGCCTTTACTTTAAGAGAATGCAACTGTGAAATTTATAGAAATTCTTTCTGAAGCTAAGAAAAAAGTTCAAAATCCTTTGCTTTTGATTATTTCACTGAACTCTTCTAGAATCGAGAGACACAATGTGGTATAGGATTAAGATATGCCAATCCAGGGACATGTGGGCTCATACCCAGGCGGCTAGGCCACAGAGGTCCTTGCGTCACAAAAGCAGGCGCCGAATCACGTGGTCCTCCGGTGCAGGGCTTTCCACAGGCTAGAAGCCTGGATTCAATGTGGTGGATACCCCAGTCCCTGGCAGTCCTCCGAGGCTCACAGAGAGCCTCTGCAGAGGCCCCCACGCACAGGCAGGGTGGCCGCTGCCGTGGGCGTGGATGTCCCTGACGAGATAAAGAGCCAAATCCCAGTGGTGCTCCTGGCCTGTGGCTCCTTCGGTCCCATCACCAACAGGCACCTGCGCTTGTTTGAGGTGGCCAGAGATCACCTACATCAAACAGGAATGTACCAGGTGATCTGGGGAATCATCTCTCCTCTCAATGACAACTACAAGAAGAAAGACCTCGTGGCTGCCCACCACCAGATGGCCATGGCCCGGCTGGCCCTGTAGATGTCTGACCAGATCCGGGGAGACCCCTGGGAGAGTGAGTGAGCAGGGGCAGTGGATGGAGACAGTGAAGGTGCTGAGGCATCGTCACAGAGAACTGCTCAGATCTCTGCCCCAGATGGAAGGCCTGGACCAGAGCAGGGCTAGCTCCACGCCCCCTAGAGCTGGCCTGAGCTGAAGCTCCTCTGCAGGGCAGATGTCCTGAAAACCTTCAAGAACTCCAACCTCAGGAAAGATGCACACACCCAAGAGATAATGGAGAAGCTTGGTGTAGTGTGTGTGAGCAGGACAGGTCACAACCCAAAGGAAAACCTCTCAGTCTTGCCTATCCTACACCGGTACCCACACAACATTCACCTAACCAGGCAGCCTGTGCAGAATGAGCTCAGGTCCGAGTAGATCAGGCGGGCCTTGAACCAGGGGCACAGCGTGAAGTACCTGCTCCCAGATGCTGTCATCACCTACATCAAGGACTACAACCTCTACACCAGGAACAGTTCATGGAAAGGCAGTGGCACCCAATCAATGAAGGAAAGACAAGCTGGAGAGACCCAGCCACTATTCCACAGAGCTCCTTAAGGTCTTGGGATTTTTTTTTTTTTTTTTGCTTTTCCATTTTTCCTTTGTTTTATTTAGGCAATGAGTTTATTTCAGAGGAAACTTCTGTCCCAGGAAGAGATACTTCCTTTTAGGAGAAGGAGCAAGCACCTACATCTCAAGAATGGACATTTACCAAAGAAGTTAAAACAGTATGACAGGTCACCAGAACAAGACCACAGCTCTCAGAACCTCTCACTGCAGAAGCCTTCTCATTTGGTAAATGGTGACTCTGGCATGCGCACTGAAGGCAGTTCTGCTAAGGCATAGCCTAAGGGTCAGATCAGAACTGCCCACATGCATTTTTTAACTAGGACCAGGTGCCACATGCTGGTCTTGATTGGAGAGGGTTGACAGGCTAATTACCAAACAGTGGGCTTTGTCAATACCTTGTTCCAAAAAAATACTAATTGAAGAGTCAAAAATTTGGAAGCAGCTCTTTGCCAATTTACATCAAATCTTCCCTCAAGAACCACCTTCTCTCTCCCTAAGCTGTATATACAATTTAAACTAAAATCTTTTTAAGGAGTGCCCCTCAATCAATATTTTTGATATGGCAGATATTTTTAACACAACTTTTTTATAAATGCCAGGTCTCTTGATTTCCAGGTTTCTAAAAGGGAACTGAGGTAAAACAGACGGCTTGACTATTTTTGAGTAGTCTTTTTGAATGTTTTATGACCAACTGTCTGTTTGAACATTGGCAAAGAGATAAATAATAAATTGACTTAAAAAAAATTTTTAAATTTAAAAAATTTTTTTATTTTTTTAAAAAGATATGCCAATTCATACATTGCCATAATTATTAAATCCTTGGTTATGTAGCACTTATGTCCAAGGAAAAGGGTCCCTGTATTAATCTCATTTTGTTCATCTTCTCAAGGAACAGGGCAATGTGTTATTGTTCTTGCTCCCTGGAAGACTCCAAGGGGTAAAGTGTTTGGCTGAGGGATCCAATTAGAACAATGGCAAAGGGACCAGTACTGATGGCTCTTGTCCATAACTATTGACCAGAATCCATCTACTTCAAAGTGTAGTATTATTGGTTCCTACCTGTTGACATATTTAAAACAAGGAGGTTATTAGAGGCGCCTGGGTGGCTCAGTAAGTTGAGCGAATGACTCTTGACTTTGGCTCATGTCATGATCTCAGGGTTGTGAGATTAAGCCCCATGTCTGGCTTGGGCTGGGCCTCGAGACTGCTTAAGATTCTCTCTCTCTCTCTCCCTCTGTCGCTCCCTCCAACCCCCCACCCCCACTCACATGTGCACCCATGCTCACACGCACATGCGCACTCTCATTCTCTCCCTCTTTCTCAAAAAAAAAGAAAGAAAAGAAAGGAGGCTATTAGATTGAGGTGGGTCTAATGCCTTGATAACCTATGTAAGGAAACCAAAACATAAGCTGGAGTCAATGCACTTGAATCCAAGAAAGTGAAACTTAAGAACAACCAATCACAAACAGCCAGCTAGGCTTTCCCAAATAAGGCAACTCCTTAAAATACATCCAATCAAATAATTTCTTTGCTCTGCTGCCACATCTTCTCTATTAAAAAACATCTTCCCTGGTGGAGCACTCCCAACTACTTTAGGCTTGGCATTGCCCAATTCATAATTGAAAATTTTAATGTACTTGAGTTTAGAACATCAAAGTGGTTACTCCAATTTTAGCCTACACATAACAGTGACGATTCATCTGATATTTAATTTGATATTACTCAATAACAGTGATACACTAAATCCATTCACTTAACAAGTATTTCTTAAATACTATATGCCAGTAACCATACAGGGAATGAGAAATCCAAATGTGCATGAGACAAAGTATCTGACTGCAGCGCTGAGACTCATGAAAAAGACAAACATTAAATTTAATAAATACAACATCTGAAAGGGTAAAGAGAAAAACACAATAGCGTAGGAACCCAGGGAAAGATATAACCAACGTCAGTTACCATGATTTCATTCTTATGCCCTTCTACAACCCATTTCCTAGCATGGTACTAGGCACATATAGACATTTAATAAATATGTGTTCGGATTGGATGGATAAGTGGATGGATGGGTGAGTGGATGAATGAATGGATAGGAAGAATAAATGGATGAGTGAATAAATTAAAAAGAAACTATTTTTAATTAAAATTAAACAACTTAGGGAACAAAATCTAAGTGAGGCTGTCTATTAAACAATATCATAGAATTGTAGACTTCTTACCACTGGTCTCAACTCATTCTTACACAAACAATTTCTATGATTTATTTTTAGATTCACATCTGTCTCCACGAGTACAATACCAACAAGAAGAGTAGGGGCTCCATCTCTTTTTGCTTCCCAGTGATAGCTCCAACACCTAAGATAGTGCTTGGCATGCAGAAGGTACTAAATAAATATTTGCTGGATAAGTAAAGAGAAACAAATGTCTCATTAAAGAAGGTACTATACAAGAAAGAATATGCAGAGTATACAAGAAAGAATTCTTTTTAAGAGTTCTGAAAATGTCACTTTTAAAAAGGGAAGTTTTTTACTCCTCTATACTATGAGTTCAGTTCAATCAGATTGGTCTCAGTGATTCAGACAACTTCAGCTGAGTGGGGATTAGAAAATGTCACCATTGAAGTTTTAGGGAGCCAATAAGTAACACCCACTTCTTTTTTCTCCTAATTTAGGACCAGTAGTTAAATAAAGGTAATACACCCATAATTTTGATATCAGTATTAACAGGTCCACTGAAAAATGAGCCTTTCAATCTTAACCCAAATAATTCATGACTCATTCCTGATCCTCATCCCATCCATAATAAACCCTGAGAAAGCCCATCTAAAGGAAGGATTGGCTCTGTAGGACACATAACACTCAAAGCAAGTATTTCTTCATTGTATCTAGGGTAGTGCAGAAAGTAAGAGAACATATCCCCAGCGTTTGGGGCCTTGAGAATCATGGATCAGTGGATGTTACTCAGGTAACGGGAAACTCACAAGAAGTAACGGGTAGGATAAGAGGCCAAAGGGTTATTCTAAATCTCTGCACATGGAAACAAGGAGGCCAGAGAAAAAGAGAACCCCTCCATGACAGGCAAACCCTTGATAAGTGGAACTTCTCCAACCGCTCCAACTTCTCCAACCGCTCCTCCGATCACAGCACAGTATATGATGGCAAATGAATGCAAGAGACAGCAGAAAATGAAATACATTAAGTTTGCTTTTCAAGGTGATATAACTCATACAAATCAACTCTCTTCATTTCTGATAAGTATCTGATAGCTAATACACAATCTTTCCTTTGCAGGAGCTGTTGAATAATTTAAAATCCAAAAACCACAAGCTCATACAATTCAAGAGGTTCTAATATCTAATACCCAGGTAAAGATCACAGGAGTCCAAACACATGTGCTCCTGTTCTGCTTCCACTCACTGCTTCCTAGTCCCCTCCCAGTTGCAGCCCCCTTTCAAAACCACAACAACCCACAGTGACATGAAGCTGGCAGCAAATGAGAGGATTTAAGAAGCTCACATGGAGAAAGCTGGGGTGCTCCTGTCAACAGCTGAGCTCCCTGCAGATGGCCAGCACTTACTGCCAGTCATGTCAATGCACCAACTTGGAAATTCCAGCCCCTAGAACTGCGGTCCAGATGATATGATATGGAACAGAAGAACAGCCCACTGAGACCTACAAAGTTGTTACAGATAATAAAATGTTTGTTAGTATTCACCAGTAGATTTGGGGATGATTTGTTGCACAGTGGTGATTGAAACACAGCTCCTCTCTGGACCCTGGGTTTCTGGAACAGAATTGTCATTGTTCTTACCATCCACTAGGGAAGGCTTCACTTGCAACATCATTTGTTTAAATGAGGATTTAATTGAGAATGTTTCCTTCTGTTCTATTTTCACACTGAAAAGGTAAAGCTAAAAAATTCTAGAGCAAAACATAATTTCTATATTGACTAACCATTTCACAAAGAACCAATATATACGAATATTATGTTTCAGATGGAAGCTGTTTAGAATTACCCTCAATCTTTTAGTGAACAAAAACCTGCAAAGACTAGTTGATGGTGAGACTGGAAAGCTAGCAGGAAATCAGGAATTTAGAAGAAAATGTTTATCTTGTGGCCCTTGTCACAGCTTAAAACCCAATTTGGGCTAATGTCTACAAATGGAGAGTAGCTATTAACAAATCAATTAATTAGGGTCTTGTTGGCTTTTCTAGTGTCAACTCAAATTATTTGTCTGATCTGAGGTATCCTTAGATTATTTACTATCGCTCTTGCCAGCCAACAAAAGATAATAAGGTTGAAATCTCACAAGTGTGCAGGAATTGGAGAACAGCTTTTATCCTCTATGCTCAATTTGAGGCAAAATTTTCAAGGCCTGAGCCTCTTCTTCAAGACAAAGTCTCTTTCTGAAGTTAATAACTAACTTTCATAAAAAAATTTTCAGAGAAGACAGTATTTAATTAATTAGTTTAAAAAAATTCCCTAGATCATGGACATTTGTTTAGAATCAAGAGTCAAGGGTACTTCTTTATGTTTTATTTTCTTTTTCCAGCAGTTATCTTCCGGCGTGGGGTCTGAAAGAGAAATCCATACTTTTGAAGAAAACTGAGGCAGAAGATAAAGAATCATTCCATTCAAAAGTGATGAGTATGTGGTGGCAGTACTCATGATCTCAGAAAATCTGTTTCTGTAATCATTTCTCAAAAGCATACTTGTCTCTTATCAATACATAAGCCAAGGATATTTTTCTTCATTCTACAGCTCAATCTCAACCTAATTCTATATCTGATAATTATTATTCCACTTTATTATAAAAGAAAAGAATCCAGGTTCCAGTTTTAGTCTCAGAAAAAATGAAAAATTTCCTCTTTCTCTAGCAGCTGAAAAGTGGTTCTTATAACAAAATAATTACCTAATTAAAGTGCTCAACTCAATCAGTTACCACAAATCCAATTAAATCAAGTTGCCAACAGGAATATATTATACCTGGTAAGGAGAGTTAGTGAATAGATTGACACAAAGCACAAAGATCATGCTCTCTGTTAAACTTAGAGAAGAAGTTATTCCTTCCCTTGAAAGATGATGTATCTTCCTGATGAAATCTTGCTTTTTAATACACCAACGAAGCTACGTATCTGACAATGAAAATGCTAAATATCTACATGCTAATTCAGGAGATCAAGGTTAAATATTTACTTTGTCAATGAACCTCTAGCTACAGGTTCATGAAAATGAAAAGCATTAATGACTAGTTCATCATAAAACCACTTTGGTCCTTTTCCTTTGAGGGGTTGGGATGGTGGCAGTGGTCATTCATTATGAATGAGCATATGAACAATGAAAAGAATGACAAATTGGGAGCAGGACAGAAATGACAGGCCTTTCTGATCCAGGAACTGGGTGTGGTGCATGAACAATTAATCTTGTAACACTGAAAAAATAAAATAAACGTATTTGGGGGAAAAAAGGAACAATATCTATCTACTTCCTAATCAAAGAACTCCAGTTCTTTTTTTGAGTTATGCGTTTTTTTTTTTTTATTATGTTCACGGCATTCTTTCTATAGGTTGGAATCTTGGCCTTCTCATTTCTACTTTTGATCTATCTACTGTGTTTGTCTCTACATTGAGAGGCACATCCAGGACACCCATCATTTCTGCATTGTTCTGCCAGAGTTGCTGCTCCAGTGAAAAAACATAAAGAATGCTGGAAAATAGGATAAAAGAATACTGAACTGCACATATCAAGTATAGTGTCTACAACTGACCAGTTAGCGGAGAAAGCACACTGGAGAAAACACACACAAAAAATATCACTAGAGAGGTTTCTGAAGTCAATAAGGAAGAGACTGCAAAGTCAATCCTCATATACTAGCTGACCCTATTTCCAGCTCCGGTTTGCATGTACCCTTCTATCTTGACAATATTTCCTTTTTCCTGGAGGTATCTGAGTGAGTCTCATACAGATGAGTGATATTCTCCAATCTGTAAACAACATTACAAATACAACTAGTACCTGTCCAGATCCTACTTAAAATTTAACACAGCTGTTCCTGAGAAATTTAAAAAGTCTACAGGAATTCAAAAAATATCTACTTTAAATGCACTGTGTATCTCTCTCAAAATAATTTATAATTTTTATATTCATGTTATGAAGATGGCGTCATTGATATTTGACTTCTACAGAGATTTGTTTTAAAGGATTCCGTATTTACGGTTTTGAAACCACAACAGAACCTAAAACTTCTCCCCAGAAGAATGAATGCACTAACCAAGTATTATGAATTTACAAGAGCTTTCTTCCTCCTATCAATGGAGAATTTCTTTCTTTAATCTTTTAATTCCGGTTAACATACGGTGTTATATTATTTCAGGTGTACAATATAGTAATTCAACACTTTCATACATCACGCAGTGTATCACACTAGTGCACTTCTAACTCCCCCTCACCTATTTCACCCATCCCACCACCCACCTCCCCTCTGGCAAAACACCAGTTTGTTCGCTTGAGTTAAGAATCTATCTCCTGGTCTCTCTCTTTTCCCTTTGCTCCCTTGTTTTGTTTCTTAAATTCTACGTATGAGTGAATTCATACAGTATTTGTCTTTTTCTGACTGAATTATTTCAATTAGCATTATATTCTTTAGCTCCATCCATGTTGTTGCAAATGGCACAATTTCATTCTTTTTTATGGTTAAATAATATTCCATCATATATATACATCACTTCTTTATCTGTTCATCAATTGATGGACACTTAGGCTGCTTCCATATCTTCTTGGCTATTGTAAATAATGTTGACATAAACATAGGAGTAACATGTATCCCTTTGAAATAGTGTTTTTGTATCCTCTGGGTAAATACCCAGTAGTGGAATTGCTGGGTCAGAGAGTAGTTATACTTTTAACATTCTGAGGAACCTCCAAACTGTTTTCCACAGTGGCTGCACCAGTTTGCATTCCCATCAACAGTGCAAAGGGTTCATTATTTTCTACATCCTCACTAATACTGTTGTTTACTGTTAAACTTTTTACTGTTACTGTTGTTGTTTACTGTTAAACTTGTGTTGCTTAATTTTAGCCATTCTGAAAGGCATAAGGTGATATCTCATTGTGGTTTTCATTTTTATTTTCCTGATTATAAGTGATGATGACCATCTTTTCATGTGTCTGTTAGCCATTTGTATATGTTCTTTGGAGAAATTTCTGTTCATGTCTTCTGCCCATTTTTTAACCAGATTATTTGTTTTGGGGATGTTGGGCTTCATAAGCTCTTTATAGATTTTGGATACTAACCTTTTAACAGATATGTCATTTGCAAATATCTTCTCCCATTCCATAGGTTGCCTTTTAGTTTTGATTGTTTCCTTCTTTGTGCAGAAGCTTTTTATTTTGATACAGTCCCAACAGTTTATTTTTGGTTTTGGTTCCTTTGCCTTGGAGACCTATCTAAAAAAGTTTCTATGGCCCCATGTCAGAGAAATTACTGCTTGTACTCTATCCCAGGATTTTTATGATTTCAGGTCTCACACTTAGGTCCTTAATCTATTTTGAATTTATTTTTGTGTATGGTGTAAGAAAGTGGTCAAGTATCATTCTTTTGCATGTTGCTATCCAGTTTTCCCAACACTGTTGAAGAGACTATCTTTTTTCCCATTGGATATTCTTGCCTCGTTTATCAAAGACTAATTGACCATTAAATTGTGAGTTTATTTCTAGGTCGTCTGGTCTGTTTCTTGATCTATGTGTCTATTTTTGTGCTGGTACCATACTATTTTGATTACTACAGCTTTGTAATATAAGTTGAAGTCCAGAATTGTGATGCCTCCAGTTTTGCTTTTCTTTTTCATAATTGCTTTGGTTATGCAGGGTCTTCTGTGGTTCCATACAAATTTTAGGATTATTTGTTTTAGTTCTGTGAAAAATGCTATTGATATTTTGATAGGGATGGCATTAAATGTATAGACTGCTTTGAGTAGTGTAGATTTTTCTTTTTTTTTTTTTTTTTGCTCATAAAGTCTCTTTATTTTTTTTAGTTTTATTTTTTCAGTGTTCCAAGATTCATTGTTTATACACCACACCCAGTGCTCCATGCAAAATGTGCCCTCCTTAATACCCACCACCAGACTCACCCATCCCCTCCTTCCAAAATCCTCAGTTTGTTTCTCAGAGTCCACATTCTCTCATGGCTCATCTCCCCTACCACCGATTTCCCCCAATTCATGTTTCCTTTCATTCTCCTAATGTCCTCCATTTTATTCCTTATGCTCCACAAGTAAGTGAAACCATATGATAATTGATTTTCTCTGCTTGACTTATTTCACTCAGCATAATATCCTCCACTCCCATCCATATTATTACAAAAGTTGGGTATTCATCCTCTCTGATGGAGGCATAGTATTCCATTGTATATATGGACCATATCATCTATCAAAGGGCATCGTGGCTCTTTCCATAGTTTGGAGATTGGGGGTAGTGTCGATATTTTAACAATATTTGTTCTTCCAATCCATGAGCATGGAATTCCTCTGTGTCATCTTTAATTTCTTTTACCAATGTTTTGTTTTCTTTGTGTGATCTTCAGTTTCTTTCATCAGTGTTTTAGTTTTCAGAGTACAGGTCTTTGGCCTCTTTGGTTAGGTTTATTACTAGGTATCTTATTATCACAATTGTAAATGGGATTGTTTTCTTAATTTTTCTGCTGCATCATTATTGCTATATAAAAATACAATAGATTTCTATATATTGATTTTGTATCCTGCAACCTTACTGAATCCATTTATCAGTTCTAGTAGTTTTTAGTGGAATCTTTAGCATTTTCTATATACACTATTGTGTCATCTGCAAATAGTGAAAGTTTTTTTCTTACTGATTTGGATGCCTTTTATTTCCTTTTGTTGTCTGATTGCTGTGGTGAGGACTTCTGGTATTATATTGAATAAAAGTGGTGAGAGTGAGCATCCTTGTCTTGTTCCTGACCTTAAAGGGAAAGCTCTGTTTTTCACCACTGAGTATGATGTGAGCTGTGTGTTTTTCATATAAGACCTTTATTTCATATAAGACCTTCAGAGGGAACAGGAATGTTCCCTCTAAACTTATTTTGCTGATGGTTTTTATCATAAATTGATATTTTACTTTGTCAGATGCTTTTTCTCCATCTTCTGAAATAATCATATGGTTCTCAACCTTTCTCTTATTGAGATGATGTATCAGATTGACTGATTTGCAAATATTGAACCACCCTTGCATCCCAGGAATAAATCCCACCTGATTGTGGTCAATGATTTTTTTTAATATATTGTTGAATTCAATTTGCTACTATTTTGTTGAGGATTTTTGTATCTATGTTCATCAGGGATATCGGCCTAT
Organism: Nasua narica; assembly: GCA_028533885.1. Taxonomy (NCBI): domain Eukaryota; kingdom Metazoa; phylum Chordata; class Mammalia; order Carnivora; family Procyonidae; genus Nasua; species Nasua narica. The sequence continues at coordinate 40,019,022 of CM052800.1, read as the reverse complement.
AGTTCTCTTTTTTTGTTGTGTCTTTATCTGGTTTGGTATCAGGGTAATATTGGCCTCATAGAATGATTCTGGAAGCTTTCCTTCCTTTTCTATTTTTTGGAATAGTTTGAGAAGAATAAGTATTAACTCTTAGGTAAATGTTTGGGGCAATTCATGTGTGAAACTGTCTGGCACTGGACTTTTGTTTGTTGGGAGTTTTCTGATTCAATTTCTTTACTGCTTATCAGTCTGTCCAAATTTTCCATTTCTTCCTATTTCAGTTTTGGTACTTCATATGTTTCTAAGAATTTACCCATTTCTTCTAGGTTATCCAATTTGTGGGCATATAGTTTTTCATAATATTTTCTTTATTTCTGCAGTGTTTATTATTTCTTCTCTCTCATTTGTGAATTTATTTGAGTCCTTTTCTTTTTAACTTGATAAATCTAACTAGAGGTTTATCAATTTTATTAATTTTTTTCAAAGAACGAGCTCCTGGTTCATTGGCCTGTTCTATTCTTTTAGTTTCTATAATAATATTATTTCTGCTCTAATCTTTATTATTTCCTTCCTTCTGCCGGTTTAGGATTTTTCTGTTGTTCTTTTTCCAGCTCCTTTAGATGTAAGGTTAGGCTTTTTATTTGAGACTTTTCTTGCTTCCTGAGGTATGCCTGTATTGCTGCAAACTTCCCTCTTAGAACCACTTCTGCTATATCCCAAAGGTTTTGGACCATTGTGTCTTCATTTGTTTCCTAGTACATTTTATTTCCTGGTTGACCCATTCATTGTTAAGTAGCATTTTATTCGACCTCCATATATTTGTGTACTTTCCAGACTTTTTCTTGTGGTTGACTTCCAGTTTCATAGCATTAAGGTCATAAAGATGCATGGTACAACTTTAAGCTTTTTTGTATTTGTTGAGGCCTGATTTGTTACTTAATATGTGATCTGTTATGGAGAATGTCCCCTGTGCACTTGAAAAGAATGTGTATTCTACTGTTTTAGGATGAAATATTCTATGTCTGTTAAATCTATCTGGTCCAGTGTATCATTCAAATCCATTGTTTCCTTGTTGATTTTGTTTAGATTATCTGTCCATTGATGTGAGTTGGGTGTTAAAGTCCCCTACTATTATTTTGTTATTATTAATTAGTTCCTTTATGTTTGTTATTAACTGTTCTATGTATTTGGGTGCAGCAACACTGCATGAAAAAATATTTACAATTATTATACCTTCTAGATGGTTGTCCCTTTACTATTACATAGAGTCCTTCTTTAACTCGTTACAGTCTTTGTTTTAAAATTGATTTTTGCCTAAGTATTGCTACTCCATCTTTCTTTTGACATAAATTTGCATAATAAATGTTTCTCTATTTCCTCAGTTTCAATCTGCAGGTGTCTTTAGGTCTAAAATGAGTCTCTTGTAGACAGCATATAGACAGGTATTATTTTTTTATCCATTCTGTCACCCTGTCTTTTGATTGGAGCATTTAGTCCATTTACATTCAAAGTAATTATTGACAGATATGTATTTATTGCCATTTTATTACCTGTTTTGTGCTTGTTTCTGGAGATTTTCTCTGATACTTTCTTGTCTTTCTCTCTCTCATGGTTTGCTAGTTTTCTCTAGTGATATTTTTGGATTTCTTTCTCTTTACTCTTTGCATGTTTATTAGTGGTTTCTGATTTGTGGTTACCATTAGGTTTGTATATAACATCTTTTGCATATACCACTCTATCTTAAGTTGATGATCATTTAAGTTCAAACCTATTCTATACTACTCTCCTCCCCACATTTTAGATATATGTACCATATTTTACATCCTTCTATTTTGTGAGTTCCCTGAATATTTTACAAAAATGTTCATTTTTACTGCCTTTATATTCCCTATCTTCATACTGTCACTTTTGGTCTTTCCTTTCTACTTAAAGAGTCCCCTTTAATATTTCTTGCAGGGCTGGTAGTGGTTATAAATTCCTTTAAGTTTGAGAAACTCTCTGTCCCTCTATTCTGAATGATAGCCTTCCTAGATAGAGCATTCTTGGATGCTAATTTTTCCCATTCATATATCATGCCACTTCCTTCTGGCTTGGAATATTTCTGCTAAAAAATACCCTGATAACCATGTGTGGTTTCCCTTGTATGTAACTGTCTTTTTTGTCTCGCTGCTTTAAAATTCTTTCTTTATCACTATCTTTTACCATTTTAATTATAAGATATCTGGGTGTGGATCTGCTTTTGCTGATTTTGTTGGGAGATCTCAGTGCTTCCGAGATCTGGATATCTGTCTCCTTCCTCAGATTTTGGAAGTTTTCAGCTATTATCTCTTCAAATAAATTTCCTACCCCTTTTCCCTCTCTTCTTCTGGAACTTCTTCTTGTTATGTTTGATGGAGTCACTAAATTCCCAAGTCTATTCTCAAGTTGCATAATTCTTTTTTCTCTCTTTTGTTCAACTTGATCACTTTTCAATACTCTGTCTTCTCGGTCACTAATTCACTCCTCTGCTTCTTCCAACCTACTGTTCATTCCATCACACATGTTTCTCATTTCATTTATTGAGCCCTTTATCTTTGCTATGCTATTCCTTATCTCTATTAAGGGTCACACTCATGTCTTCTACTCTTTTCTCAAGTCCAATGAGTATCTTTATGATCATTAAATTATCTATCAGGCATGTTACTTGCATCTGTTTCGCTTAGATCTCTGGCTGTGGCCTTGTCCTGTTCTTTCATTTGGGATAAATTTCTCTGTCTTCTCATTTTGTCTAAGTCTCTGTGCTTGTTTCTGTGTGTTAGGAAAGTCAGCCATGTCCCTTGTTCTTAAGGATAATGGCCTTACGATGAATAGAAGTCCTATAGTGCCCCGTAATGTAGTGTCCCTTGTTTCCCAGGGCATGGAACTTCAGTAAGTGTCTCCAATGTGTGCTGCATGTGCTCTGCTGTTGTGTCCTGGCTGCTTTTTTTTTTTTTTAAGATTTATTTATTTATTTATTTATTTATTTATTAGAGAGAGAGAGAGAGAGATCACAAGTAGGCAGAGAGGCAGGCAGAGAGAGGAGGAAGCAGGCTCCCTGCTGAGGAGAGCCCAATGCAGGGCTCAATCCCAGGACCCTGAGATCATGACCTGGGCTGAAGGCAGAGGCTTTAACCCACCGAGCCACCCAGGCACCCCTTGTGCATCCTGCCTGCTTTATCCTTCAGGCCAGTCATCTGCAGAAGTTCTCTTTGCCTGTTGTGGGCAGTGTTTGGTCCCTGAATATAGCCTGAATATAGCAAGTTTTAACTAGGTGTGCCCTGGTCTTCTTGCAAAATGAGACATAAGACCACCTCCACCAGAGCCAAGGCCCTGCAAAATTCCCAGGTTGGGGAGAAGCAATGTGGGTGGCAGTTTGGGCAGGGTCCTCTGGGAAGGGGCTGCCATGCTGGGACTGAGGCAAGCAGGACTGGGAAGGGTGGTTCCACTGGAGCACAGAGAGGTGGGGAAGGGGCTGTGTAGGCAAGATAGGTAGCAAGTGTTGGCACTGCACTGATTCCCCCAAGTGTATTTATACTGAGGGGCAGGGGAGGTAAATGATGCCTGCCAGTTCCTTTGTTCCCTGAGGGGTCTCTCACTCAATGTTGCCTCTCTGGGACGGGCTCTTAGGAAAGAAAATAACGTCCCCACTATGTGTCCCACGCACTCTTCAGATTGCTATTTCCATGCTGTACGTCTACAGGCAGTTTTCCCTGCCTTCTCTCCAAGAGTAGGCCCAATGCCTCCAGGCTCTCCACAAGCCAAACCTGTTGACCTTTAGAACACCAGGCTTTAAGTCCCACTGGTTGAAAGAACTCACAAAATTTGGGCCTTCTTATCTTCCAAACCAATTGTTATGGGGATTCATTTTCCTCATGTATTCCCCAACATGTTAATCTGTCTCTTTCCCTTCTCCAGAACCACAGAGCCCTCCCTACCACATTGGTCATGATCTGTTTCTCTCCCATGTCCCCACATTTCCTACCTTTTTCATATGGCCTCTTCTCTCTACCTTTAGTTGTGGAGTTTGTTATTCCACTCATCAGGTCAGTTTCTGTAGTATCTAGGATGATTTGATAGTTATCTAATTGTAGTAATGGGATGGGCGTTCTCCTACTCCACTTATTCTCTCCAAAGGTGAATTTCTTGACTTTGTCTAACTGGTAATCATAACATGGATTCACTTTCCAGAACTAATATTCACATATTTTAAAAATAATACCAATGCTTTTTTATAAATCCAAAATAGTTTTGGGAAATTTCTATGAGACTATTTCTCACTTTATCTCAGAGCTCTTTGAAGTCAGTGGGAGCTCTTCACTTGAATCAGTACCATGGAGTAAGCAGACAGAGAAGGAATGGGGCCAATACAAAAATATCCAAACATACAGAGTGAGGTTTTCCTACCTATGATGAGTCTCAAAGGGTTGAACTCAGCAACTATTCTTTTTTTTTTTAAGGATTTTATCCATTCATTTGACACAGAGAGAGAGATCACAAGTAGGCAGAGAGGCAGGCAGAAAGAGAGGGGGAAGCAGGCTCCCTGCTGAGCAGAGAGCCCGATATGGGGCTCGATCCCAGGACCCTGAGATCATGACCCAAGCTGAAGGCAGAGGCTTTAACCCACTGAGCCACCCAGGCGCCCCCTCAGCAACTATTCTAATGAAAGAATTATTCAAGGGAAAAAAAATAGTTCCAAAAAGTGGCCAAGAGCTAGTTAAAATAAAAAAGAGAAAGACAGAAATTTAAAATGAATTTTAATGAACACTAATTCCAGGTTCAAAAAATTAGTTAGAAAGTTTATTGGAAGAATAAAGACAGACTTGGTAATAGATAAAATACAAATTGCCCAGAAAGCATGATTTTACATTTAAAAGACCTGCTCAGTTCCCCTCCTAACTCTCTATTTCCAACCTTATCCCACAAATCTCTTTCCTGCTTATAACTAAAACTTCACCATTAGTAGTCAATTCCCTTGGATTAGTTCCCCTTTGGTGGCTTTTTATAAAGCAAATTCTCCAGGAACAGGATGATGGGCTCTTGGGCTAAAAACAAGAACAGAAATGCTATGGACTGAATGGTGTCCTCCTATAAAATTCATATGTTAAAGCCCAAACTCCTAATGACTCTGTTTAAATAAAGACAAGGTGTATAAGGAAGTTAAATAAAATCATAAGGGTGGCACCCTAGGAATAGGAATAATGTCCTCATAGGAAGAGACACCAAAGAGTGTTTTCTTGCTCTCTCCCTCCTCCTTTGATCTCTTGTTCTCCTCACAAACACAAAGAAGCCATATGAGTAGATGGCAAGATGGCAACTGCCTGCAAACCAATAGAAGAGGTCTCATAATGAAGCTTACCCTGCGTCCAGAACCTTGAGAAATTAATTCCTGTTGCTTAAGCCACCCAGTCTGTGATATTCTGTATGCCAGCCAGAGCTGAATAAGACAAGGAATGATAAAGCAAGGAGAAACATGGTATTCCAAGGTCATGAGGAAATCACTACTGGGAGTGTTTGTTTAAGCTATATTACACCCCACTCTTTGAGAACTCCTGGAGTCCACTCACATCATGGGCCTGCAGTGTAATAAAAAATAAGTACTTGGTCTTCTGTCCCAAGTTCCTGTTAACAGCTCATAAAACTCTTGGAATTTCCTGAATGATTAGTGTCTTTTGTAATGGTGACACTTGGTGGAAGAGGTCCAAGATAGCTTCAGGATGGGATCTAATTGTCATAAAAGCCAACCAAATGATTAGAAGGTTAGAACACTCAGATCTACCCTCTGATTTCTAGGAACAAAGATAGGCTGGAGATTGAGTTCAGTCACCAATGGCCATTGGTTTAATCAATCATGCCCACACAAGGAAATGTGAATAAAAACCCCTGAACTTTGGAGTGATACCAAGTCAGTGAACACATTCATGTACCATAAGGATAACATACCCCAACTCCACTGGGACAGAGGTTCCTATGCTTAGGTCCCTTCCAGATCTTTCCCTTTGTACCTCTTAATTTGACTGTTCGTTTCGATTTTTTTTATAATAAAGAGTAATACTAAGAACAGCACTTTCCTGAGTTATGGGAATCGTTCTAATATATATTGTTGCAACTGAAACTGAGGGGGTGATAGGATAGTAGTTCTGGTAGAAGAGTAGGTAGCCTAGGTACCATATTATTGAATGCTATCTGAATTTGGAGTAGTCCTATGAGACCAGCCCTTAACTTGTAGGGTCTGCACTAACTCTTAGAGAATTTAATTGTTGGACACCTACTTCGTGTTAGAATTGGTTTGTGTGTAAAAACAGACACATAGATCAATGGAACAGAATAGAGAGCCCAAAAATGGAACCTCAACTCTATGGTCAACTAATCTTCGACAAAGCAGGAAAGAATATTCAATGGAAAAAAGACAGTCTCTTCAACAAATGGTGTTGGGAAAACTGGATAGCCACATGCAAAAGAATGAAACTGGACCATTTCCTTACACCACACACAAAAATAGACTCAAAATGGATCAAAGACCTCAATGTGAGACAAGA
>CM052800.1:39980204-40011989 GCA_028533885.1 Nasua narica | reverse complement strand
AAAAAAAAAAGAATTGGTTTTTGTGTAGAAAAATGACACACAGGGCCCTTGCATACATCTGATAGTCCCACTCTGTCAAAAGACTGTGCCAGAAACAGACACCTAACCAAACCTGTGTCAATCAAATTTTAAGAATTTGAAAAATCAGTGTCTAAGTAACTGCTTAAAAATACTAAACCAGTGTAATTGGTCTTGTGGACTGAGGACATGAAAACTCAAAGTTGTGGTGTCTCTATGTTCTAATCTGTGCATGTGGCAGCTGAAAAAAATTAGTCTGTAGTCAGAAAGAAATGAAGTAAATGCATGAAAGGAAGACTCTCTAGCTTCAGAGAAAAAGAGTGAAACTCAGGGGGTGGCTGCCTTGAATCCCGCCAGCTCTCCAGTTCCTGAGTTCCATCTTTCCCGAGAACAGATTGTAGTTTCTGGTCTTAAGTGTCTTCAGTTTTCATGCATTCTTATAATAAATCCCTTCTCTTTTTATTTAACTTTGTAAAGGTTAGTTTTTACTCTTTCAAAGTCCTAAGATGATGACAAATGACACTAGCAATGAGTGCTTACTATGTCCCTGACTCTCTCTAAAACATTCTACCCATATTTTTTCATTTAATTCTCACACCAAATCTATGAAGTTGATATTATTACCCCCATTTTATTATAGAACATGTAGAACTTAAATGCGTGAGAATATTAATAACTCATATCAGGTACAATTTCTGAATTGGTAGAGCCTATATGACTATTTTCATGAAGAATCCAGCATACACATAAGGTTAGCAGCAGGCCTATCCACAAAAATCTAGCAGGCCAGAAAGAAGTGGCATATATATTCAACATGCTAAATAGGAAAAATATGCAGCCAATAATACTTTATCCAGCAAGACTATCATTCCAAATAGAAGGAGAGATAGAGTTTCCAAGATAAGCAAAAACTACGAGTTCATGAGCACTAAATCAGTATGGCAAGAAATACTAAAGGGGACTCTTTAAGTAAGGTAGGAAAAAGACCAAAAGCAACAAAAAAGACTAAAAAGGAACAGAGAACATCACCAGAAGCATTAACCTTTACAGGTAATAGTGGCAGTAAAGTCATATATTTCAATAATCACTCTGAATGTAAATGGACTAAATACTCCAATCAAAAGACACATGGATCAGAATGGATTAAAAAAAAAAAGATCCATCTAAATGTTGCCTACAAAGGACTCATTTTATACCTAAAGACACCTGCAGAACTTCTTAGACATGTCTCCAAAGAGAAGGGAAACAAAAGCAAAAATGAACTACTGGGACTTCATCAAGATAACAGGCTTTTGCAGAGCAAAGAAAGAATCAACAAAACTAAAGGCAACCTACAGAATGGGAGAAGATATTTGCAAATGACATATTAGATAAAGGGCTAATATCCAAGATCTGTAAAGAACTTATCAAACTCAACACCCAAGAAACAATAATCCAGTCAAGAAATGGGCAGAAGACATAAACAGACATTTCTCCAAAGAAGACAGAAATGGCCAACAGACACATGAAAAAATGCTCCACATCATTTGGCATCAGGGAAATACAAATCAAAATCACAATAAGATACCACCTCACACCAGTCAGAGTGGCTAAAATTAACCAAGTCAGGAAATAACAAATGTTGGCAAGGATGCAGAGAAAGGGGAACCCTCCTACACTGTAGGTGGGAATGCAAGCTGGTACAGCCACTCTGGAAAACGATATGGAGTTTCCTCAAGAAGCTAAAAATAGAGCTACCCTATAACCCAGCAGTTGCACTACTAGGTATTTACCCCAATGATACAGATGTAATGATCCAAAGGATCCAAAGGGGCACCTGTATCCCAATGTTTATAGTAGCAATGTCCACAACAGCCAAACTATGGAAAGACCCAAGATGTCCATTGATGGATGAATGGATAAAGATGTGATATATATATATATATATATATATATATATATATATATATATATATATATATGTGTGTGTGTGTGTGTGTAGATATACATAGATATACATACACACATAATGGAATATCATCCAGCCATCAGAAAGAATGAAATCTTACCATTTACATTGACATGGATGGAACTGGAGCATATTATACTGAGCAAAAAAAAGTCAATCAAAGAAAGACAATTATCATATAGTGTCATTCATATGAGGAATATAAGAAACAGTGCAGAGGATCATAGGGGAAGGGAGGGAAGAACAGAATGGGAAAATAGGGAAGAGAGGGAGACGAACCATGAGAGACTCCTAACTATGGGAAAGAAACTGAGGGTTGCCAGAGGAGAAATGGGTGTAGTAGGGATGGGGTAACAGGGTGACAGGCATTAAGGAGGGCACATGATGTGATGAGCACTGGATGTTATATGCAACTGAAGAATTACTGAACTCTACATGTGAAACTAATGATGTTCAATATGTTGGCTAATTGAATTTAAATTTTAAAAAAATGTTTTAAAGACACCTATAGATTGAAAGTAAGGGGATGGAGAACTATTTATCATGCCAAAAGAAAGCCAGAGTAGCCATACTTATATTAGGCAAACTACATTTTAAAACAAAGCCTGTAACAAGAGACAAAGGGTATTATATCATAATAATTAAGGGATCTATCCACCAAGAAGATCTAACAATTTTTAATATTATTAATTTTATTTAAATTAATTTTTAATAGTTATGCCTCCAACTTGGGAACACCCAAATATATGAATCAATTAATAAACAGCATAAAGAAACTCATTGATAATAATACAATAATAGTAGGGAACTTTTTTTTTTTAAGATTTTATTTTATTTGTTTGACAGAGAGAGAGAGAGATTACAAGTAGGCAGAGAGGCAGGCAGATAGAGAGTGGGAAGCAGGCTCCCTGCCGAGCAGAGAGCCCTATGTGGGGCTCGATCCCAGGACCCTGAGATCATGACCTGAACCGAAGGCAGAGGCTTTAACCCACTGAGCCACCCAGGCGCCCCAATAGTAGGGAACTTTAACACCCCACTTATATCAATGGAAATATCATGTAAGCAGAAAATCAATAAGGAAAAAATAGCACTGAATGACACACTGGGCCAGATGGACTTAAGGGATATATTCAGAGCATTTCATCCTAAAGCAGCAGAATATACATAATTTTCTAGTGCACGTGGAACAGTCTCCAGAATAGATCACATACTGGGTTACAAATCAACCTTCAACAAGTACAAAAAGACTGAGATCATACAATGCGTATTTTCAAAGAACAACACTCTGAAACTTGAAGTCAACCACAAGAAAAAAACTGGAAAGACCACAAACACATGGAGGTTAAAGAACATCCTGCTAAAGAATGAATGGGTTAACCTGGAAATTAAAGAAAAAATTTAGGGGTGCCTGGGTGACTCAGTGGGTTAAAGCCTCTGCCTTCGGCTCAGGTCATGATCTCAGGGTCCTGGGATCGAGCCCCACATCAGGCTCTCTGCTCAGCGGGGAGCCTGCTTCCCTCTCTCTCTGCCTGCCTCTCTGCCTACTTGTGATCTCTCTCTGTCAAATAAATAAATGAAATCTTTAAAAAAAAATTTTAAAGTACATAGGAAAAATGAAAATGAGAGCACAACAGTCCAAAACCTTCACATAGCAAAGGCAGTCCTAAGAGGGAAGTATATGGCAACACAGGCCTACCACAAGAAGCAAGAAAAATCTGCATTACACAACCTAAATTTACACCTAAAGAAGCTAGAAATAGAATAGCAAATGAAGCCTAAAGTCAGCAGAAATTAATAAAAATTAGAGTATAAATAAATGATATTGAAATTAAAAAAAACCTGTAGAACAGATCAATGAAACTAAGCTGATTCTTTGAAAGAATTCATAAAATTGATAAACCCCTAACCAGATTTATCAAAAAGAGAAAGAACCCAAATAAATAAAATCATGAATAAAAGAAGAGAAATCATAACCAACACCACAGAAATACAAACAATTATAAGAGAATATACTGAAAAATTATATGCCAACAAATTGGGCAATCTAAAAGAAACAGACAAATTCCAAACTACCAAAGCTGAAACAGGAAAAAAAAAAAACAGAATTGGAACAGACCCACAGCTAACAAAAATATTCAATCAGTAATCAAAAATCTCCTAACCAAAAAAAAATCTCCTAACAAAAGTCCAGGGCCAGGTGGCTTCCCAACGGAATTCTACCAGATATTTAAAGAAGAGTTGATACCTATTCTTCTCAAATTGTTCCAAAAAATAGAAATGAAAGGAAAACTCCCAAACTCCCAAATGAGGCAAGTATTACCTTATTTCCAAAACCAAAGACCCCACTAAAAAGGAAAATTAAAGATCAGTATCCCTGATGAATATGGATGCAAAAATTCTAAACAAGATACTTCCAAATTGAACCCAACAGTGCACTAAAAGAACTATTCACCATGGTCAAGTGGGATTTATTTCTGGGCTGCAGGGATGGTTCAATATCCATGAATTAATCAATGTGATAAACCACATTAATGAAAGAAAGGATAAGAACCATATGATACCCTCAATGGATGCAGAAAAAGCATTCGACAAAAGCTTCCTTTCTTGAAAAAAACCCTCAAGAAAGTAGGGAATGAGGGAACATACCTCAACATCATAAAGGCTATATATGAAAGGCCCACAGCTAATATTATCATCAATGGGAAAAACCTTTTCCACTAAAGTCAGGAACATGACAGGGAGGTCCACTCCCACTACTGTTGTTCAATATAGTACTGGAGGTCCTAGCCTCAGCAATCAGACCAAAAAAAAGAAATAAAAGGCATCCAAATCAGCAAGGAAGAAGTCAAACTTTCACCATTTGCAGCCAACATAATTAATGTAGAAAACCTGCAAAATGGCACCAAAAAATTTGTGAGAACTCATTAATAAATTCAGCAAAGTTGCAGGATACAAAATCAATGAACAGAAATCTGTTACATTTTTACACACCAATAATGAACCAACAGAAACAGAAATCAAGGATTTGATTCCATTTACAATTGCACCTAAAACCAAAAGATAGATAGGAATAAACCTAACCAAAGAGGTAAAATATCAGTACTCTGAAAACTATAGAATACTTACAAAAGAGACTGGAGATGACACAAAGAAATGGAAAAACATTCCCAACTCATTGGTTGGAAGAATAAACATTAGTAAAATGTCGATACTACCCAAATTAATTTACATATTTAATGCAATCCCTATCAAAATATCAATAGCATTTTTCACAGAACTAAAACAAATAATCCTAAAATTTGTATGGAACCACAAAAGACCCAGCATAACTAAAGCAATTGTGAAAAAGAAAAGCAAAACTGGAGGCATCACGATTCCGGACTTCAACTTATATTACAAAGCTGTAGTAATCAAAATAGTATGGTACCAGCATGAAAATAGACACGTAGATCAAGAAACAGACTAGACGACCTAGAAATAAACTCACAATTTAATGGTCAATTACTCTTTGATAAACAAGGCAAGAATATCCAATGGGAAAAAGACAGTCTGCTCAACAGTATTGGGAAAACTGGACAGCAACATGCAAAAGAATGAAACAGGACCACTTTCTTACACTATACACAAAAATAAATTCAAAAATGGATGAAAGACCTAACTGTGAGACAGAAAACCATCAAAATTCTAGAGGAGAAAATAGGCAGCAACCTCTTTGACCTCACCTGCAGCAATTTCTTACTAGACACATTTCCAGAGGCAAGAGAAACAAAAGCAAATATGAACTATTGGGACTTCCATCAAGATAAAAAGTTTCTGCACAGTAAAGGAAACAGTCAACAAAACTAAAGGCAACCAATGGAATGGGAGAAGATATTAGCAAATGACACATTTGTTAAAAGGTTAGTATCCAAAATCTATAAAGAACTGATGAAGCCCAACACCCCCAAAACAAATAATCCAGTTAAAAAATGAGCAGAAGACATGAATAGACACTTTTCCAAGGAAGACATCCAGATGGCTAACAGACACATAAAAAGGAGTTCAACATCACTCATCATCAGGAAATACAAATCAAAACCATAATGAGATACCACCTCACACCTGTCAGAATGACTAAAATTAACAACAGAGGAGACAACAGATGTTGGCAAGAATGCAGAGAAAGGGGAACCCTCTTACACTGTTGGTTGGAATGCAAATTGGTACAGCCACTCTGAAGAATAGTATGGCCATTCCTCAAAAAGCTAAAAATAGAACTACCCTACAATCCAGCAACTGCACTACTAAATATTCCCCCAAAGCATGCAAAAATACACATTCAAAGGAGTACTTGCACCCTGATATTTATAACAGCATTATCAACAATAGACAAATTGTGGAAAGAGCCCAAATGCCCATCGACTGATGAACAGATAAAGATATAGTATATATATTTATACAATGGAATACTATAGTGTGTGTGTGTGTATATATATATAGCATATATATATACATATACATATATATATATATATATATGTTGGAATGCCATTTGTTGGAATTTGTTATGATGTGGACAAAGCTAGAGTGTGTTATGCTAAGCAAAATAAGTCAGTCGGAGAAAGATAAATATTGTATGATTTCACTCATATGTGGAATTTAAGATACAAAATGGATGAACATACAGGAGAGGGAGAAAGAGAGATGAAAACAACTCATGAGAGACTCTTAACTATAGAAAATAAACTGAGGACTGATGGAGGGAGATGAGTGGAGGATGGACTAGATGGGTAAAGGGTATTAAGAAGGGCATTTGTTATGATGAGCACTGGGTATTATATGTAAATGACAAACCACTGAACTCTACTCCTGAAACCAATATTGAACTGTTTATCAACTAACTAGAATTTAAATTTAAAAAAAAGAATAAATTTTTAAAAAAGAATCCAGTATACAAACTGAGAAGAAACAAGCCAAGGCCACAACTTACAAACTCTTATTTCTACAAAGTTCACCAAATAGTATCAAATCTAAAATGTTCTAAATTATCAGAAACCATCATATTTTTTCATGTTTTTTCATATTTTCCCATTTTATTTTGAAAAATTTCAAACATAAAAGAAGTTGAAAAGGTAGTACAATTAATTTTCATCCTTTTGACCTAAATTCATTTTAAGTTAATTCAGCTGTTAACATTTTACCACATGCCATATGTATGTATGATATGTGCTTATATAAACACATCAATCTACTCTTTCTCCTAACCTGGAAGTAAGTTGCAAGGAGACCACCCTCCTAAACACTCTAGCAGACATCTCCTGTGAATAAGAATAAGCTCCTGCATTACACAATAACATTATCATACCTAACACTTTTATCGAACATGTAGTTCATATTCATATTCCTACAGTTAACTCTGGACCAAGATAGTGACATAGGAGCCTCCTCCCAATGCACTGAATGTACAGCTACACAAAGAATAATTCCCTGAGAGGGAAATCCAGAAACTACATGAGTGACTCCTACACACTGAGTGAACAATAAAATATCCACATCAGAACATGTAGGAGGGGCGCCTGGGTGGCTCAGCGGGTTAAAGCCTCTGCTTTCAGCTCAGGTCATGATCTCGGGGTCCTGGGATCGAGCCCCACATCTGGCTCTCTGCTCAGTGGGGAGTCTGCTTCCCCCTCTCTCTCTGCCTGCCTCTCTGCCTACTTGTGATCTCTCTGTTAAATAAATAAATGAATAAATAAATAAATGATAAATAAATAAATAAATTTTAAAAAAAAAAAAAAAGAACATGTAGGAAAGGCTCACCACTAAGCCCCACCCTCAGCACAGGACCATATAATATAGAGGGAACTCTCAACTCCCAGCTTCTCCCTAGGGTTTGAACATACAATGAGTGTGCCACATGGGAATTTAAAGCTCTCGCCCAAGGGACAGAACGCCCAAACATATAGCTCTGAAAGCCAATGAGCCTTGTGTTCACAAGTCCCACAGGACTACAGCAAACAAAGAAGCAGTTTTTAAAAGGGTGCAAGAGGACCACCCAATAGCTATACACCCAGGCTCAGCACAGACAGAATTAGCAAAAATCCTCATCTCCTAGTTTCTCCTTAGAAGGAACTCCCTACATACTTTTCCACCTGCTGCCTGAAAGTCTACCTTCTTTTTTTTTTCATATTAACACTCTTAGTTTATTAATCCTCTCATGAAAAATCTGTACAATCACCACAGATAAAGCCACTGCAGCATCTTTACTCCTTCTGTTGTCCTATCTCCAGCTTATTTTTGCCAGCACCATCATTGGCTTTTACAGTCCCCCTGATTTTCTTCATTCTGTTCTTGTGTCCTTTTCACTGTTTTCTTAACGTCTAAATTTTCTTCTCATACAGACTCTGTCTTGTGAGTCTATGCTTGGGTTCATTTTTCCTTGCATAATCCAAGGAGTCATAAATCATGCCAAAGCCAGTTGTCTTGCCACCACCAAAATGGGTTCTGAATACAAATACAAATATGACATCTGGTGTGGTCTTGTACCTTTTGGCTAGTGTTTCCCGAATTTCTGTCTTAGCTACTGTTGCCTTTCTGGGATGAAGGACATCAATGACCATCTCTTTCCGTTGAAGTAGTTGGTTGGTCATGAACTTCCTGATCCAGATAGTTACTGTGTTGTTCTTGATGGCAGCCGAGTTTCAAGCAGCCTAAGAGGAAAAGAAAGTCTACCTTCTAAATCAGCCTACACCTAGATCCTTACTGATATCCTCCCCTTTGAGACAGTGATGAGTCTAGGCACAGCTTCAACTCCTGGGAGTCACCCAGAACAGATATAGTGGCTTGAATAATTATAAAGGTTTGAGAGGCAACCAGATACTCAAGCCAGGCTGATTGACAAGGTTCATCTCCTACACAAGACCAGTCTATCAGACTGAAAGAGGCAGCTCTTTTGTCTAATACACAGAAACCAACACAGAGAGCCAAGAAAAATGAAGAAATAGAAATATGCTGCCTACCAGAGACTCACTTTAGCTTTAAGTACACACATAAAATCAAAGCGATAGGATGGAAAAATATATTCTATATAAATGGAAAAAAATAAGAGGTAGATATATTCCTTTTTTTAAAGATTTTTATTTATTTATTTGACAGAGAGAGACACAGTGAGAAGGAACACAAGCAGAGGAGTGGGAGAGGGAGAAGTAGGCTTCCTGCTGAGCAAGGAGCCCAGTACTCTCGGATCATGGCCTGAGCCTAAGGCAGACGCTTAATGACTGAGATACCCAGGCGCCCCGGGGTAGATATATTCTTATCAGACAAAACAGACCTTAAGCCAAAAACTATAACAAGAGACAAAAAAAATCATTATAGAATTATAATCCTCATTAAGAGGATATAATTGTAAATATTTATGTACCAAACATCAGATCACCTAAATAAACAGAAAGGAGAAAATAGACAGCAATACAATATAGTGGTACCCCACTTTTATTTTTTAAAGATTTTATTTCTTTATTTGACAGAGAGGAGAGAGATCACAAGTAGGCAGAGAGGCAGGTAGAGAGAGAGGGGGAAGCAGACTCCCCACTGAGCAGACAGCCCGATGCGGGGCTCGATCCCAGGACCCTAAGATCATGACCTAAGCTGAAGGCAGAGGCTTTAACCCACTGAGCCACCCAGGCGCCCCAGTAGTACCCCACTTTTAACACTGAATAGAACACATCCAGACAGAAAATCAATAAGGACACATTGGACTTAAGCTACACGTTAAAAAAAAAAAAAAGCTACACATTAGACCAGATGGACCTAAAAGACATACACAGAACACTCCATCCCATAGCAGAATATATATTCTTCTTGAGCATACATGGAATATTCTCTGGGATACGTCATAAGTTATCCCACAAAACAAATCTTAACAAATTTAAGAAGACTGAAATCATATCAAGCATCTTTTCTAACCACAATGGTATAAAACTAGTAAGCAATTATAAGAAGAAAACTGGGAAGCTCACAAATACATGGACATTAAATAACACACTCCAAAATAACCAAGTCACAGAAGAAATAAAAACGGAAATCAAAAATTCTTGAAAGATATCACCTCATAACTATCACCTAATTTCTATTCATTAGAATAGCTATCACCAAAAAGATAATAGATAACAACTGTTAGAGAGCATGTGGAGAAAAGGGAAGCCTTGTACACTGCTGGTAGGAATGTAAATTGGAGCAGTTGCTATGGAAAACAGTATGGAAGTTCGTCTAGAAATTAAAAGTAGAATGACCACATGATCCAGCAATCCCACTTCTGGATACATATCCAAAGGAAACAAACTCAGTATCTCAAAGAAATATCTGCACTCCTATGTTCACTGCAGCATTATTCACAATAGCTAAGAAAAGGAAACACCTAAGTGTCCATCAATAGATGAATGGATAAAGAGAATGTGGTATGTATATACAATGGAATATTATCCAGTCTTTAAAAAGAAGAAAATTCTGCCAGAAGACATGAACAGACATTTCTCCAAAGAAGACATACAAATGGCCAATAGACATGAAAAAAAGTTCAACATCATTCAGCATCAGAGAAATACAAATCAAAGCCAAAATAAGATACTGCCTCACACCAGTCAGAATGGCTAAAATTAACAGGTCAAGAAACAACAGATGTTGGTGAGGATGCAGAAAAACGAGAACCCTCTTACGCTGCTGGTGTAAATGCAAACTGGTACAGCCACTCTGCAAAACAGTATAAAGGTTCCTCAAAAAGTTAAAAATGTGGTTACCCTACAGACTTGTAATTGCACTACGAAGTATTTATCCCAAGGATACAAAAATACTGATTCAAAGGGCCACATGCACCCCAATGTTTATAGCAGCGATGTCCACAACAGCCAAACTATGGAAAGAGCCCAGATGTCCATCAACAGGTGAATGAATAAAGAAAATGTGGTACATAGATACAATGGAATATTACTCAGCCATCAAAAAATGAAATGTTGGAGTGCCTGGATGGCACTCTGGTTGGGCGTCTGCCTTTGGCTAGGGTCATGATCCCAGGGTCCTGGGACTGAGCCCTGCATGAGGCTCCCTAGTCAGTGGGGAGCCTGCTTTTACCTCTCCCCACCCTCTGCTCCTGCTCTCTCTCTTTCATAAATAAAGTCTTAAAAAAAAAGAAAAAAGAAATTTTACCATTTGCAACGACATGGATGGAACAAGAGGGTATTATGCTAAGCGAAATAAGTCAATCAGAGAAGACAATTATATGATTTTACTCACATGTGGAATTTAAAAAATAAAACAGATGAATATAGGCGGAGGGAGGAGAAAATAAAATAAGATGAAATCAGAGAGGGAGACAAACCATACTAGACTCTTAAGTGTAGGAAACAATATGAGGGTTGCTGGAAGAGAAGTGGGTGGCAGGATGGGGGGACTGGGTGGTGGCCATTAAGGAAGGCACTTGCTGTAATGAGCACTGGATGTTATATGCAATTGTGAATCACTAAACTCTACCTCTGAAACTAGGAACACACTATATGTCAATTAACTGATTTTAAATAAAATACATAAAATTAACTAAAATAAATAAAAAGAAGGAAATTCTGCCATTTGTGATGACTTAGATAAAGCTGGAGAGCATTATGCTAAATGAAATGAGCCAGACAGAGAAAGACAAATACTGCATGTTATCACTAGAATGGTGATTACAAAGGATTTAGGGGATGAAGCAAATAGGGGGAGACTGGTAAAAGGGTACAAATTTTTAGTTATAAGATGAATAAGGTCTAAGGATCTAATGTATGGCAACTATGGCTGATAACATGAAATTTGCTAAAGAAGAAATATTCTCAACAACAACAAAAAAGGTAAATACGTGAGGTGATGGAAATGCTAATTAACTCAATGATGGAAATCCTTTCACATGTATATATACATCAAATCATCACACTGTGTGTGATGTATTTAAAGTGTGATGATCAATTTTACTTGTTTTTTACAATTTTACTTGTTGATTATTACCTGTGTAATAATTCTAAGACTAATAAAACTTATATTGCTCTTTGATCTTTTAATTCATGACCTCACCAAGAAATCTGGTTGTCATTTCTCTTGAATCTCCTTTAATCCAAGCTAATTCCCCTGCCTTTTTTAATCATCAAGCTATACCTTCATTTTAATTATTCCTAAGGGAAAAAAAGTGCTGCCATTTATAACTGTAAAATGTCATCAATTACATGATGAATCCTGTTAAATGTTGAAATTTGATATGTTAAAATATGAGAAGGAAAGGTACTTCCTAGGATCCATGAAGTATGATATTTCTGTCTGGATTTGATATAAAGATATAATGACAGATAATAATCAAAGGTTTGGAAAATATGTCCAGTAAGAAAGGACTAAAGAAAACTGAGAGTACTTAGCTGGAAGAAGAGGTTAAAAGGCAATTTTATAACAAGCTTTAAGTTTATGAAAGTGGAAGAGAGTGACAAGATTTTTTATTATATTCTAAGAAAATAAAAGAAGAAAAAAAAGCACATGGATTTAAACCATAAAGTAAGGGCTTTAATTTAGCCAAAAGTAATTTTTTTCTGCCTAGAAACACCTTTAAAAATTTTTCAGAATGGTTCATGAGTCTCTCCAAAGATGTGGGCAGAATGTGCTTGACTGGAGAGTGGACTTTTAGACAATTCTTTTTGAGCAAAGATATGTGGCCTGGTGGAACAAGGGACAAAAAGCACCTTGGAGGTGAAACATCAAAGGCAGAAGTCTGATAACTGAAGCCAGACAGATGTTTCTGTGATGGTGACAGTATATAATGGGCAGTCACCCCTAATTAGAGAATTATTGTGACAAAAATCATATGTAAGGATTTTTTTTTCCTGGCACTTATATGTTGGATGGCTTAGAGTAAGTAAAGAACAGGATTAGGGAGACCAGTTAGAGTCAACGCAATAAGACAGCCAGACCATGGACTCCACCTTGCAGATCCCCCATACAGATACCAGAAGCCTGAAAACCCACGATTAGAACATTTTTCCTCTGACTTCTCGTAAATGCACTAAGTTACTATCCATCTTTTAAAACTGAGTAGTGGATGCCTGCATGGGTTCAGTTGGTTAAGCATCTGCCTTCAGCACAGGTCATGATCCCAGGGTCCTGGGATAAAGTCCAGAGCCCCGCTCAGTGGGGAGTCTGCCTTTTCCTTTCCCTTTGCCCCTCCCCCCACTTATGCTCTCTGGAAGGCTCTCTCATGCTCTCCCTCTCAAATAAATAAAATCTTTTTAAAAAACAATAACGCTGAAGATGTTTCAGTTTCCTTAGGAAAGCAAAGGTTAAGACTGAGAGGGTGGTTAAGATCTTGCAGACAAAGAGAGCCCAAGGAGAATAGAGACTATAGATTCCAAAGCCAAGCTTTAACTACTTAACTTTAACAATTTTGCCTGCATCCCAGCACCACAATGGAATCAAAAACAAAGAAGCTTTTCTTTGCTTTTCTCACACTCATGGAAACAAGGTATTATTACTGAGATTCCATGCCTACTGGAAACCTTTATTAGTTGTAAGGTCAGGTCAATCCTAACAATATGAGCATGTTCCAAAACCTATTATCTAAAATATACGTCAAATCTCAGCTCCACGCTTCTTTAATTTTTGATAATGAACATTTGGTGTTCAAGAGTATATAGCGTTATAAATTGAGGTAGCTAATAACCCTAAGAATTAGCTTCTTTGAAATCAGTGACAAGAGTGCCCTCTCGGGCTTTTATTTTTTTTTCTCCTGACCTTGACGTTACCAAATTGCAAATATTGCTGATGCTTTTAATTTACTAGATTATAGTTCTCCTTTAAGTGATTCCAAAGAACAGAAGTCTCTCTCTGGAAACAGCCTCTGATTAAATACACCATCTTTATCAGCTCACCAGAATCACTGAATCATTCTGCCCTTGACCCCAGAACCTAAATTTGCCCACAGGAAGATAATGGAAGAGAGACAGTAGAAGGGGAAATTCAACACTACGGTTAAAGGTATTCTCAATAGTATGGCCACCATCAGAAATTGCTAAAGTTGTCAAGTCTGTACAGACGGCGCTGGACCTTCCCCAGGGGAGTTTTATACCTGGAGCAATCCCTTCGGATGCCTTGCTCCCTGGAGGTATTTAGTAAATGTGTAGTAGCCTAAAGAAAATCCTCTAATTAGCAAGAAAAGGCATCTAGGAGTTTTAAGAAAGCGTAATCCATAATGTAAATTGGTGCCAAGAGTCCCTTTTTGCTGATGACAACTCCAAAGAAGTTGCACCCAGCCCCTTCAGAGGTCCCCCAGCCTGGTGTGGATAGAACCTGCTGCTCCCACTGTTCAAGTGTTACCGTGAACGAGAGCTGTTCAGGGTCTTGGAATTCCAGGACAGAACATGTCATCTGCTGACAAAAAGAGTATTTTCTTCATTCCAAATCTCAAAGTGAAATGCATCCTCCCAGTTCACTCTTCAGGGTCTTCTTCATGCCTCCAAAGTGATTTTGAGGCATTCTATTTCATTTCCATGATAGCAGATTTATGAATATTTACTGATTGCAAGCAATGGCTATAGGGAAGCCCTGTGAGAAGGCTCAACTTCACTGCAGTAGCTTTAACAATAATCAAAGTTTCAAAAGAGCAGTATGCCTTCTTTAGCCCATTACAAATAACATGCCACAGCTTAAAGACCTCAAAGTAAATGACTAAAACAATAAAATATAATAAAGGGGGGAAAGTCATCTTTCTCTTTAAAAAAATTAAAGAGTCCCAGATGTTAGAAAAACAGCCATTGATCAGAAAGTGACTTAAGAAGGAAGCTTAGATTGTAAACCAGTTGCTTTCTCTTCTTACCCCCACTCCCACCCCCATTAGTCCTTCTATCTGGGTCTTTAATGCATTTTTCATTTACACAAAGACTTCTTTAAGCATGTAGATTTCTACTTTCACTTGGTTTTACAACAACCTCCATATTTTGAGTTATCTGAAATAACAGCTAGACTGTTGCTCCTCTCTAGGTATTCTGAATACCGGCTTTTCAACAGAAAAGTGAGAACCTCTAAATTCCTATATGACAATAAGATATTATCGTTGTTCTATCTAAGCACCAAAAGTGGATTTAACAAACTAAAAACTAAATAATCCATCCATAATCATACTTGAATTCCAAACATATATATTGAGTGTCTACTACATGCCAGGCACCCTTCCTGACCCTAGGGATTGAGCAGTGAACAAAGACAGAAAAAAATGATCGCACTCAAGGAGCTTACATTGTACCAGAGGGAGACATAATAAATGATTAAACAAGAAAGTAAGTAGTATATGAGATGGACATAAGTGCTCAGAGGAAAAATAAAAAAGGAATGCTAGGAAAGGGCAGAGAGAGTAAGGGATAGCATCACTGATAAATGACGTGCAAGCAGAGCCCTAAAGCAGGTGACCGTGTGCCAGAAGCATCCTTGGTGTGATTGAGACCAGGAGTCGCGGAAAAGCTAACATGGCTCTACCCAAGTGGGCAAGGAGAGGCTGGTACAAAATAGAGTCAGAGAGAACAAGAGGCCAGATAGGACTGGCTTTGTAACCATCGTGGCTCTGTCTGGCTAGAACTCAGAGTAAGATGGAAAGTCACTGGAGGCTACTGAGTCAGGGAGAGAAGGAACACTTTTATTTCCTAATAACTTAAATCATTTTGAAGCAGTTACTATTACTAACCCTCAGGTTTTACAGATTAAAAAAAAAAAAAAAAAGGCTTACTCTAAAAACAGGGCTGATTCAAGACTCAATCTTCATACTTTTGTGAATCTATTGGTGAGAAACTGACTTCCATTCTGTTGCAGAGAACACACTGGGGAAGCCCAAATTCAACACACTGATCTTCAAACAGAATTACCTGCTTTGGGAGAAAGGCTAACTCGGGCCTACTGCATACACATACTTCTCTTAGGCATAAGGTAGATGGATGAGATGGTCCATAAACACTGATAGAAAACCTATTAGCTGAATCACATTAGATTAGCCAAGTAGTGTTATTGAGGGCATCCGAAAAACCAAGTGCTAACGTCAGTGGACTATGCATTAAATAGAGGTGAGATACTAACACCTAGAAGGACAAATGGAAACTCTTTCATTACTTAAAATAAATTTACCCACATTTCCTTAGCAACAACCTATTCCTTTGATCGTACAAAGAGAAAAGCTTCTTCTCAGTCAGGAGAAGGCAGTTACTTAAAGAGGCAGGCAGATATTTGATGGTTTGATGTGCAAATCCCTTGCTGAAATGACCTCCATCTGAGCCTGCCCAGAATTAGGCATTCCTTTGGGCTAAGTCATTATCTCACTAAAAGGACTTTGCAAAGGCTAATAGCATAGTTTAGCACATTAACTTCCCAGCCCTTGGTGATGCACACTAGCTAACTGAAACCTTGGCAAGGAGGGCCCTGAGGGAAAGTAATATAAGTGGGCACTGGCCCAACAACAGCACTTTTTTATCCTTTCATTAATAATACCATTTATTGAGCTCTTACTATGTGCCAGCTTCTAATCTTAGAAGATCCCAGAGGTTACTACTATTATTCTCATTAAAGATGTTGAATAAATCTCCCAAGGTCCGAAGCTGTAAGTATGAATCTAGTATTTAAACTTAGCACTTAACACAGTTCTTAGTACATAGTAGGTGCTGAACAATCCACAAATGAATGAATGAATGAAACCCAGATCTGATTCCAAAGCTCAGACTCTTAACTATGTGCATTTACTCAGCAGTTTATAGTTTTTAAGCATTTTCCCACATGCTGTGGTAACGGGTCGAAACCACCCAAAGTGGTATTTCTCGCAATAAAGCACCTCTTGTAAAATACTTCCTCTTCCCTCAGCTTATTCATTAGGACCCCAAGAGAACCTGGAGACAATCTAGAACATGAGGCATACAAAGGGCAGGGTGTTGGGGAGCAGGGGGACTATCACAGTAAATTGGGTGAAGATTTTGTAGACAAAAGGCTAAGAGACACACAAAGATGAAGGGCTGCTGTGGTGGTTACGATGGTAGGCTCCAGAGTCACTCAGGCTTGCGGTGGTAGCCAGCCCCATCTCTTAATAGCTGTGTGACTTAACCACTCTGCCCCTCAGTTTCTGCATCTGTAAAATGGGGATCATTATATCTACTTTACCAGATAGTCATGAAATAATGTGAGAAAATGTGTGTAAAGCGTGTGACACATAGTAAGTGCTCAGTAAAGTTAACTATCCTGATTATTAAAGAGTAAAATGGTGGTTCCCACGGACAAATGTTACAATGTGACCTATGGTCCTCATTGGAGCCATAAACCACTGTAGTTCCCATATTTGAAGATCTTCATTACAAAAAAAAATTTCGGGTGCCTCGGTGGCCCAGTTGATTAAGCAACTGCCTTTGGCTCAGATCATGATCCTGGAGTCTCAGGATCAAGTCCCACATCGGGCTCCCTGCTCCGCGGGGAGCCTGCTTCTCCCTCTGACCTCTCCCCTCTCATGCTCTCTCTCTCTCTCTCTCTCTCTGTCTCAAATAAATAAAAAATAAATCTTAAAAAAAAAATCTCTCTCTGACCTAAAGGTTTTGAAAATAGTCGCCCGCCTGAAAGTAGGAACCAAAAGACCTCTTAAGAATTTATTTCACCCTGCAATTCTAAGATGTCCCAGTTTCTAAAACCCTGTCTGGGGAGGTTGAAGTGAGCCTTCCTCCAGTAGAGTTTCCCCTTTTAGAAATTCTGTTTCATGCCAGTGTTAATTTCACAGTGCTTAGTATTTTCTCTATTATTCATGAGTTCTCTGCAATTCAATTTTACAAAGAAAAGGAGGACAAACACAGATACGTTTTCCCCTTTGAAAACAAAACAGTTTTAGCCTCTGTGGAACAGAAGGCCTGCTGATCAGATGAGTCTCATGTAGCCAGAGCAATTGGATTTAAGCCCGTTTCTTGAAGACAGCCCAAAGACAAAACTCCACGGTTTGCATTTACATTTGGGGGACATTTTACCTTGCCTTTCTCTTCGTTAGAGTATATCAACTGCTTGAAATCTACTCTGCTTTTCTTTGTAATTCAGCTTCCCTCCTCTCCCCCTTTTATTAGACAACTGTGAGAGCCACATACAAAAGAAAGAGAGGGAAGCAGGGTCTCCCCACCATCCTACCTCCATTTGTCCTGCTTCCAGTAGGCCCTCCCATAACACGATTACATTCCTTCACCATCGGTGTGTTGTCAAATGCTTTGGTGCTAACAGAATAACTTGACCAAATGGACTGCCATTAAATTTTTCATCAGCCACTGTGCAATATGCCTGTGGCATGGTGGATGCAGAAGGGTCATGGCATATATGGGATCTTTGTGCAAAAAAGAAAAACTCACTCCTTCAATGGTGCAGAGTTTGGCAGACAGTGTCTTTCTGCAAATTAAAAAAAAAAAAAAATGTACACTTTCCTCAAGACTGACACTGTCTTAAACACAGACTAGATTTCAGGCCCTACTCATACCTGCCAAACTATATAGTAGCTCTGCCCTCAACCACAGGACAAGAGTACTCTGTCATCCTTCACCCAGTATCTTCATACTTATACCCAGTGTGAAAGCTGTGTTGAGAAAATCTAGGAAGGAGCGGTCAAGCTTAGGGACTGATTTATAAATTCCTCATTTCATTCTTTTTTTAATCTTTTTTAATAAACATATAAAGTATTATTTTTCTCAGGGGTACAGGCCTCACTTCATTCTAAAAATGAAAACAACTAACCTACTTTGCTGGAAGTGGTGTTGATTAGCTCAGACTAAAGCATAATGGACAGGATATCATTTAAGCCTGGGCATCCTTCCCCTCTGGAAAATGTTTGGTACTACAGACTAATATACAAACATCTAATACCTCAGGTCTTATTGTTGGAGACACATGAGACAAGAGATGTTGAGATTTTAACTGTCATAATCAAACACTTACATGTGCCAGAGTGATTGATTGGAGGACTCAGGAGCTACCATATCCAGTTTATCACATTTCATCCTGTTATCTAGACAAGCCACTGTGGCTACATCTTCACAGAGATACTGGTAGTGATAGGGCCGTAGATTCATTACAGGGAAGGGGGAATTTTTCTCTACCACACTGGAGAGCATCAAAAATAAAGGAAGATATCAGAAGTGGAAGAGGGAGAGTATAATGCACAGATATGTCCACCTGCAATCAATCAAGAGAAGTAACAGGCTCAAGAAAGAATTATTAGGAAAATAAGAACTTTAGAAATCACCTAAAGTACCATCCTGATATGAATCCGAGATCTTCTCCAATACCAAGAGCTGGACCTCCGCATATCACTTTCATGTCTAAGACAACATGGACCACATCCAGGATCAGTGGGACACATGTTTCCTGGGACATGCATCCATGTTCAGTGGGCCTCAAAGGCCAGGCTGGACAGCCAGGACAACCATCAGTGAGCAGACAATGTATTGCTAGGGGGGCAAGGAGAGAAGGGGACACTCTCTCTTCAAAGACTTCCACTGGTACACAGGGACATTGCTTCCATGTAGCGAGCTCTCCTTGACCAAGAACAGCTTTTACAGTTTCTAAAACTCATGAGCTATTTGTTCATTCTACATTATGACAAAGTGGTCTCTATCCTTCTCATCATAAACACCCCTGGGTCTAGAGGTCACTGTCACATTGTCCAATGCCTTCTAGCCCCAGTGTGAAATAAGCCAACTCTCTTCTCCTTTCCTGTCTAGGTCTGGCCTCCTCTCTCTTAGATCTGTGACTGTCCTATAAATTCTGTTTAAGTCGTTGAGTTAATAAATAACTTAAGAGAGCTCCAGCAAAAACTAAAACCAGTGCTGAGTATAATCTTGATTAGATTAAATGTGCACCATTCAGCTAAGTCCTCTGAGATAGGAATTAAAATTAAGTTGAATTTTTTTTTTTTTAAAGAGTTGAAATGCAGCCTCAGAGTCAAATATTAGGCACTGGTGATAAAGCTGAGCAGATACCCCCCTTACCATCTTCCACCTTCTTCATCATTTTCCCACCATGTGCCCATTTCTCTTTCCTCGCACCTCCTGCTTAGATTTGGCACCAAGGAAAAGACATGGGAACAAGAGCCAGGTAAACAGGTGTGCATGGATATTTCTACCTATTTCTCACACTCCTCTGGCATAGCTCTCTCCCACCTTCCCTTGCTCCTACATCATGTGTGGGTGAATGTGTGTGTGTGTGTGTACCCATGCACGCACACATACACACGAGCAGGCACGCATGCACGCACGCAATTAGCCAGTGAGCACAAAAGTGGTATTCAAGTCCTTTATCCCTCAGTCAGGGGGAAATGGGGTTGCTAACACAAATAGCATTTTCAAACCTTGTCCTGCTCTATAGAAACAAATGCTCCTGCCAGAAAAACACCCTATAATTCACTTGGCATTATTACCAGTGGATAAATGAGAGGTTGTGATTTCAGCTCTCCTTCTGATTGCCCTATGAAGTGGCATCCCCACTGATGTGCAGGCTACCCTGTTATTCTCAGAGCGTTCAAACCACCCTCCGTGCCCCTACTTTGATAATGGCCATTGAGATTCAAACAAAATGACTTTAAAACTTGACATTCCAAAATATGGTTGTTGTGCTTTGTGGAAATTAACTGTCTCTTTGTGTAGGAAAAAAACAAAACAAACAAATAAAAAAACATGTGTAATTAAGATACCCATTTCCAGTTGGATGTGAAAGGTTTCCATAAAAGGAGAATCAGCCTCACTGTCTCTGCTCACTTATGCTTCTCTTGGAAGCTATCCCAACAGCACCCTTCCAGGCCAGCTGTGCCAAGGCACTCGTGTTCAGGCACTTCCTGAAAAGGAAGGAATTGAGCCACTGAAACCTGACTTCCTCCATCTTCTGCAAGAATCTTCTCATTGGCAATAAAGTACAGACTTTAGTGAAGCTTAGACTATTAAACTGGAAATATTAATTGGTACAGAGCCAACAGACAATTATGAAAGAAAAAAAGGATTAATATCTAAAATATATAAGGAACTTATACAATTCAATAGCAAACAAACAAATAACCCAATTATAAAATGGGCAAAGGACCTGAATAAACATTTCTTCCAAAGAAAACATCCAAATTGGTAACAGGTCCTTGAAAAGGTGTTCAACATCACTAACCACCAGAGAATGCAAATCAAAACCACAATGGGGTATCATCTCATATTACCATTAGGATGACTACTGTCAAAAAAGATAGGAGGGGGGCGCCTGGGTGTCTCAGTGGGTTAAAGCCTCTGCCTTCGGCTCAGGTCATGATCTCAGGGTCCTGGGATCGAGCCCCTAGTCGGGCTCTCTGCTAGCAGGGAGCCTGCTTCCCAGTCTCTCTCTGCCTGCTTCTCTGCCTACTTATGCTCTCTCTCCTCTCTTTCAAATAAATAAATAAAATCTTAAAAAAAAAAAAAAAGATAAGAGGGGCACCTGTGTGGCTTGGTCAGTTAAACATCTGCTTTCAGCTCAGGTTATGATTGAGGGGAACCTGGAATCAGCAGATCAGTCTGCCTCTCCCTCTCCCCACCCCCGCTTGTGTGTTCTCTCTGGCTCTCTCTCACCCTCTCTCTCAAATAAATAAATAAAATTAAAAAAAAAAAAAGCAAGAGGTAACAAGTTTTGGGAAGAACGTAGAGAAAAGGGAACCCTTGCGCACTGTTGGTAGGAACGTAAATTATATAATCATTATGAAGAAAAATTTCTGCAAAAAATTTAAAATAGAACTACCATCTGATCCAGCAATCCCACTTCTGAGTACACATCCAAAGGAAATAAAATCAGTATCTCGAAGACATAGTTGCACCCCCATGTTCACTGCAGCATGTATTCACAATAGCCAAGACTTGGAAACAACCTAAATGTCCATCAACAGATGAATGGATAAAGAAAATGTAGTATATAAATACAATGGATTATTATTCAGCCTTAAAAAAAGAAGGAACTCCTATAATATATAACAACATGGATGAACCTGGAGGGCATTATGCTAAGTGAAATCAGTTAGTCACAGACAAATACTGCATAGTTTCCCTTATATGAGATATCTATAAACTCACAGAAATAAAGAGGTTGAATGGTGACTGGCAGGGACTAGGAGGAGAGGGAAATGGGGACTAACTGTTCAATAGGTAAGCAGTTTCAGTTTATAGTGAGTAAGATGAACGTAAGATGAGTAAGTTCGAGAGATCTGCTGTACAACATAGTACCTAGAGTTAACAACACTGCATGGTACACTTAAGAACGTGTTAGAAGGTAGATTTCATGCTAAGTGTCTTATCTCACACACACACACACACACACACACACACACACACAAACACAGACACACACCACACAATCTAATAATTAAAAAAAAAACACCATGAGAGGCCACATTTCTAGAAACTGGGTCATTGCTATCCATGCCATCCTGGCACAGCTTTGAATCTCTCTGGTACAAAGCAGCTAAGAGAAGATAAGGAATCCAAAAATGCCTCCTAGGGGTAGACAAAATAGCATTCCTGGAATCAGGATCAAGAATATTGAGGCTGCGCGTATCGCATGGAGCACTGGGTGTGGTACATGAACAATTAATCTTGTAACACTGAAAAAAATAAAATAAATGTATTTGGGGGAAAATAAAAATAAATTAAAAATTAAAATTTTAAAAATTTAAAAAAAAAAGAATATTGAGGCTGAAAAGCAATGGCTCTGAAATTTCTGCAGCTTTGCTTCAACCTGTGCTGAAGTCCAACAGTTCTCCCTCCTCAAGTGACAGGTGTCCCAGGTTCCTAGCAAGCTGAGGTCCAGACTTAAGGAGACCTGCTGGTAGTTATGTGTAAACTGCTATAAATATGTGGTAGACTCTGTGAACTGACATTTCAAAATCTGAAAAGGTAAAACAATGAAAAAAAGAAAAAGAACTTTTTTTTTTTTTTAAAGATTTTATTTATTCATTTAACAGAGAGAGAACACAAGCAGGCAGAGAGGCAGGCAGAAGCAGAGAGAGGAGCAGGCTCCCTGCGGAGCAAGGAGCCCAATGCGGGACTCGATCCCAAGACGCCGGGATCATGACCTGAGCCAAAGGCAGTTGCCCAACCAACTGCGCCACCCAGGCGTCCCAAGAAAAAGAACTTTTTATTCCCAAACCAACTCCTGATAGACATGGGAGTTCTGTTTATTTTGGAGGTTTCTTTTTTTTTTTTCATTTCAAAATGCTTTATTATGGAGAATTTCAAATATATAGGATAAGGTAATGAAGTTGCTCTTACCCAACACTGAGGTGAACAACTTATCAACTCTTGACCAACCTTTTAACCTATATACCTTCTCTAGGGACAGTGTGAAATCAGCTCATATCTCCCTTAAGAGTGGCCTGTAAATATTTCTTCACACAGTTCAACTGAATGAAATCGGTCATGGTAATGCAGGCGTTTTGACCTGCTCCATTTCTGATCTGGGCCATTTCATCTCTCCTTAAGCAACTTGGTTGTCCCCCTCCAAGAGGTCACAATATTGATGCTAAACCTAGTGTCAACACAGGGTCATCAGCAGACTGTTAAAGGCTCAAGACCCAAAGGCTCTGGCCCTACCCTTCAATCCATTTGCAGGGAACATTTAAAGCTAGAAAAAAGGTGTTGGGTCAGGATTCCCCTTGCCCTCTACTCCTTCTGGGCCACAACCATAATGGTAAGCCTAGGACAATAGTACAGGGGATGAGGCATCCAATCTGGGGTCATAGTGCCTGTTGCCCTCAGCCAAATCCCTGGGTTCACCCTGGGATCTCTGCAGAGGACAGAGAACTCAATTCTCATGGTCCCTCTCTCTACCAGCTGTTCGTTGGGTGGTGACAAAATAAGTTACCAAACATCTTCTAATAGGCAAACAAATGGCAAGTTATACTTCCTCATGTTCTTATAGGAACAGAAAGAATCTAGAGCCTTTGTCTGTGTCCCAAACCTCCTAACTTCCCCATACTTATCTTGGTTAATAAAACCATGGCTAAGAAGAATTTCACTGACCCAAGATATTTTTTAAATAATCTTATGAATTCCCAGAGGGAATTAAAATACACAGTGTGGGGAATTAAGCCCAGATTCCCCAGCACTGTCTCCTATATAATTGAAAAATAGAACCACACGTAAAGAAAAAAAAAGCTGAAGAGAAGGGAAAGAATGTAGAAAATGGAGCTGTTTTCTGCCAAGATAAGAAATCGTTCTAAGTTGCCCCTGGCTTAGGTTTAAACTGTACAGTTTGCTCTAAAATGTGCTCAAACCCCATCACCTTCATTCAAGCCCTCACTAAAACTTTAAATGAGTTATTATACACATTAAATTGTCATTTAATCGTACCCAAGCACTGTCATAAAAGCAAATGAAGCAAGTCAAGCAGCAATGGAATAAAAAATACTACACTGGTTACATTCTGAAAGCACAAGCTGAAAAATGCTTACTGTCACCTCATACAAGGGGAGAGGGAGGCCTGCCATCATCGGTAACAAATGGCTTAGGGGGCTCCGGCTCTTCACTTTCCCACTTGCAGCTCGGGAGCTGATAGCTACCAACCAGCAGCAAGACAGGTTTCACCTAACTGATCATGTTTGCACCTACCTGGATCTGTGGTTGTTTGATCAAAGGTCCAGCTCAGAAAGACACTGTCAGGCACTTGCCCCAAAGTATGTTCTCAAATGCTCTTTCTTAATAAGGAAATGATGACAAGTCTCTGTTTCAGAAATCCTTTGTACAACACCCACTGAGGCTGTCTTGACAGTGAAGTTAAAAGCTCCATACAACTTACACAAACACAACCCCTGCTCCGACTCGCATCCATGCAGGGGATTCATGGCTTACGCAGCCCCATCAACCCTTGCTTTTGTGATCTCTTTAGGGGCAAAGACAGGGGAGAACTGGCAAACCCAAAAAGACCAGGTGGATTTAGGCTGGTAAGACCAGAGAGAAGAAGTCAGGAAGCTTGGAGAGATTGTTAAAGCTGAAGGTGAGAGAGAGGGAGGGGGTGCTCAGGTGGGGGCAGCAAAGGCCTCTAAGACATTTTTAAAGAGGAAGAGGGAAAAAGATGGTTTTATGAAGTTATGCTATACGCTGTGAAGGTAAATCTTTTTTGTTTGGTTTTGTGTTTGTTTTGAGTTCGCTTGTTTGCTCTATTTTTGAGAGATTGCTTTTTTAAAGATTTAAATTGCTTTTCAAGTATTTTTGGAATTCCAGACAGGAGTCTTTTTCTAAAAAAGACTATGTTGAGACTAGCCTATATAGTGACTTCATCTTATACAGTTATGTTTAGATATTTATATCTGTTTGGCATTTTCTGAGAGTAATTTATTCCATTTATTTAGTATTTGTTGAGTGCAAAAACACTCAACCTGGCATGCAGAAAACTCAAAGATATCAGACAAGGACCCTGTTTCTAAGAGCATAACCTGGTGTAATTACCACTTAATGGCTACGACAATTATATTCAATTTAAAAGCACATACTCTATGAAAGAATAGCAGAAATCAGCTCTATAGAAACTCAAAATAGGGAGAGAACACTTCCAGCTGGGGAGGAAGTCGTGGGAGAGGGCAAACCATCATAAACTTCAGAAGGTTTCACTGGGGAGGCAGCCTCGTAGATGGGCTTTAAATGGTGGATAGGCTTTGAGCATGCAGAGATGGGAGGGAAGGGTTTTCTAGGCAGAGAGAAGGGAATTCCTTACTGAAAGAAAAGCCTAAGCAAAGAGTAGAAGGAAAAAAATGAAGGAATGATTCAGTAAATAGTGAGTGATTATGTTTAACTAAAGAAAAGACTGTATGAGGGCAACTACTAGATGAAGCTGGAAAGGTAGGCTATAAGCAAACCATGGTGAGCTGGAAATTCCATGTAAAAGACCTTGGATTTGATTCAACAGTCAATTGTGAAGGATGTAAATGGAGATCAAAGATTTTGAACAGTGTGTTCCTAAAACAGGACAAGTTTCATGACTCTGTTCAGACCCAGCCTGCCCCTCATCAATATTCCTTCCCACCCAACATCACTCAGACTGTCCTTAATTCGGACTCCAAAAACATGTTTTCAACCAAGTCTGTACTGAGGCTTTGGAAAAAGGACTGAATTCCCTCTGTCGATCAGGCAAGAAAACTCCAGGCTGAGTACAAAGCAGTGTTTGCTAACATAACTGGTCACTACTGCCTTTTCTGCCCAACTAGGAAAATTATGACCAGACTAGAATATCATCTCCTGCCCTCACTCTCATGATCCAGTATGAGCCCAGCTGCTCTGAAGAGGAATGGGGCCATTGGCACAGGCACATTCCCATATGCTGTTGGTTTAAGACATGTTAAATGGTGGCTGAAGCCGCCAAAGTGAAGGCTAGGTGACAGACAGATGGCACAAATGTAGGCAAATCAGCGATACTGGAGGTTCTAAAGCAGAGGACACATGGACCAAGTGTCAGGGAGAACTGATGTTGGTATCCTGAGAGGGGGTTTCATGTCCCAGAGGAAGGGTGTTAGAGCGACGAGCTGGCCACTGGTAGAATAGAAAGCTGTCACGCACAGCGCATCCCAGTCACTGTAAGCGCTATTGCTGAAATAGCAGGCTTCCTGGTACAGGGAGCGTATCTCCTTTGATTCACTACTGTAGCCTATAATTATTCCTGTACATAGGAGACACTCTAAATATTCATGGCATGAATGACTGGGTGAACTAGTGCAGCCTGTCAGGCAGCCTCCTAGGAAACTGTAGAGAAGATTTCTGCCTTCGCAAGGAGCTGGATTCAGTTTCTAAGATCCCTCCCAGCACCAGGACCCCATGCCATGGTCCTCCTCTGAACGTTGAAATTTAGTCAGTATTCATTGAGCACCTACTACGTACAAGACAATGTTCCACAGAAAACAAAGATAAATGAAAGAGAGCCCTCATTTTCTTTTTTTTTTAAGACTTTATTTATTTATTTGACAGAGAGAGACACAGTGAGAGAGGGAACACAAGCAGAGGGAGTGGGAGAGGGAGAAGCAGGGAGCTGAGCAGGGAGCCCAATGGGGGCTCAATCCCAGGACCCTGGGATCATGACATGAGCCAAAGGCAGATGATCAACCAACTGAGCCACACAGACACTCTGAGAGCCCTCATTTTTAAGAAGCTCATCGTCAGCTGATAGTCAATGGCTTAGCAATACCTTCTTCAAAGGGATCAGAGAGTCTCAAAGTTTCTGATTTATCTGTTTAGTTTCTTCCAGAGATCTTTTTAAGTGTTAATATGCATATTTACTAACAACCTCCTTCCTAGACTACATAGTTCTGAATTTCCTCCCCATCTGAATAGGTAGGTGAGGACCCTAAAGCTCAGATTCAAAATACTTCCAGAAGACAAGTGATTGCCTGGAACTGTGGCATTTTAATCAAATGGCTTATCTTTCTTTGCCTACTGTGTATGCTTTTACTGGAGTTCATGAAAGAATCATAGGATTCTGAGGCTGAAAGGGAACGTAGAGCTCATCTAGTACAATGCCCTAAGGAAACTGAAGCCTGTGCAGTCAAATGGCCTCCAGTTAGTGACATAGCTGAGACCAGAACTGCATCTTCTGACTCAGAGCTAACATTCTCTATGCCACACCAAACTAACATACTTTTTAAGCATCAGGAAACTTATGATGTACCGCATGAATTTGTATTATAGCTTTAAGGCCTTATTTCCATAATCCAAAAAGATGTAATGAAATACTTGTGTTTCTTTAATTCTCTGAAGAAAATTTATAGAGGCTGCTCAATGTAATGGAAAAAAAATATTGGAGTAGATCCTTGAAACAAGGGTTCTAGGCTTAGCTCCCCTAGTAATTTTATGTATGCCTTCAAACTTAAGCCCTCTAGGTCCTAGTTTTCTGGCTGAAAGTAAGGACACTGAACTAGAATTGGTTTTAACAAACTCAAGTGACTCAAATAATCAAGACGGTAACTTCTAACAGGCCAAACACAAGACTACAAAGCAGAGATTGGGAGCTAAAGAGCTCATGTCCCTTTTAAAGGCATTCAAACCCAAATTTAAAAAAAGTAAAATAAAATTATATAGACCCCAGAAGACAGGGCTATGATTCAAATATAGCCCAGAGTCAAGCAATTTAACACCTTAGAACTAGATGTTTAGGTCCCTTTTTTCTCTAATTTCTGGAGTATGAAAATAAAATAGTTATCAGAGGTCAATGTTTTTTTTTTTTAAGATTTTTATTTATTTATTTGAGAAAGAGAGAGAGTGAGAGCATGAGAAGGGAGAAGGTCAGAGTGAGAAGCGGACTCCCCTTGGAGCTGGGAGCCCGATGTGGGACTCAATCCTGAGTCTCCGGGATCATGACCTGAGCCGAAGGCAGTCGCCCAACCAACTGAGCCACCCAGGCGCCCCAGAGGTCAATGTTTTGATCAGAGTCTAACATGTTATGATTATCTTCAAATATCTCATTAATTTTAATGCTCCATGATCCAGAAGTATCTAATCATTTTCCTCTAGTTTGCTGTGCAGCTTTCAATAGTTTGCATAATTTCTCTGTGCCACAGTTTGTCATTAAGTAAATGAAAAATAACATTACTGACCATTCCTATGGAGTATGGTATGACTTAACTAGTTAATGTTTCAGCAAAAATGATAAGGATGTTCATTAATAAAATACATCTCATGGGCATATGTTCTTTGTGATCATTTGCCTCAATAGTTCTTTTGTTGCCATCAACTTTTATTGACTGTTTCACATAATAAAAACCCCAAGAAATTGATTTTAAAAGACCAGAAAGGGTGTGCAATACAGGACTGCCAACAATAATGAAATAATTTAAGTCAGAATTAGACAAAAGGACAAATTAAACTCAGCAAATTACTCAAGGACTATGAAACGCTGATTGTTCAAGTGTAATTAAAATATACAACTAGAATAGTAACTGCTACAGTTACTACTATGATCAATGAACATAGTAGCTATAAAAATTTAATGTGAGTAGCCTATTTCTTAAAATGCAAATAATCAACCCAAAATGCAGCTGCCTATTATGAGGCCACCACGGAAAAACTAACAAGCTCATGAAAATTGTACTGATGACTCAGAAAAACAGGCTACTATAAGATATTAAGAACATTGTTCTGGATATCAACATCACCATTTAATCATAAAGATTAATTTCTCTAAAAGGAGGGGTGGAGCTCTTAGAGCTGTAAGAGTATTTATTTCCTCCAGCAGATTCTTTACTGAATGCCTGGGCTGAGCAATGATGTATGCCACATCTCCTCACCCACACTGTCCATGTTACACCCCTTTCATTACCACCCGGACCACTTTTCCTACATGGTGTTCAAACATTCAGATCTAAGTCCTTGAATCTGCATAAAACAAGATCAAACTGGAATCTATAATAGTTACAGACATATTTTGATAAAGCCCAAAAGGGAACAGGGGACTAGAGGCAGCAGTGAAATTTTACCCCCCTGCTCTCTGCTGGTCACCCCAAAAACCAGTCCTGGTCCTCAGTGCCTTGTGAGTGGTCTACAGTCCCCTATGATATGGAAAGGATATCCCTCCCTCTATGTTATGGTCCACAAGGATTGTCTCTCAGTTCACAGACAGTTTGTTTTCTCCCTAACACAGGAAGACACGCCACAATAGTCATGCAGTATAGGCTTCATTACCAGCCACCAACATGTACCTGTAATCTACCCTTCTTCAAGCCTCAGAAGCCTACCTTCCTGGTCACTCAAGACTCAGGCTTTTTTTAGAGTAAATCCTCCACTAAGATTTTTAAGATTTTAAGATCTCCACAATACCCTTCTTGAGATGTAGCTTTAGTTTATATACACATAAGCACATTTAACCTAACAAGTGGGTCTGAATCCAACTGTGGTAAATGCGGAGGGGTTTGGAGGCTCCCCATTTTCCGTGAGTATAATAAATACTACTGTGGCGCACAAGGAAGAAAGCGAAATGATTTTTCAGTTCTACACATATATGAATATTTATTTAACAAACACATCACAGTTACCATTGGCACTGTTCTAAGGCTTTTATATATACATTAACTCATACAATCCAAAAACTGCCCTACGAGGTAAGTAGAGCCACCCTACACACAAGAAACTGAATACATAGAGATTTGGTGACTTGAGGTTACCCAACAAGTAAGTTTTGAGGATGCTCTGGTTCTAAGGCCCTATTCTTAATTATTATGCCACACAGCCCCCCAGCCCAAGCTGGATCCCCACTCTGGTATGACAGTGATAATATTCCACTGAGGGAGAACTGAAAAATAGTAAGAGTGAAAAGTCTACATCCTTTGATCTCCTTTTCTCCATCTCGTCTAGGCAAATGGCCAGGGCTAAAATCTTACTTCCCAAGTGGCTGAAAAGCTGATGACATCAGAATAAATCTATACTGAGTAGAATCATCTATAACATATTTCAGGCCATTCTCTTGATATCTGATTTCTCCCCAGCCCCCCTTCTCACACTAATAACCCAGCATCCCCTGGGGGAAGCTTACATGGGTCAGGTGGGAGCAGCTCTGGCCTCAGCCCTATCCACTGCCTCTGGCCTTATATGCGACAAAGCAGCCACTGCTCCGTATGACACAATTCTCAGAGGCT
This sequence comes from Nasua narica, assembly GCA_028533885.1. NCBI lineage: Eukaryota > Metazoa > Chordata > Mammalia > Carnivora > Procyonidae > Nasua > Nasua narica. The sequence goes on along the minus strand of CM052800.1, from coordinate 39,981,390 downwards.
GTCTGAGGCAAGAGCAAGCTTGGCTAGAGTTAACACAATTCATAAGCAGGCAATGAGTCCTCCAGAGCTGAGGCAACACCTCCACAGCCAACATATTGATACTATTCCAGATGGTTTCCTTCTGTCCTAGTCTCTGCTGCCCATGCTGCAAATACCAGGAGTTTACACTCTTAATTTGCACTTCTACTACTGTAATGCTGGGAAGACTTACAGTTCAATTCAGTTACTTTTTTTTCACTGACTAATAGCAAATCACTCTGCAAGAGATAAAAGGCAACAACATTAACATTTATTGAGCATCTATTATACAGAAAATTTCAAATATCTCATCTCAGTTACCCTTACCACAACAGTATGTGGTACTACCACTGTTTTTAGGATGAGGATATGAGAAGAGAGGAAAGTGATTTGATCAAGATCTCACAGCTAAAAGCAGCAAAGCTAATGTAAATCCAGGCCTGTCTGACTCCAGGCCTCTACTCTCTCTCACCACACTAGAGTGATTTGCTAAAATCACTTACAGTAGAATGAGTGAAACCAATGTATAAAGAGATAACCACCAACCAAAATCCCAGGAAGTTATTTTATGGGTATTGATAAACTGATTCTATGGTTTATATGGAAAGGCAAAAGATCCAGAATAACCAACACAATATTGAAGGTGAAGAACGAAGTTGGAGGATTGACACTACCCAACTTCAAAACTTACTATAAAGCTACAATAATCAAGACAGAGTAGTATTGGCAAAAGAACAAATAAATCAATGTTACAAAACAGAGCCCATTAACAGAACCCCATAAATATAGTCAACTCATCTTTGACAAGAAAGCAAAGACAATTCAATGGAGCAAAGATAGTATCTGTAACAAATGGTGCTAGAACAACCAGACATCCATAGGCAAAAAAATGAATCTAGACACAGACCTTATATCCTTCACAAAAATTAATTCAAAATTGATCAGAGACCTAAATGTAAAAAACAAAACTATAAAACCCCTAAAAGATAACATAGGTAAAAGATGACCTTGGGTAAAGAGAGGGCTTTTTAGGTACAACACCAAAGGCCCAATCCATGCAAGAAATAATTGATAAATTAGACTTCATTAAAATTAAAAAGGTCTGCTCTGCAAGATAATACCAAGAGAATGAGACCAAGAAAAGCCCTGGGGGAAGAGTAAGTGTAGA
>CM052800.1:39946018-39979704 GCA_028533885.1 Nasua narica | reverse complement strand
TTTCTCTTGATGGCTGCATAGTATTCCATTGTATATATATATACCACCTCTTCTTTATCCATTCATCTTTTGATGGACATCTAGGTTCTTTCCAGAGTTTGGCTATTGTTGTCCATGTATTTTATGTAGAGGAAGAACTTTCATGTCATGTTTAGGATAGAATTTATGTATTATTTCCACCTAAGTTGTTCTTTATATTCAACTTAGGTGATAGACAAGAATGACTTAAAAAAGAGAGAAAGACAGCGATTGAGGAGATAAGCCACAGACTGAGAGAAAATATCTGCAATAGACACATCTAATAAAGAACTGTTACCCAAAATATACGGAGAACTCTTAAAACTCAACAATAAGAAAACAAACATCCCAACTAAAAAATAGGCCAAAGACCTTAACAGACACCTCACCGAAAAAAATATACAGATGGCAAAAAAGCATATGAAAAGATGGTCCACATCATTTCTCATTAGGAAAATGTAAATGAAAACAATGAGATACCACTACACACCTATTTGAGTGTCCAAAATCCAGAACAATGACAATGCCAAAGCCAGTAAAAAAGTGGAACAACAGGAACTTTCATCCATTGCTGGTGGAAATGCAAAATGGTACAACCATTCTGGAAGACAGTTTGACAGCTTCTTACAAAATCAAATATACTCTTACCATATGATTCAGCAATTGTGCTTATTGGTATTTACCCAAAGGAGTTCAAAATTTATGTCCACATGAAAACCTGCACACAGATATTTATGGTAGTTTTATTCATAATTGCCAAAACCTAGAAGCAACCAAGACGTCCTTCAGTAGGTGAATGGATAAACATACTGTGGCATATCTAAACAATGGAATATTATTCAACACCAACAAGAAATTAGTTACCAAGCCATGAAAAGACATGAGGAACTTAATTACATATCATTAAGTGAAAGAAGTCAATCTGAAAAGGCCACATATTGAATGATGCCAACCATAAAACCATTCTGGAAAAGACAACACTATGATGATAATGAAAAAATTAGTGGCTTCCAGGGGTGATGTGAGGTAGAGATGAATAGGCACAGTACAGAGGACTTTTGGGCAGTGAAATACTCTGTATCTTACAATCATGGATATATGTCATTATATATTTGATGAAACCTATAGAATGTACAATCAGGAGTGAATCCTAAAGTAAAACTATGGACTTTAGGTGACTATGATGTATAAAAGTAAGTTCATCCTTAGTTAAAAAAGAAAAAAAAGGTACATTTTGGTGAGTGATATTGATATAGGGGGAGGCTGTGTATGTGTGGGACAAGGGATATATGGGAAATCTTTGAACCTCCCTCTACATTTTGTTGTAAACCTAAAACTACTCTTAAAAAATGAAGTCTTCAAAAAAAAAAAAAAAAAAACAGGGGCGCCTGGGTGGCTCAGTGGGTTAAAGCTCTGCCTTCAGCTCAGGTCATGGTCTCAGGGTCCTGGGATCGAGCCCCACATCGGGCTCTCTGCTCAGCAGGGAGCCTGCTTCCCCCTCTCTCTCTGCCTGCCTTTCTGCCTACTTGTGATCTCTCTCTCTCTCTCTCTGTCAAATAAATAAATGGAATCTTAAAAAAAAAAAACCTCCTTAAAAAAAAATAAATAAAAATTTAAAAAAACAGAACACAAGGTAGAATTAAATAGGGATATAATAAATATTGCAAATGGAAGGCAGAGGAAAAAAACAAGTCATTGCAACTAGCGGTACAGGACAAGGAAACTACTTTCTTGAAAACTAAGTAAAAATTTAGATAGGCCAAAGAAGTTGTGTGAGCCTAAGGACAGAGACATAGCTGGGCGTGTGGCAGAGACTACCAGCTACTCACGAACATCCATTTCTTCTTCCTCCTGGACCTGACCAGATTACTATTTCCCAAAACTCTTGTGCACCTCAGGGGGGCCACATGAGTAAACTTCTAACTAATGGAATATGAACAGAAGTGAAGACTGGGAGGCCTCACTGATAGAAACCTCTCATGTGCACTGGGTGTGGTGCATGAACAATCAATCTTGTAACACTGAAAAATTAAAATAAATTTGGGGTAAAATATTAAAAAAAAAGAAACCTCTCATGTGAGCTTCTCTACCACTTTTACCCACCTGGCTGGCTAGAACGAAGATGACCAGGGCAACTCTGAAGTTGTGTGATGAAGATGGCATACCCCTCAGCAGTTCTATTCTATGCATCACCTCTTGGATGAGAGCCCTCCTGCCCACCAGGAGCATCCACCTTGGGCTGTTCAGTGAATGAGAAATATATAAACTCCTTTTATGTTTGAATCCATTATGCATTTTGGGTCTACCTGTTACAGGAGGTAGTGTTAGCTTAACTAATGCAGGTGGTATATTCAGGCAAAGGTGAATAGAGAAGCATGCAGGGGATACAGTGGAAACCTAACTGGTAGTTATACTCAGACGGATCACGTTAAAGAGCTGAAGTTTCTTCTGGGGCACCTGGGTAGCTCAGTCGGTTAAGTGTCTGACTCATGGTTTTAGCTCAGGTCATGATCTAAGGGTCCTGGGATCAAGCACCGTGTGTTATGTGTCATGCTCTGGGCTCAGAGGACAGGCTGCTTAAGACTCTCTCTGTCTATCTCCCTCTCCTTCCCTCTCCCTCTGCCCCTCCCCTCACTCTGGTGTGCGTACAAGTGTAGTCTCTCTCTAAAATAAATAACTAAATCTTAAAAAAAAAAAAAAACAGATTTCTTCTGTTAGCAAGTCAAAATAAATCCACACTCTGGTGAAATTAAACCATATGCAAGTAAATTATGTTTTGAAGACCATCTTTATGAGTATTCGACATTTAAAACTATACTTTGGTCATTAACATGAGTACCTTCTTATACTGTCACTCTTTTATTTTACAAAAGAAGTAAACCTCTAGAAATGATACCCATGCTTTAATTTTTCCACTTGTCATTCCATTAATGAGCACTCATTAAATTGTTACAAGTTTTAGTTTCAGTTCCAACACATGCTATAATCAGCACCTGACAATGGAAGAGGACACCCAAGTAAGAAATACATGAATGCTCCTACTTTAAGGACAATCAAAGAACAAACAGAGAAACAAAGATTGCAGCTGGCATTATACTGTCAGAGAAAACGAAATGTTATAAAAGATATTTCTATGCTTTTTCAGGCATACTTTTCCCAAAGCCAGAAATGTGGCACATTGCCCAAGAAAGACAGGAAATAAGAAGTATATAAAAGCAATACTGAAAGAAGGAACAATAAAAAAATTAATTTGAAGCAGAAAGCAAGCACATTAGTGCAATCTTACTTTTCTGAATGAACAGCTTCTCTCTAAATACAATCTGTAAGATGAATGTTGGACATGGTTGAAGTATTGTGACAGGGTGAAAGGAGGCAGGGGAAAAACTGTTTCTCAATTCAAAGAAAGCATGAGGTAGATTTTGAGAACACAAATTTTGGTAGACTCCAAGAGAAGTTAGTCTGACTATGGAAGTAGAAGGCAGAAAGAGAAGTTCGAGTGGCAGACAATGTGAAGTTAGGTATGATTTCAAGATAGAGTGATCTAACAGAAAGAATCAAGAACTCAGTCATGTGACCACACCTAACTCCCAGGAAAACTGTGCTTTGGAAGGAGAATATGGATTTTCATGAGCAAGTGTCAGCCTCTGTCACTATGTTCTTCTATGATTCAATCACTTCTCTAATCCACTTGCCTCAGAATGAAACTATCTCTTTTTCTATTTTAGAGTACAGATAGACTTGCACTGATCAACCTATAGCTATTGAGTAAATAGGTATAGCTAGCATTGCTAAACTTTCAGAACTGGAAAGGATATATGAGACTTGATCCCAGTTATTTGATTATAAACAAAGGAAATAAGATCCAGGAAAGTCAAAGTTATAATTTACATTTTATCAGCTTTGTTGCACTGGTTGAGCTTCTATTAACAAAGAACAAAAATACAGAGGCTTAACCAGACAGTTTATTTCTGTCACATAATAGTCTGGATCAGAGTTGGTATGGTGGCTTTCCAGCAGAAAGGGAAGAATGTTGGGAAGGACAAAGTTCTTTCCTTTTAAAGGCATGATCGAAATATACACATACTACTTCCCCTCACATCCCAGTGGCCAAAACCAAGCCACATGGCCAAACTAGGAGCAAAGGTGGCTGAGGATTGTGGTCTTTGCTGAGCAGCCATATGCAGAAGCAGAAACTTTTATTATAATGAAAAAGAAGGGGAAGATGAATAGATACTGCAAGTCAATACTTGTTAACTTAAAAAAAAAAAAAAGCCAAAATAAGTCCCCATTTATATAATGAAACTCCTAATACTAATAATTTATTAGCCTGGTAGAAAATCATAGGAATGGTATGATGCCTTCATGGAGAATAAGAGCCTCAAATTCAGCTCCATTGGAAATGAACTCTAGAAATACTCAAGGATGAGTAGGATACTATCCAAAGCAATTGTTCCCAACATCACTGTATGTCACAGGATCATCAGTGATCAATGTCAATGAATAGGATCACCCGAGAAAATTATTTTAAAATATCAATGCCTGAGTCCTACACATTCTAAATCTGGGTAGGGGCCTGAACACCTAAAACTTTTTAAGTCCCCAAAAGTGAATAAGATGTTGGGGCCAGAATTAAGGATAAAGGGGCGCCTGGGTGGCTCAGTTGGTTAAGCATCTACCTTCAGCTCAGGTCATGATCCCAGGATCCTAGGATCAAGCCCCACATCAGGCTCACTGGGGAGCCTGCTTCTCCCTCTCCCTCTGCCTGCCATTCCCCTACTTGTGTTCTCTCTCTCTCCCTCTGCGTCAAGTAAATAAAATCTTTAAAAAAAAATTTTAATAAATTTTAAAAATGAAAAAATAAAATAAAATCAATGATAAAGAGAAAATCAAAGATAAATATTCAAACTCACCTGAAAGGTTAAACAAAAAAACCCTTATTTTAAATAAATAAATATTGTTGGACTTTCCTGAGTAACCTCAATCAAAAGGATTTTAGATTATAAAAGACTGATAATGAAAGTGTAGGACTGGTTTATCTCCTGGCTCTGTTACTGTTAGACTTTGGGCTAGTTCCTAACACATTCTGAGCTTAATGTCCCTAGTCCATAAAATGAGGGGTTTAGCCAAAATGATTGCTTGTAGCATTTCCTCATATATTCACTTTTTTCTAGCCAGTTTTTTTCATTATTTTTTCATTTTATCATTTTTTCATTAGCAACATAAGAGTAAAGCAAAAATAAATAACATTTTAACAAATATTTATAGAGGTCTTACTTTGTGCTAGCCTCTGCTAGGAATACAAAGGGAATGAAGATAAAAGTGGGCCAGGTTTATTCCTTATTCATGAAGCTTACAAGCTATCAACTGCAAACATTATACCAGGTCCTATTAATGTTGCTCGGAAGCCTATTGATGGCCACCTTTGAGTGTTAGGAATATAGCGAGGTCTTTCTTTCCCTTTCTCCTTCTCCGTCTCTGTCTATTTGTCTGTCTCTGTCTCTACCACCCCTTCCCCATTTTCCCCTTTCTCCTTTGCAACCTCTTTTGTTTAAATTCAAATTTTTCTATGTAATACACTCGAAATGGAGGGAAAAAGTAAATCCTATAAAAAGCATTATTTTTTAAGACTTTTTAAAAAATATATTTTCAGAGGCACCTGGGTGGCTCAGGCAGTTCAACAACCAACTCTTGGTTTCTGCTCTGGGTCATGAGATTGAGCCCCATGTTGGGCTTTGAGCTCAGCACTAATCTGTTGAGATTCGCTCTCTCTCCCTCTGGTCCTCGCCAATCCTACTCACCCGTGCGCTCTTTCTCAAATAAATAAATCTTTTAAAAGCAAATAAAATAAAATAAATTTTCAAATTCCTGTTCTCTTCTCTAAGAAAGGTATCAAAAGTAAGCAAAATGTAGACAAAGAGATATTTGATAAGGTAGAGCTCATCCCAAGCAGAAAGAACCTGTAAGAGCTGAGTCCCTCTTCTATTTCCACAGCTTTTAGGAAAGGAAATGCAGATCCAGCAGAAATGCTACTCTGTGTGTATATCTCTGTCTGTATGTGCCCACGTATATGTGTACACACACACTTCTACATGTTTAATAGAGCAAAGGGGCAACAAAAGATGAATACAAATAAAAGACAGTGATGAAGGAACAATGAAAAAAAGAAAAATAGCACTACTCAAGAATAATTAGTTCCTTTTTCTATAAGTCAAACAGCCTTGATAATTGAGGTTTCACAGGCAAGTCCTACAGTATTTCCTCAGCTTTCTCTGGTGACCTTCACCTTGCCACGGCTATTAAATGCTGAGAGGCTAACTACTGTTTGTTTCTTGGATACAAAAAACATTCAGTTCTCTCCAAATGATTCTGTGCTTTTCCTAAGGCGAGCAACTGCCGCCGCCCAGTCAGCTCGCAATTGCTCTGCTAGGGGAGAAGCACCATAGCAGGGTATGTTCTAAGACCAAAGAATCTGAAAGCTTTGGAACATGTGGTATGATTATTATTATTTTCCCAGTTGTTACCCTTTCCTTCCTTATGTTTTGCTTAGTTTAAAGAATTTTGCATTTCCTAGCATACACTAATATTGTTTGGGAGGAAGAAAGAGAAACCTAGCCAAGAACAGAGGCAAGCTAAAACTAAATTCACAGTGTCTTAAATGATACCACATGAACTTTTCTGTATTTCATTTCTAAAAAGGTCTCACTGTGGACTCTATGATTAACATTTGCCTTGGAAACAACTAACACTTAATATACTTTATTGACATTCATTTATTAATAAGTTGTAGAGTTAATCATGGGACTTACTGTTGAAGCATTGCTCTTTAGTCAATATACAGTAGAACCTCCATTTTTCATTACCTAGTAAGTCTTTCTAACAGTATTCTTTCTCCCTGGTGACCCTATCAATCAAAGGGGGAAAAATAGTTATGCTCATTCATTAATATGCTTAATGGTAACCCACAGCATTTTTAAAGCAACTGTAAAATATGTCAAACATACATATATGAAAATGTGATATCTCTGTAAATCAATAATAAGTAGGAACAATATTAAATGTTTGGCATTATGTGTTTAAAGTAGAAATGTTTTGCCCCTTTTACAAAAAAAGAACATGATATGTATACAAGAAAGCATTAATGATGCTTAAGATCCAACTAAAGTGGTAGTTCTAAACTGAGGACCATTTTGTCCCTAGGGGACATATGGCAATGTCTGGAGACTTGATTGTCACAACGCATCAAACTGACCTTCACCAGAGAACCTCCTGGCTTCTTTCTTTCCTAGCCAATCTTGCCAAGACTGCAGGACCAGCCACTCATTAGTCCCTAAACAGTGTTAACTGGGGGCCACCCATGGGATAAGCATCATGCAATATATATTTTATACATTTATCTTAGTATTAACAATCACCCCGGAATATCATTTCCATTGAACAGATGATGAAACCGAGGCTCAGGAAAATAATACAGCATATCCAAGATCTTATGTCTGGGAAGGAAGTATTAGAGCCAAGAAAATATTGGAGCCAGGCGCTAAAGCCCAAACTCTTTCCATCACACCAATCTCTTAGTTCGACAGGCTCTGAGATTGAGATGTGTGTGCAGAAGATTACGGGGGCAAGCTTCAACACCTGTGTGGGAGAGAAATACGATTGGGATGCTGACCCCAAGATCCTGTATAGGGCTCTGGAGCTTAGATGAACTTTCAGAGTCATCTGGCCTTAAGGTAAGGGAACTGGGCCTCCATATCCCACTCTCTTATAGACTAGCCTAGATTCTGGCTTCCCCAGGGAAAGAGTATGACCTTAGGCGAAATAGTCTTCTTATGAGGAGGACAATGGCAAAGAAGGACTCAGCCAAGAGTCAGCTGCCAGTGCTCCCAGAAGCTGAGGGAATGAGTGCCTTAGACCCACAAAGAGAACTGGCCAGGGTCCTACAGCATCCACCATATCAGAGAACACAAGTCCCTCACGTTTCCTATCCCTCGCTGTACTGACAAGGTTGAATCCTCTGTCCTTAGAAAAAAAACTGTTGCCTATTTCAGGTACCACTTACTATGTGATTTTGAATCAGTAACTTAATCCCTTGGTACTTTAATTTCCTTATCTGAAATATGAAAATACTACTCACAACATGGGATTTTTCAGAATCAAGGAGATTTTAGGAGAATACAACTCCTGGAACCTAAGCACCTGGAAATGTTTCCTATTGTTGTGTATTTCTTACTTTGGCTTTCCTCCCTCCTTCCCAGGTTCCTCCATATATAAAAGGTCATTTAAAGTCAAATACCAACAGACATAAGTTATGGAAGTGCCCAAATCTCAGTTCAGGACTTTGCCCCATTGTTTACTTCAGTCCTACAACTGCTGCTGCCGTCTCACTTTACTCACTACCACTTAAGAGTATGATTCCTTAAAGGAAGCTCCAAGAGACTTCTTTATGAATACTTGAAGTACTCCTGGGCTCACTCCAGGACAGTGGTTGTTTAAATAATTCATGAGAGTTGTGCCTGCAATTGGCAAAGACAAGGCAAATTGCACAAGAGCAGCTTATTCTTTACACGCCTGCACGTGGTCTTTGATAATACAGGATGCTAGCAAAGAATTCAGTACTGATTGAAAAAAAAAAAAAAATGGGACGCCTGGGTGGTTCAGTTGGTTAAGCAGCTGCCTTTGGCTCAGGTCATGATCCTAGAGTCCTGGGATCGAGTCCCACATCAGGCTCCTTGCTCAGCAAGCAGGGAGCCTGCTTCTCCCTCTGCCTCTGACTGCCACTCTGCCTGCTTGTGCTCTCTCTCTCTCTCTCTCTCTGACAAATAAATAAATAAAATCTTTAAAAAAGTAAAATAAATAAATAAATAAATAAAACAAAGAAAAGAAAAAAATTTTAAGTGCTCCGAAGAAAACAAGACAATATTTAAAAAACAGTTAAGCCCAAAAGCAATGTGAAGGTGACAGCCACCAGGCAATAAACATAAAAGAGGTACTATATTCGTTGGCTAGATTTGGAAATGGTCCCTTCAAGAACCAGACCATTCACATTTTCAAGAGTATACAATAAATACAGAGTAGTTTTCTCCACACTGAAGCCTTGAAGATTTTTTAATGCTCCTGCCAAAATGAATGCTGGATGATGCCTGATGCTATTGAATAATGAAGATGTTATCTATTTCTCTAATGTTGTTAGAAAGCATTGCATTATACAGATAAGGGTTGTGTAACTACAATGGGTCAGTGCAAAAGACAAGATATTGTTATAATAGCAGTTGTATCCTTAAAATGCATTGTACTGACATAAAGAGAAACATGAGTTTGTCTCAGAACGCTAGCATGCTGATGACATAACCTATCTGGGCTTTCATGATCTTGTTTTTGATAAAGTCATAAGCCCATTGCCTTCTCTTTCAACACAACTGCCCAATGTTCAACCAGAAGGAACCATTCAATTTTACACCCAAAGCCCATGTTTTCCCATTTCCAAACCATAGCTTATACATCTTCTCTGTAACCAGAGCTGCCATCCCTCCATTTTTAACAGACAAACTCCTCTCCATCCTTTAAGGTCTATTTCAAAGTCCTCTTTTAAAACAAGTTTTTCTAGGCCCACCCTCCCCAAACTAGACATGATCATTCCATGTAAACTTTAATAACACTTAGTCCGAATCTCCCTTCTAGCAATTATTCTTGCCTATCTTGCCTTGGCTTGTTTTATTTATTTATAACATTTCTTTTCCTCTGTCTTGTAAGCATTTTAAGGCAACGACTATGTCTTAATCCTCTTTGCACCTTCTTTAGTACCTGACACTGTGCCCTTAACTTGAAATGTTCAAAATGTGGCTGGATTTATCAATAACACTTTCCCTTCAGCAGTTTGGAACTCACTATTCACCTTTTATTATCCCCATACTTCCTCTGCTCATAGGAGTCAGCACAAAGTGACCTCAGCTATCCCTTGAAAATACCAGAAGATCAAAGGTTAGATATCTGACACCGTTTATGAAAGGTTGCTACCCTTCTGACTTTCTAGAGTTATGGGATTCTAGAGTTCAAATGCTCTTTAAATTATATCTGAGTCTGGGGTTAAGTGAACTTCCCAACGTCACATATGGAGCAAACCTAGGACTAAAATCTAATGTAAGGATGAGATATGTTGTTGTTCAACACTGCTGTCACAGATTGGGTTCAAAAGAGAAAAAGAGCTTTTCTCTTTTATGGTTTTGAGCTAATTCATTCTAGGAATATAATTTTTTTAAGTATAAGCTTAAGAATATTAATTTGCTAAAACAAGAATTATCATAAGAAACCTTGGACTTAACATGTACAGCCAGCATGCTCTACCCTGATTCAAAGTTTCAATGACAAGTGTATCAGATTTAAAAACATACAAGCAGGTACTTGCTTATAACAAAAACATTTCAGGTTCTGTTTGTACTATCGAGAACATCCAAAGAAAAATGAAGTTCAAGTAGAAACGTTTTGATGATTTTATTCTCAGTAGAACTCAACCACAAACCAAAGTCACAGATGAATAATGCTTCAAATGAAGTGAAAATAATGAATCGATAACGTGACTAGCAAATTCTGGGGAATGGATCAGAGTTCTGAAAAATCTCCACAAAAGATTTTCTTCCAGGGAGCTTTTGCAGCACCCAAATGCATTTATTATTGGTTCACTGCAATTTCTATGGAGCAGAAACTAAGCAAGACCCTTTCTGTTCCTTCCATTTTTTCACTTGGTTGGCTATAACCTCATATTCCCTTGTTTAAGTACAACCTACAACCTGTCTTCATCAGGCTAAATTAAGATTTTTACACCCTATGATCTGTGATTTTATAGCTTCCTTTTTTTTTTAAAAGATTTTATTTATTTATTTGAGAGACAGGGAAAGTGAGAGAGAGCATGAGAGGAGAGAAGATCAGAGGAAGAAGCAGACTCCCTGCAGAGCTGGGAGCCCGATGTGGGACTCGATCCTGGAACTCAAGGATCATGACCTGAGCCGAAGGCAGCCGCTCAACCAACTGAGCCACCCAGGTGCCCCGATTTTATAGCTTCCTTATACCCCAAAGTTAAGATGACCTTATGCCCCAAGACCATATTTGGAAAGTTATCCGGTTTTAGTTTCTTTGTGATGCCTGTGTATGTCATTCTCCTCAGGGTGATTATCACGTAGGTGAGCATAACACAGTTCTATACAACACTTCTTCCATGTCATGAAGAAGTATTGAACCTCAATACTAAATGCCTGGTACTTCTATCTAATTATAATAGAGGCCAATGGAACTATTTAACACAAACTCCCACAGGGCTTCATAGCCAAAGAGAAGCAAATACTTGTGCTATTATGTGGCAAATTCAGAGCTTAGCACATACAAAATCAAGAAAATTTCGATAAAGGCAGATTTATCTTTTCAGATCTCTGTAAGTAATGAGAGGTCATATTGAAGATTTGCTGCATAGTAAAAGCACCTTTAGTCACCCTATCTGTCATCATGGACAGGTCTTTAGGGGAAAGTCTATGCAAGGTAGAATGCCAAAAGGTTATATAAAGTATATGAATAAATGTGGACTATAAGAAAAATGCTTTTAGGTTTGGAATTGATGAAATTTGACCATGAAATAATATAACTGGTTTCTAACAGCTATGATAAGATGTAAATTCTGGTTCAAACAGGTACTGTCCATTCAAATTGGTCATCTTGGGAGATAATATATATTCTAACTATGCTACCCTTGCTCCAAATATGTAATCTTTAAAAGTTAGTTTCAAGACACAGTCTGTCAAAATCTTCACCTGGGCTTTTAAGCTGGGCTTGAGTTTTGGAAAACAACAGGCTGCAGGCAGCTCTGAGGTGCCCCCACGCCCTCCGCCTCCTGGTGTTCATGCTTTTGTGCGAGTCCCCTTCCTCATGTATGAGTAGGATTCCTAACTTGCTCAGCCAATAGAAGATGGCAAAGATGACAGAATATATATAATTACATATATAAACTTACATTATCTAAGATTGCAACCCAGCTTGCTAGTAGACAATCTCTCCCTTGCTGGCTTTGAAGAAGCAAGTAGTCATGCTAGGAAGGTCTGCAGAGCAAGGAGCTGAGAGTAGCCTAAACAACAGGAAACTGAAGCCCTCGGCCAACTAACAGCCCACAAAGAACTGAATGTTGCCAAGAACCATGTGAACTTAGGGGTAAACTCTTCTCCAGCCAAACAGTCAATGAGACCCAGCCCCAGCTGGGTCTTTGCAACCTTACTTTGCAACTTTATGAAGGACCCAAGCCATGCCGAGACTCCTCATCCACAGAAACTGAGATAATAGGTGAGATTGTTTTAAACCACTAAGCTTGTCGTAATGCTGTAATACAGTAATAGATGACTAATGTGAAAACTTTCATCATTCTAAGCTAGCACTAGTCAATATAATATGTAATTTTTTTTTACCTTAGATATCATTCTTAAATCTAATCCTCTTAATTACCTTTTCCTAACTTGCTTTTCTACCTATTCACTCCTAAGAAAATCAAGAATTCTCTGGGAAGGGAACTACTTTCAAATTTACCTAATACTTTATACATTAGATTAATAGCATCTAGCACTTACAGGACATTTACTATGTGTCAGGCACTGTGCTAAGCACCTTATAAGTTAGAAATTCTTACATTCCCATTCTAAAAGTGAGAAAAGTAATAAAATAAATTTCCCAAGCTCAAAAAGCTAGTAAACAGCAGTACTGAGAATCTAGCTCAAGCAGTCAACTTCCGGAGTTTACACAATTAACATCTTTCCTATAAAGGATATGCAGGAGCATTAGCTCATTTGAGGTCTCTATAAGAAAAAAAAAAAAAAGCTATTCTAATATTACTGATAAACTGGGGCTTTGCGAGTTTAAGAAATTAAATCATTTAACTTGTTAATAGCCAAGTAGTGCCTAAAAGAATCAAAGTTTCATTGCTTCCCCTAATCCTGTGCTCTTTCTTCCACATGAACACCAGTCAGTTCTTGCTCTGAAGTACTGAGGCTAATTGTTTTGTGGGCCGGTCTGGCAGCCAGGGTGTGGCAATATCTAAAAAAGAATCTCTGAAACAGTTTTGAATGAAGAAACCATTATCCAGACACTCAATGTAAACACATTCAAGGGTTCCATCTTGAAAGATTTCATCTCCAACAGTATTTCTATGATCATAAAATTATAATCACCACACCTCATAAGCCAACACAAACTTTACAGTTATACCTCATAAGCAAACACAAAAATGTTAGTGAATACAAGGTACATAACTCTGTGAAACTCAATTTCCTAAACTATAAAATGAGGAGGGCTGGAGAAGATCAATATTTCTCAAAGTATGTTCCAGAGAACACTAACCCCAAGACATTAAAACATGTTTGGGGGAGGAAAAAAAAAAGCATGAGGAGGGAGGGTTTGTATGGTCAAACAAGTTTATGTTCTTTGCAGCCCTCTGGATGGCTCATGTCCACAGTAGCACTTAGAGGCTCTGAGAAGTTCTGTACTAAAGAAATCTATGAACTCTGCTGAACCCAGGGGCTTCAGAAGTTTTTAACCATATAATCTTTTTTCCTGGGAACACTTGTATTAATGTCTTCTAGGACTCTAATTTCTACTTGGGAAATAACATGAATTCATCTCAAGGTTAATTTTCATTTCACAGGAAGTTAAAAATTAAGTTTGACCTATAAAGTGAGTTAGAGGTAGTTTGTTTAAATTATATAAAACTTAGGAGGCAATTGCAAATGTCCCCAAGAGCATACATTTTCTCCAGGCTTCCAATCCATCAATTTTAGCTACCCATTGTCTACTTGTTCTTTTCAAGGTACCTTGAGTTAATGATTTTGATGAATCTCAGAACAAAAAATAACATTTAAAGATAATCAACCCATTTTCAAAGCAAAAATTCTTGGTGTAACCATTTATCCTACCAACTTGCTTCATGTAATCACACATGCCCCACAAAGAAAGGGAAAAAAGAGGGCAAATATATAACATTTCTATTACACAAGGAGTTTGTGAAGTCTCCTCCGTGCTGTTTCCTTATTTCAGCTAAAATAACCATGTTCAAAGAGTATATTAATCCTATTGACCTTTGCAAAGCTATAGAGAGGAATCTCACCCGTTTTTTCTTTTTTGTCGTATTAAGAAAATTTCCTTACGCAAGTCAGTTTTGCAGTCTGTAAAGTGGAAACAATAAAGCAGAGGCTTTGGAATTCACTTCATGTTCCTTTATCAAGATACTTCCCACACAGCCAAGTCATTAGTAGCAGACATAACAAAGGTATCTTTAGGAAAATCGTGGGTGCTGCTTTACAGCAGTTCTTTTCTCCGTGAATCATCTTGGCCTCAGCTCCTACTTTAGGCAAGGCATCTTACTTTTCTCAGGCTTTGTTTTTAAGCCTCTGTTTCCTCATCCACAAAATGGGCTTATTCTCTTTACAGAGCTGTTAAGAGGAGTCAATGAGATAACGTGTGGGAAATATCATTCAATACATTTACTCAAAAAGGCATCTGTGAGCCTGCAACTCTGCTTTTAGGGATGTTACTGCACTTAATCATTATTATGACACTCACATGGTGGCCTCTGTCATTACAATTTTCATAAATGAGAGAACAGGAAAGTTAAGAAACTTGCCCAAGTTCACCCAGCTAATAAACAGAGTACTATGAATTTGAACTCTTTTCTATTTGCCTCTTTGTTCTTTCCATAGTACCACACTGGTGTTCAACAAAATGTGTTGAGTATCTCCTATAGCATACATTTGCCAAGATGCTGAAACAAATTTAAAAAGAAAGAAAAAAATCTTAAGTTGGCCTGATCTCTAGGCAAAGTCATCAAGTAAGCCAAACTGATCTCTATCCTTGCTGCCACCAGGGAACAGAGTCTTCATGTTGCTCCCATTAAGCCCAAGGATCTTCTCACAGTGCTTCACTAGGGCTACCTATCCAGACACTGGCCTGTCTTCTAGATCAATGCTACTCAAAGTAGTTGGTCCATAAGCTATTTGTTAGCAAACAATGTTGAAATAAGGGGTTTGCACTAGAATGTAAATTAATATGCTGCTTCCTTCAATGAGAAAGCCTTGATAACAAAAGAAAAAAAATCGCTTCAATTAAAAGAGTGCTCAGTGACCGGAAAACCACTTATCTCATGGTGGACCAGCAGCATTCCCCAGACCACGCTATGAGTAGCAGTGTTCTACAACATTCTCAGAACCCTCTCTTTTGGGGTGCCTGGGTGGCTCAGTTGTTGGGTTCTGCTCAGGTCATGATCCCAGGGTCTTAGGATCAAGCCCCACATCAGGCTCCCTGCTCTGTGGGAAGCCTGCTTCTCTCTCTCCCACTCCCCCTATTTGTGTTCCCTCTCTCACTATCTCTCTCCATCAAATAAATAAATAAAATCTTAGGAAAAAAAAAGAACCCTCTTTTTTCTTTCCCCAACAGAACATAACAGTTTTTACGTTCATTTCCCATATGCTCTGCTGCTTTCTGTGACTAACCTTAACGCTAATTCATATGAAGGTATTGGAGTTGCTATCAGTTAATGTTTGGTGGCTTTGAGTAAAATATTTATCATTTAAAATGGGTCTATTATAGATATTCCTTAACCCAGAAAATCATTTTAATAGTGAAGATTTTAGGTACCATGTAAGACTATGAGAATATATATTAAGGAGACAGATAAAATTTAGATGTTGCTTAAGTCACAGCAAACTATGTATGTGGACATACTCACCACAAATATGTGTGTGCACATGCACACGTATGTGCTCAGTGGTGGCATTTGAGACATGATGTGTTACAGTATTGTGATGTGAAAGTTAGGGAGAGAAGTTGCATTGCTTGCTCTTTAATCTAAAGATTCCCACCCTCCTCCCCACCCCCCACCCCCGCCAAAAAAAAAAGGAGAAAAACAAAAGATTTCCTCTGAGTTTGCCAGGGACAAATAGGGTGAACTTAAACCTTGCTTCTGTATCAGAGACAGATATAAGTTCTTTCTCCTCTTCCCTTCTCTGAGTACTAAAGTACTAAAGGTGGCTATGTACCTAGTGGGCCAAGAAGAGTGCCTGGCCCATCATAGGTACTCAATAAATTCACTAGTTCCTCAGCAAACATCCACTTAGCACTTAAGTTGTGCTGGGACCTTTTCAACCAACAGGGAATGAACCAGATATAGACCATGTCACTCATGATGCTCACATTCCAGTGGAAGAGACATTAAATAGAAGGGGGGAAGAAAGAAGGTGGAGCCTGTAAAAAGTTCAACCTGGAGACAAAATGAGGAAAAAGCAATCTAACTATGTGCAGCCTACCTTGTGTATTCTTTCTCTGGACCATATCCAGAATGTTATAGAACCATCATAGTTCTGTGGCAGCTTGACTTTGGGTATTTAAATTGTTCCAAAAGGGGTGCCCAGGTGGCTCAAATGGTTAAACGTCTGCCTTCAGCTCAGGTCATGATCTCGGGGTCCTGGGATTGACCCCCATGTCAGACTCCCTGCTCAGTGGGGAGCCTGCTTCCTCCTCTCCCCTTGCCTCTCCCCCTGCTTGTGCTCTCTCTGCATCACCCTCTCTCTCAAATGAATAAATAAAATATTTTTTTAAATAAAAATTAATAAATAAATTGCTCCAAAAGGCAGTTGGACTGTGTTTAAGGAAAAACTTTCTTACTGAGCTTGATTTCCATGGGAAGGCACAAACTCCATTCTCTTGAGTTTTTAAAACAAAATAAATACTCAAAAAATTATTATAATGATTAAATTATATGACTAAATTATTAAAATCCAACGCTTACTAGGAACTAAAAGAAAAAAAAACACTGACTGGGGAATCTGAACCCCTGCTGTGCCATTTATAATCTGGTGACCTCGGCCAAGTCACCCCATCCCTATAAGTCTTAGTGTCCTCATCTATAGAAAGAAAAGAGTGTTCATGACCTCTGGGTTCCCATCCAGTCCTTTGATTTCAGTGACACTAAACTCTTCTAGTCTCGTCAATCCAACACTTCTATATTTTCATTATTATAGGTTTTCACCAGAAAAAACTTCTGAAAAGTATAGAGTTAACCTCAAGATTTTTTCAAAAGTATAGCCCACTACTGAGACTACCATCGCACAGAGTCTAAGAGAGAAAGGAAAGAAAGAGAAAGAAATAGAGGAGACAGAGAGACAAAACCCACAATAATATCATCATGTCTACGTATGGCTTTTAACATGGTTCTTACTGTCATGGCTGCATCTCCCTCCTTGTCACCACACACTTTTTACAGTATGTACTGCTAAAAAGTAGGATGTAAACCAAATTTTGTCATTTAAAGCATACTGTAAGTACAATACAGAAATTTCTATTACAGAGAATCCTTTAATATATTTTTTGATGTAAGTAAACACCCCATATTTCATTTGGGGTTTATATGAATTTATTTTTTTAAATTACAGCCATTATTTAACAAGGGACCACTCTGACTCGAGCTCTATGCCAAAAGGTTTACACACAGTATTGTATCTAATACTAACAATAACCCCATGAAATTTGCAGTATGGTTATCACCATCTTATAGATGAGGGAAAAGCAGCTCAGAAAGGCTAAGTGACAATCCAAAGTCACCCAACCAGTAGGGAGATGAACAAGAAAGCAAACTTACATATATGTGATCCAAGAGCCCAAGTTCTCAACCACTACCCATGAATACTAAGGAAAAGGCCTACACTGGGCACATTTGGAGGTATGTGGAGCCTCACTTTGTCCTTTGGCTTCTATTTTCTTAGACCCCAGAGTCCCTCCAGCCATTTCTCAGCTACTAAACCTTGTTTCCAGGTCTAACAAATGGCAAGGAATTTCCAGGTTTAGATATTGGTCTCAGAAGTCCAGGTCTGTGAGCAGAGATAGACCTTGGATGGCTCAGAGGAGAGTAGCCAGGCCAAGAGAAGGCTCAAAGCCATGTTATCTGGGAACACTTGGAAGAAGTGGGTAGTTTTGAATTGGAGAGGAAAAAAACTCAGGGGAAACAGATGCTAGCATAGTCTTTTCATAGTTCAGTGGTCTCATTTGAAGAAGTTGCTTCAGCCAGAAGGATCAGACTCTTGGTACATTCAGCAACACAAATAAATCTTTAAAGTATAGGAAGAAACAAAATGTGAGCTGTAGCACAATGTCATCTATTTAAATTAAAAATCTATGGCAAAAGAATAATTCCTGTTTTATAAGAACTCATACAAATAGAAAGATACACATCACTCACATTAGGACTACTGCCTGTGAGGAGTGAGGAGGGGATATCAAAGGGAAGATTTCTCCTATATTTATTTTAGTTCAAATATACAGAGAAATCCATATGCCAAACAAACCACAGATGATAATGCTAGGATCAGCAGGTAAAACTTGAAGAGTACCATGCAAAACATATACAGAACCCAATCACTTTTCACACCTCTTCTCGTCCAATACACCATTATCTCTAGTCTGAACTATAGCCGCAGCCTCTTAACTGCTCTCCCTAAGTCCACACTTTTCTCTGTACAGTCTATTTGCAGAAAAAATTTTTTAATTCATAGATCAGATCATATTAGTCCCTACCTCAACACACTCCAGTGACTTCCCACCTTATTCTGAGTAAAATCCAGTATCCTCACAATGGTCTGTCCACATGACTTGGCTCCCATTCCCTTTTTAATCTCCTATCCCACTCTCTCCTTGGTATTCCCCTATCCAATTACATTGGCTTCCTCGGTGTTCTATGAACACACTAAGCACATGCCTGCCTCAGGAAATGCACTTACTATGCACTTACTATTTCCACTGCCTGGAATGCTCCAACTCCAGACATTCGTATGGCTCATTCAGGACTCTACTTGAAAGTCACATGTCAGTAAGGCCTTTCCTTACAACTCTAGTTAAAAATTTCAAGTACCCACCCGGAATCTGTCTTTTTTTTCCTTTCTTAATTATCTCGCATCATGCTCTTCATTTTACTTGCCTTATTCACTATCCACCTCCTGTAGAAAACAAGCTCAGGACCATAGGGATTTCTGTCTATTTTGTTCACTGCTGTATCCTCAGAATTTAAACTATATCTGGATGCACTCCATAAATATATGCACTTCATGTATGGTATGCACTCCATAAATATATTTTAATTGATTTTTGTTCAACATAAAAAGCTTCCTATACGATTTTTCATTAATGAAATGAGATTTCTCATAAGAAAATGAGCTCCCCATCCCTGGAGGTATTCAAGCAAAGGCTAAGTGACCTTTTTGTAACTGAAGAAAGGAATCAAGCACTGGGCATTTGATTGAACCAGATATTAATCCAAGCTCCTGCCAACCCTGAAATACCATGGTTCTGTGAGCCAACCCAAAATGCTAAAATAAAATGCTTAGACTCCTAAAACTGGACCTCAGGAGGTCAGCAAATGCTTAAGAAACCAGGATCACATATCCAGTCTCCTGTACCTAGTGAACTGAGCACCAGCAATTTGGGTTTGTTTTGTTTTGTTTTTAATCTTTTAAACCCCATGAGTCTATTTGGCAACATTTTCTCCTGAATACAAAAAAAGCAGCATACATCTAATTGCAAATGAGATATTTCAGGACAAGCTAGTGTTATCAAATAACCGTATTATCTGAAAAAATTCATCATTTCACATAATTTAAATTCTTGCCCTTTGCTCCCTTGTGTATATTTTTGCATTAAAAAGTCTGCCTAAAATTAGTTCAATTCTTCCCTTTGGGATATATTTTAAAACAAAAACATGGAAAGATTAAAAAGAGGAACAGAATGACTGATAGTTGAGATTTCTTCTATAGAGTCTCTTGATTTATGTATGATAAGGCTGAAAGCCTATACAGAAAGACCAAAATAGAAGAAAATGAATGTTCTAGGGACCACGCAAATTAGTGATGTCGCTGTCCTCCAGGGAAGAAAATACTTTGATCATATATACACAGTGATGAGAAAATTGTAGTACCCAAGAGACCCTGCTTTAGAATCAATTAAATGCAGGCTAGAGTAAGGTCCAAATATTTCCTGCATTGCCTCTGCCCTCTGTTAGGAGATGGGATTCTTCAGTTGTATAAACAGTCCAGGGGACCTACAAGTAACTAAATGATAGCAACAAGAGTGGCCCTCTGCTCCTGGAAGCAAAAATTCTGAAACCAACCTGGAAACTCTTCAGAGCAGAATAGGTGCTCCATCCCTATTTACAACTTTCCTCAGCACAGAGATTGGGGACCCATAAGGATATGCACTTACGACATTTTATTTTATTCAGGAAAGAGGGGGCAGGTTTATCCCACCACTTCTATAGAAATCTATCCTTCCTAAACAAAGAAGGAGTTTTGAGTTTGGGATTTTTCAGGTAATACACATCCTCCCACCTGTTGCTATCATGTAGTCTATTTCTGGAAAGGAGCCCACCACAAGTGTACCACAAGTAAGAACAGGAGCCAATGATTACCATTTGTTTATCGCATTCCTTGTCAGGGCAGGATATCTCAGGGGATTTTTTTTTTCAAGTTTTTATTCAAATTCCAGTTAGTTAACAGACTGTGTAATATTAGTTTCAGGTGCATAATATAGTGATTCAACACTTCCATACAATACCCAGTGCTCATCGCAAGTGCGCTTCTTAATCCCCATCACTATTTCACCCATCCCCCCCATCTCCCATCTGCTAACCATCAGTTTGTTCTCTATAGTTAAGAGTCTGTTTCTTGGTTTTTCTTTTCTTGTTCCCCACTAAATCCATCTGTTTTGTTTCTTAAATTCCACATATGAGTGAAATCATATGATACCCATCTTTCTCTGGCTAAATTCACTTAGCATAATATTCTCTAGCTCCATCCATGTCATTGCAAATGGCAAGATTTCATTCTTTTTGATGGCTGGGTAATATTCCGTTGTGTGTGTGTGTGTGTGTGTGTGTGTGTGTGTGTGTGTGTACATACCACCTCTTCTTTATCCATTCATCACTTGATGGACATTTAGGCTCTTTCTATAATTTGGAAATCGTGGATAATACTGCTATAAACATCGTGGTGCATGTATCCCTTCGAATCAGTATTTTTGTATCATTTGAGTAAATACCTAATAGTACAATTGCTGGATCATATGATAGTTCTCTAAATTTTTGAGGAACCTCCACGCTGTTTTCCAGAGTAGCTGCACCAGTTTGCATTCCCATCAACAGTGTAGGAGGGTTCCCCTTTTTCCGCATCCTCTCCAGTATCTGTTGTTTCCTGCATTGCTAATTCTGGCCATTCTGAGAGGTGTGAGGTGATATTCACTATAGTTGTGATTTGTATTTCTCTGATGATGAGTGATGTTGAACATCTTTTTATGCATCTGCTAGCCATTGGTATGTTTTCTTTGGGAAAATGTCTGTTTATGTCTTCTGCCCATTTCTTAACTGGATTATTTGTTGTTTGAGTGTTGAGTTTGACAAGTTCTTTATAGTTTTTGGATACTAACCTTTTATCAGATATGTCATTTGCAAATATCTTCTCTCATTCCATCAGTTGCCTTTTAGTTTTGTTGACTGTTTCCTTCACTGTGCAGAAGCTTTTTATTTTGATGCAGTCGCAAGGGCTTATTTTTAATATACTCTGGCTTCTCTTCAGATCATACAAATCTTTCACCTTTTACCAAGAGTTTATTTTTGCTTTTGTTTCCCTTGCTTAAGGGCACATATCTATTAAAAAGCTGTTACAGTCAGTGTCAAAGAAGTAACTGCCTGTGCTCTCCTCTAGGATTTGAATGGTTGGTTTTCTGTCTCACATTTAGGTCTTTCATCCATTTTGAATTTATTTTTGTGTATAGTGTAAGAAAGTGGTCCAGTTTTCCCAACATTGTTTGTTGAACAGACTTTTTCCCATTGGATATCCTTTGCTGCTTTGTCGAAGATTAACTGGCCATATAGTTGTGGGTTCATTTCTGGGTTTTCTATTCTGTTCTATTGATCTATGTGTCTATTTTTATGCCAGTACCATACTGTCTTGATCACTACAGCTTTGTAATACAGCTTGAGGTTTGGAATTGTGATGCCTCCAGCTTTGCTTTGTTTTTTCAAGATTGTTTTGGCTATTCAGGGTCTTTTATAATTCCATACAAACTTTAGGACTGTTTGTTCTACTCTGTGAAAAATGCTGTTGGTGTTTTGATAGGGACTGCATCAAACATGTAAATTGCTTTGGGAATACAGATATTTTAAGAATATTTGTTCTTCCAATCCATGAGCATGGAATGCTTTTCCATTTCTTTGTGTCTTCTTCAATTTCCTTCATCAGTGTATTATAGTTTTCAGAGTACTGATCTTTTACCTCTTTGGTTACGTTTATTCCTAGGCCTTTTATTATTTTTCGCACAGTTGTAAGTGGGACCGATTTCTTGATTTCTCTTTCTGCTGCCTCGTTATTGATGCATAGAAATGCAACAGACTTCTATACTCTGATTTTTTATTCTCACGGAATTTTTAAAGGGAGTTCCCCAACACGTGCTGAATAGTGGTCTACAGGGTCACTGGTCCTCTTCCTGAGATTTTCTCTTTTACCTTCCCCACACTCACTCTCTTCCTGATAATGGGTAGTTCATTCTACAGAACATATGTTTTATTATAGACATTGATACCCTAAAAGAAAAATGTTTTAAGTAGTTATTCAATGGTAGATTTTGAGCAACTTTTGCATGCCTGACATTGTGATCAGTAAGAGGTGAAGATTAGGGAGCAAGGGGAATGGGGAAAGGCAAGCACAGCAAAGACAGATGTGTTTGTAGCCACATGGCGATCACAATCCATTGGACAGACAAGTCTATACTATAAGTTAAGAAGTAGCATAATATGGTGTTTCACGCCATAGAAACAAAAGTATATTTAGCACCGGAGGAGACCAAATTCCATGTGGTTTAACTTGGACTAGGTTTTGAATGGTAGGAAAAAGAAATAGAGACAATAGTGGAGAACAGTCTCTAGATAAGCCTGGCCAAAGTCAATCAGACAACTCATCCTTTCTCTCCTATGGGCCTCCCTTCCAAAATGTAGCCATATGGGGTAATGGGCCACAAATAACCTCAGGGGAAATCAAAGAGGCCATAGGTTTGGGGGGAGGGTTAAGTTTTTAATTCATTAGCTAACATACAGTGTTACTTTAGCAGGTGGACAATACAGTAATTCAACAGTTCCATACATCACCCTGTGCTCATCATCACAACTACACTCTTTATTTTTCATCACTTATTTAATCTATTAATAGGCCATAGGTTTTGGTCCCACTTTATGTCCCCATTTAGGATTGTTCAACACATAGAACCCAATTCTCATAAAATACAAAATTAAAATGCTATGGCTAAGTCAGAAAAGTCTTCCCTTTCTACAGAGAACCATTCTATGCATATATTTGTGATCGGTTTTTCTCCAATGTGAGAATTTAAAATAGGAAACAACTAGCAAAGAATTCTGAAAGCAAGTACAAGATCAGGGCAAAGGGACCAGGTCCCAAAGAGCAGAGCAAGAGTTCGTGTTCAAATCCCAGGCAGAAGGAATCGAGTCTTCAAGTGTGGTATAGTGCCATCCTAGAAGTGACAGTTTCTTCTCATTAAAGGCCTTTATACTCATGTAAGTATGACCATACAGGTCCTGGCTGTATTACCACAAACATGTTACTTAACACTTATATAGAGAATGGGGGCAATCTTACCCACTTCCAAGGGTATAGATATTGGAGATAATATAGACAAAGGTTTAAGATAGGGCCTAGGACAGAAATTACTCAAGTGCCATTTATTAATAGCACGGTTAATAATAATAACTTTAATTCTACTCTTTCCCTCTATCAAAGCTTTTTGTTTCTTTCTTTTTTTTTTTTTTTTTGGCTATACCCAAATAACTAAAAAGTTAAACACTCAGATCCCCACAGGGTTTTCTTCTCCTCTTAGTGCTTTGGGTCATCCTGGTTTAATCAGTCCTTTTAAAGAATCACCAGCCATTCTTCTGGCTGACATTTTAATCAGGTTTTCCCAAGAATCCCAAGGGAGGGGGGAAATGGACTTGCAGTGAAAAAAAAAATCCACTTTTCTCCACATGCCAGTAAATTATAACTTTGTAGCTGCCTCAGAAAAAGAACAAAAGACACATGGCAGAACATTTTTCTGACTGAAAAAATTGACAAAGCATTAGAACCAAATTCCTTGTAGTATTGATGGTGGGGTGGGGGTGCCAGACAGGGGCAGGGAACAAGTACAATTCTGTAGAAGGTCAATAAACACTTCAAATAATACATGAATAAATGAATGATGCAAAGAAGATTTAAGCTATTATTATTCACTTTTTATATTCTGTTGCTTCCAGAAAGGATTTGAGGTGGTCGAGGAATTAATTATATGAGTCAGAGTTTATATGTTCTGACAACTACCATGGAAGTTAAACATTCAAAGATTCCAAATAGCCCAAGATTGGAAGCATTAATTAATTAATGCTAACTCTTCCTGCCTGAACAAGGGCCTCGGGCTAATAACATTCTGAAACTGCTTAAAAGCAGTTATAGTCACAAAACCAAGGTACACCAGGAGTCCACTGGGAGCTTTAATAACATTACACCTGAGCTCTTTATGTCAGGAGAGAGCTCAGGAGACCATTCACAGACTGAAGCAAGATGGGGAAAAAGCCTCACTCAGCAAATAACATGCCATTAACTTGGTATGTGTGAATGGTACTCAGGGAAGCAGTAATTGAGTCAATAAAAAATCAGAATGAATAAACAGGCCAAAATGGGAGGAGGGGGTGAAACTGCCAGTTGCCGAGGAAATACAGAGTGAGACATGTTGGAATATATGGGTCACTATATCAGAATCTTAAATACAATGCACATTAAATAAATGGTGGTAATGATATTATAATGACGTGATAGAGGGAAGTTGACATTTAATAAAAATAATGGCTAATGTGTATCATGTGCTTACTACATATACGGCATTGTCCTAAGCACTTTACCCAAGTCTAATCCTCAATTAAGCCTCACAACAGCCCGACAAGGCAGCTTCCACAATAATCCCTATTTTGCATATGAGAGACCTGAGGTACAGGGAGATTAAGTGACTTATTTTTCATATATTATTTCATTTAATCTTCACTGCAGTGCTTTGAGGGAGTCACCATTTATTTCATAGATAAGAAACCTGAAGCAGAGAGAGTTTAGCAATTTGGTCAAGGTCACACATCTAATAACTACTCAACCAGGGCTCAGAGCTATCCACCCAACGCCAGAGCTGGTACTAATATGCTCTTTGCTGCATGAAATATGTTTAAATTCACTGCAAGAGCTATCTAGCATGAAAAGTTTGGTTTTCATAGTAATAATAATAGGAAATCCCCACACAGAACTCACTGTGGGCCAGGGACTGTTTTTAATAATTAACTTATTCTTACAATATCCCTCTGGGGAAAAGAGTATATTATTCCCATTTTACAGATGCAGTAACTCAAACAGACAAGTAACATGCCTGGCATAGAGTCACATAGTAAGAGTTGAGCGAGACTATTTAGAGTCTGTGTTTTTAACCGCCCTGCTCTCCTGTCTAAGAATGATGTTTTGGTAGCATGGCCGAGCAGTCTAAGGCACTGGATTAAGAATGTTTTGAGGCCGTGTTGAACAACATGACGATTGGTAACGGTGAAAAAGAAATCAGCAACAGCAGGGAATTTCCTTCCGAAGCCTCATCACAGAAGGGTATTCACATCATCATTACATCTCAGTGCCAACAATTCCTTTTAAAACTGGTGGTCTAATCTGGGAGAAAATCTTGTTTCCAAGAAAGAGAAAACATATGAATGGAAGCACGGTGCTATACTGCAGACTATGACAAGATGCAAAGACAGGATATGCTGCAGCCCAAACACCTGTCATTTCCATCCCAAAAGCAAACCCCTCCGCTGCCTACTGGATGGGGAGCAGCCATCACGACTGCTGATGCCACCCACGAGTAACAAGAATGGCAGTTTCACTCCAGCATTCTCTCTGCCTTTGGAGAACAGGTCATGAATTCATTTCATTTTTTTTCTACCCTGCTGGTTTTTTCTACAAATGCTATTGTGTAAAGAGACCCATAAGGAGATAAAGCTGAGAGATGCTGGCCTGTTGAAAATATGTTTTGTAGTACTCACAAAATGTGACTCTGCCTGCCGGTGCTAACTATGCTGCTGGGAGGCCCTCCAGCAGTGTGAGCGCTGCCTGCTCTCCCCTCTGCTAACACATCCCCATCCGCACAGTGTACTGTGGGGTGGCAGTCACAAAAGATCAAACAAAAGGGCTGGAAAGGATTAGTCTCCACTTTTATTAATGTTCTGAACTCCAGGAAAGCCCATACACCCCAGTGGCAGTGTCTGTCCCACAAGGCAAAACTTTTTTTTTTTTTTAATTTATTTATTTATTAGAGAGCGAGAGACTGAGAATGAGAGGGGAGAAGGTCAGAGGGAGAAGCAGACTTCCCGCAGAGCCAGGAGTCCGATATGGGACTCGATCCCGGGACTCCGGGATCATGACCCGAGCAGAAGGCAGCTGCTTAACCAACTGAGCCACCCAGGAGCCCCACAAGGCAAAACTTTTGACCCATGGGGTGACTCATACTTTTGAGACCTTACCATTCTCATCAGTGATTCCCATCAGCTAAACCTGCTAAGATGCAAGTCTTCTCCAGAGTATGCCTGGGATCTGCAAATCAAAGGAGTAGCACCAGGGTCCAGATTTAAGGAACTTCAATTAGATGCCTCATTCTGGATTCCCACACGACCCTGTTTTCCCTCATATCAACACACATCAATCACATTGTTTTGAAACTGCCCAGGAACATGATGGCCTGTCTCACCCAATAGGCAGTAATTTCTCTGTGACCAGAAACTAGGTTTAGTTTACTTTTGTCTCCGCAGAACTTAGAATTATAGTTAGCTGATAAAAGCACTCACCAAATATAGTGACACAGAAGGCAGCCTGTAGGGGTAGTGCCAGTCCAGGCTCTGTTAAAACAAAACCAAAAAGGAAGGAGGTAAGATGGTAGAATAGTAGGGAGACCCTGAGCTTGCCTGGTTCCTCTAACACAACTAGGTCAACATCAAATCATTTTGAACAACTAGGAAATTGACCTGAGGATTAAGGAAACAGGTTGCACAATTGGAAGGAAATAACTTGAAAGATATGAAGTTCAGAGCCATGGATTGAGGGAGAGAAAAGCCATGATGCCATGAAAAGAAAGGAGCCCCTTTCATGGAGTGAAGTCAGGGAGAGAGGGAGACAGCAGACGGAGAGAGCAGCACGTAGCGTTTGCACAATACGCCGCAGTGAGGAGATCCCCTCGGTAGCCCTGGGAGAGATGGTTTCTCTCCCCGATGAACATCTGGAAGAGGACATTTTTGCCTCTCTAAGGACAAAGGCCATGCCAGGAGCCAGTGAGTGGCTGTTCAGTAGCAGAGGACAGAGACACATGTTGAAGGCAGATAACCTGGTCACAGCTTTTCGCTTTGTATCACGATAGACTCCAGTCACCATCCATGCATCATGCAACTGCTTTTCTGGGACAGAATGGTGCCGGGTACAACACAAGACTCTCCTCCTGGGGAGGGGAGCGTGTCCACACTTTGCCAGGCCCTTTAAGATTTAGAGTTTTGAATCCCAGCCACCAGCCAGCAATTAAACACAGGAGAACTGTGGTACCAGGCATGCTGACAGCCAGGCACAGACAGGTTTAGGACAGTGACCTAATGAAAGCCTGGGACACAGGAGAGATTGTTCACTGTTCTATAAGGGCCTCCCAAACAGCAGTGGCTATGAGTTCCTCTCACCCCGGGGAAAAAGAGGCCATCTTGCACCCCTCATCACCAATATGGTAGAACTTCATAGAGAAACACAGCACCCACAGTGGAGGCTGGAGTCACTTACACCAAATTTTACCCCCACCCCGTGCCCAGCAGGGGCATCTTTCTAAGGGCAGGTCTGACTGTAAGCCAGTGCAGTGGGCCATTCTTCAGAAGACTAACACAGGTCAACCTGTCTGCTAATCACAGGGTGCTCCAAAGTGTCAGCTTCTGTTCTGAGGGAACTAGGACCAGGCTTGCTTGCTTGCTTGTTTTGTTTGTTTGTTTGTTTGTTTGTTTATTCTATCTTTCTTTTTATTTGGTATCAGGCTTATTGTTTTTTGTTCATTTGTTGGTTTCTTTCCATTTATTTTTTGGATCAGGCTTCTCTTTTTTCTTTCTGTTTTCTCCTTCTTTTTTATTCTTTGGAATCAGGCTTAGAGTTTTTTGTTTGTTTGCTGTTTTATTCCTTTTCCTTTTCTCAGATCAGGTTTTTTTGGGTTTTTTGTTTTTTGTTTTTTGTTTTTTTTTATTTATTAGAGAGAGAGAGACTGAAAATGAGAGGGGAGAAGGTCAGGGAGAGAAGCAGACTTCCCGCAGAGCCGGGAGTCCGACATGGGACTCGATCCCGGGACTCCGGGATCATGACCCGAGCCGAAGGCAGTCGCTCAACCAACTGAGCCACCCAGGCGCCCCTCAGATCAGGTTTTTTTTTTTAAATCACGCTTACCTTTTAAAAAAAAATTTTATTCATTTGAGAGAGAGAGCAAAACAGAGAAGCAGACTCCCTACCAAGCAGAGAGCCTAATGTGGGGCCTGATCACAGAACCCTGGGATCCTGACCTGAGCCAAAGGCAGATGCTCAACCAACTGAGCCACCCAGGCATCCCAATCGGGCTTATCTTAACAAGCAAATCAAAGCACACCTAGTTAAAAGTCCAAACACTCCCTACTGCAAGCAAGGAGGAACTTTCTAGAGGACTGATCTCTGCAGCCAGAACACAGCAGCAGAGTGCACACAGCATACACCAGAAACACTTCTGAAGCACAAGGCACAGGACAGTGTATGACCGCTTCTTAATATAGTATTACTATCAGGAGCAGGAAATAACAAGCCTTCATTATATGCAAAAGACAGAAACTCAGACATAATGATAAGTCAAAGGAATTCTCAAAAGAAAGATCAAGAAGAAATCACAGCCAAGGATTTGCTCAAACAGATATAAGCAATATATCTGAACAAGAATTTAGAACAACAGTCATAAGAATCCTATCCGGGCTTGAAAGAAGCATAGAAGACACCAGAGAAACCTTGGCTGTAGAAATAAAAGACCTAAAACCTAGTCGGGCCAAAATAAAAAATACTATAACTGAGATGTAAAACCAACTAGATGTAATCACAACAAGGATATAAAAAGCAGAAGATCAAACAGGTGACACAGAAGATAAAATTATGGAAAACAATAAAGCTGAAAAGAAGAGGGAAACAAAACTATAAGATCGTGAATACAGTTAGGGAACTCAATATTTCCACAAAGCACAGTAATACCAGTATCATAGGAGTCCCAGAAAAAGAAGAGTGAGGAAAAAGGGCAGAAGGTTTATGTGAACAAATTATAGCTTAGAACTTCTCTAATGTGGGGAAGGAAACAGGCATTCAAGCCCAAGAGCACAGAGAACTCCCCTCAAAAATCAACAAAAACAGGTCAATACCAAGACACATCATAGTGAAAAATGCAAAATAAAAATATAAAGAGAGAATTCTGAAAGAATCTGAGGACAAAAGGTCCTTAACCCATAAAGGTAGCCACATAAGTTTAGCAGCAGACCTGTCCACAGAAATTTGGTAGTCCAGAAAGGAGTGACATGATATATTCAACATATCAAATGGGGGAAAATAGGCAACTAAGAATACTTTATCCAGCAAGGCTGTCATCCAGAATAGAAGGAGAAATAGTTTCCAAGTCAAGCAAAAACTAAAGGAGTTTGTCAATACCAAACCAGCTCTAAGAAATACTAAAGGGGACACTTTGAGCAGACAAGAGAGACCAAAAGCAACAAAGACTAGAAAGGAACAGAGACAATCTACAGGAACAGTGACTTTACAGGTAGTACAATGGCACCAAGTTCATATCTACCAATAACTACTCTGAATATAAGTGGACTCAGTGCTCAAATCAAAAGACACAGGATATCAGAATGGATTAAAAACAACAACAACAACAACAAGATCTATTGATATACTGTTTATAAGAGACTCATTTTAGACCCAAAGACATGTCCAGAGCAAAAGTGAAGGGATGGAGAACCACCTACCATGCTAATGGACATCAGAAGAAAGCTGGAGTAGCCATACTCATATCAGACAAACTAGAATTTAAACCATAGACTATAATAAGAGATGAAGAAGGGCACTATATTATAATAAAGGGGTCTATCCATAAAAAATAAAAAAATAAAGGGGTTTATCCAACAAGAAGATCTAACAATTGTGCCTATTTATGCCCCCAACTTGGGAGGAGCCAAATATAAAATCAATTAATGACAAACATAAAGAAACACATTGAGGGGTGCCTGGGTGGCTCAGTCATTGGGTATCTGCCTTCAGCTCAGGTCATGATCCCAGAGTCCTGGGATCAAGCCCTGCATTGGGCTCCCTGCTCAGCAGGAAGCCTGGGTGTCCCTCTCCCACTCCCCCTGCTTGTATTCCCTCTTTCACTGTCTCTCTATCTCTCTCTGTCAAATAAATAAATAAATCTAAAAAAAAAATAAGAAATTCACTGATAATACAGTACTAGTAGGAGACTTTAACATGCCACTCATAGCAATGGACAGATCACCTAAGCAGAAAATCAATAAGGAAACAATGGCTTTGAATAACACGATGAACCAAATTAACAGACATAATCAGAGCATTTCATCCTGAAGCAACAGAATAAACATTCTTTCCAAGTGCACATGGAACATTCTCCAGAATAGATCAGATACTGGTTTACAAATCAAACCTCAACCAATAGAAAAAGACCGAGATCATATCATGCATATTTTCAGACCACAACACTATGAAACTTGAAGTCAACCACAAGAAAAAAATTTCAAAAGACCACAAATACATGGAGGTTAAAGAACATCCTACTAAAGAATGAATAAGTTAACCAAGAAATTTAAGAGAAAACTTTAAAAAATACATGGAAGCAAATGGAAATTAAAACAGGACAGCCCAAAACCTTTGGGACACAGCAAAGGTTATCATAAGAGGGAAATATATAGCAATACAGGCCTTCTGCAAGAAGCAGAAAAGTCTCAAATATACACCCTAACCTTGCACCTAAAAGAACTGGAAAAAGAAGAGTAAATAAAGCCTAAAACCAGCAGAACAAGGGAAATAATTAAGGTTAGAGCAGGAAAAAATGATATAGAAATTTAAAAAAAAAAAAAAAAGATCAACAAAACTAGGAACTGGTTCATAAAAGAATTAATAAAATGGATAAACCCCTAGCCAGACTTATCAAAAAGAGAAAGGATCCAAATAAATAAAATCACAAGTGAAAGAGAAGAGATCATAATGAACACCTCAGAAATACAATTATGAGAGAATATTAGGGCAATTACATGCCAACAAATTGGGCAATCTTGAAGAAACAAATAAATTCCTAGAAACATATAAACTACCGAAACTGAAGGAGGAAGAAATAGAAAATTTGAATAGACCCATAACCAGCAAAGAAATTGGATTAAGAATCAAAAATATCCTAACAAACAGGAGTCCAGGGCCAGCTGGCTTCCCAGAGGAATTCTGCCAAAAATTTAAAGAAGAATTAACACCTATCCTGCTGAAGCTATTCCACAAAATAGAAATCAAAGACAAACTTCCAAACTCATTCTATGATGTCAGCATTACCTTGATTCCAAAACCAAAGACCCCACTAAAAAGAGAATTACAGACCAATATCCCTGATAAACATGGATTTAAAAACTCTCAACAAGATACTAGCTAACTGAATCCAACAGTGCATTAGAAGGATCATTCACCATGATCAAGTGGAATTTATCCCTAGGCTGCAGGGGTGGTTCAATATCTGCAAATCAATGTGATATACCACATTAATAAAAGAAAGGACAAGAACCACATGACCCTCTCAGTAGATGCAAAAAAAGAGAAAAAAAGCATTTGACAAAATACAGCATCATTTCTTGATAAAAACCCTCAAAAAAGTAGAGACAGAAGAAAGATGCCTCAACATCATAAAGACCATAAATGAAAGACCCACAGCTAATTTCATTCTCAATGGGGAAAAACTGAGAGCTTTTCCCCCCAAGGTCAGAAACACAACAGGGAGGTCCATTCACCACTGTTGTTCAACACTACTGGAAGTCCTAGCCTCAGCAGTCAGACAATGAAAAGAAATAAAAAGCATGCAAACTGGCAAAAAAGAAGCCAAATTTTCACTATTAGCAGACAACATGATACTCTATGTAGAAAACCCAAAACAGTCCACCAGAATTACCAGAATTGATACATGAATTCAGCAAAGTTGCAAGAAATAAAATCAATGAACAGAAATCTGTTGCATTTCTATACACCAATAATGAAGCAGCAGAAACAGAAATCAAGAAATCAATCCCATTTCCAATTGCACCTAAAACCATAAGATACCTAGGAATAAACCTAACCAAAGAGGTAAAAGATCTGTACTCTGAAAACTACAGAACGCTTAGGAAGGAAATTGGAGAAGACACAAAGAAATGAAAAAACATTCCATGCTCATGGATTGGAAGTACAAATATTGTTAAAATATCTATACTATCCCAAACAATCTACACATTCAATGCAACCACTATCAAAATACCACCAGCATTTTTCACATAGCTAGAACAAACAATCTTGAAATTTGTAGCAAACCAAAAAAGACACCGAATAATCAAAGTAATGTGGAAAACAAAAAGCAAAGCAGGAGGCATCACAATTCTGGACTTCAAGCTTTATTACAAAGCTGTAATCATGAAGACAGTACGGTATTGGCACAAAAACAGACAAACAGATCAATGGAACAGTTTAGAGACCCCAGAAATGGATCCACAACTGTATGGTAAACTAAACTTCAACAAGGCGGAGAAGAATATCCAATGGAAAAAAGACAGTCTCCTCAACAAATGGTATTCAGAAAACTGGACAGCAACATGCAAAAGAATGAAACTGGACCACATTCTTACACTATACACAAAAATAAATTCAAAATGGATGAAAGCCTTAATTAAATGTAAAACAGAAAACCATCAAAATCGTGGAGAAGAAAACAGGCAACAATCTCTTTGATCTCAGCCACAGCAACTTCTGACTAGACACACTGCCAGAGGCAAGGGAAACAAAAGCAAAAGTGAACAATTGGGACCTCATTAAGTTAAGAAGGTTCTGCATGGCAAAGGAAACAATGAACAAAACTAAAAGGCAACCAATGAAATGGGAGGAGATATTTGCAATAACATATCAGATAAAGGGTTAGTATTCAAAATCTATACAGAACTATTTTTAAAAAGAACTTAGTAAACTCAAGACACAAAACAAATAATCTAGTTAAGAAATGGGCAGAAGATATGAACAGACATTTCAGTAAAGAGGACATCCAAATGGCCAACAGACACATGAAAAAATGCTCAACATCACTCGGCATCAGAGAAATACAAATCAAAACCACAGTGAGATACCACCTCACACCAGTCAGAATGGCTAAAATTAGCAAGTCAGGGAAAGACAGAAGTTGGCGAGGATGCGGAGAAAGGGGAACCCTCCTACACTGTTGGTGGGAATGCAAGCTGGTACAGC
>CM052800.1:39924261-39945918 GCA_028533885.1 Nasua narica | reverse complement strand
TCAGTCAGAGAAAGACAATTATCACATGATAGCTCTGATATGAAGAATTTGAGAGGCAGAGCAGGGGGTTATGGGAGGTGGGGAAGAGAAATGAAACAAGATGGGATGGGGAAGGAGACAAACCATAAGAGACTCCTAAACTCACGAAACAAACTAAGGGTTGCTGGGAGGTGGGGGGGTTGGGATATGGACACTGGGGAGGGAATGTGCTATGGCAAATGCTGTGAAATGTGTAAGCCTGATGATTCACAGACATGTACCCTGGGTAAATAATACATTATATGTTAAAAAAAATTTTAAATAAATAAATAAAAATTTAAAAAAAGAAAAAGAAATGGGCAGAAGACATGAATAGACACTTTTCCAAAGAAGACATCCAGATGGCTAACAAACACATGAAAAGACGCTCAATATCACTCATCATCAGGGAAATACAAATCAAAACCAATGGCAGTACCTCAAAAAGCTAAAAGTAGAACTACTGTATGTCACAGCAATTGCACTACTAGGTATTTCTCCAAAGGATACAAAATTGCTGATTGAAGGGATACATGTACCCCAATGTTTATAGCAGCACTATCAACAACAGCCCAATTATGAAAAAAGCTCAAATGTCCATCAACAGTTGAATGGATAAAGAAGAGGTGGTGTACACAGACACACAGATACAGACACACACACACACACACACACACACAGGAATATTACTCAATGATCAAAAAGAATGAAATCTTGCCATTTGCAACAACCTGGAGGGAACTACACTATATTATGCTAAGCAAAATATGTCAGTCAGTCAGAGAAAGACATATATCATATGATTTCATTCATATGTGGAATTTAAGAAACAAAACAGATGAACATAGGGGAAAGGAAGGAAAAGTAAAATAAAAACAGAGAGGGAGGCAAACCATAGGAGACTCTTAAATATAGAGAACCAACTGAGGTTTGCTGGAGAGGAGGTGGGTGGAAATGAGCTAAATGAGTGATGGGCATTAAGGAGGGCACTTGTTTGGATGAGCTTTGAGTGTTGTATATGGGTGATGAATCACTGGATTCTGCTCCTGAAACCAGAGCTGCACTGTATGTTAACTAACTTGAATTGAAAGAAAAAAGGAAAGAAGGAGGAAGGAATGAAGGAATGAAGGAACGAAGAAAGGAATCTATTCTTATAAACTCAGAAATAAATAAATAAATAAAACAAAAATAAAGCAAAACCAAAAAAATGGGGGCTCATTTTCATCTTCCTTCATCGAGTGCTTATGTCACTGTAGCAGATATTTTGATGGGTTGTCTCATTTTACGTTGTTTGTGTTCTTGTTAGTGACTTTATTTTATTTTTTAATTATTTTTTTATTATTATGTTCAATGGTTGTCTCATTTTATACTTACAAGCAAACCAATAACATAAATAACATAATTATTCTTATTCTATAGATGAGGAAATGGAAGCTCACAAGTGTTAAGTAACTTGTCCAAAATTGTGAAGTTAGTTAGCTATCTGAGCTGGGATTTGAAACCAAGAAATTTGATTCCAACTTGCCTGAAATTAAACACACCCTTCCACACCTCCCCTCCAGATGCAAGTTCCATTTTTCTATTTTGTGATTCTACCTCTTCCCCTACCCCAGCCCTCTTTCCCCCTTGGTGCTCTTTATCACTAACTTTACACCTAAATAAAAATGGCTGGAAGGTAGAGTACACAGCACCCTCAGTACTGAACCTAAACCCAGACTCAACTCTCATATTTCAGATCAGACCAGACGCACCTAGGTTTGAACATTTTGGTACTGATCAGAATCCATCTCTGTGGTGGAGGGAGAGGCCCCTCTGGTGAAAGCATAGGCTCCAGCCCCAACTCTGCCTCAAGCCCACAGCCCAGCTGACCTTGGATAAGTTTCCAGCTTCTCTAAGACCTACCTATTTAAAACATGAGGAAAATCCTTCCTGCCCTGCATTTTTCCTGGACTAGTTTCTGTGAAGACTGCCTAATGGTCACTATAAATGAGAGCACTTTGAATATCCTGTTGTACTCTCTGCCAGTGATGAGACAGTGTTGGGATCCAATGACTCTTATTTAGGCAATGTAGATAGATTGCTTTTATTTACTTATCTTCTGTAGCTAATAAAAAGGAGCAAGAAAGAAAGCCTCCTTTCTGAGAAAGAGAGACAGAGACAGGAAAAGAGAATAAGAGACAGAAAGGAGAAAGGGAACAGCTGGGACACAGGCGATGAGACAGGGAGAAAGAAACATAGCCTGAGACAGAATCAGGGCCAAAAAGACAGAGGGCTAAAGATAGAGACAGAGAGGACCCAAAGCTAAGACAAAGTTTCATGTCTATTCCTTTAGACACATCAAGCAAACTGCCTCCAAGATTGGGCAAAAACCCAATTTTAATAACTTAAATTCTTTCCCCAACTGGTTGATATTGAATTTCCTCCTCTTTATTGTCCCTCTCCTGCACGACAGTACTCAACCCACAACAACTAATCACGTAAGCATGTAGCAGGTCGGAGTAGGGTCCTGTTTAGAAAAACCATATTGCCAAATAAAGAAGCATTTCAGTTGCAACTGACTTGTGACTGCATTTTCCCACCCGGGTCTCCTGGAGCATTCCCTGCTCAGCATCTTACCCTCACTCCTCTTACCAGCCCCTGGACAAAAATGTGTTGGCCAGCTTGGGGTTCACTAAATGAGGCTGGACTGCACCAGGTAAATTGGTGATGAAAGCCCAAACTCTCTGTCCAGTGTTCACATGAAGACCATGAAGACTATCAACCTCTCATAGTCTCAAGAATGATAAGCCTACTTCTCAAGAAGGATAGTAATATTCCTTTCTGCCTTAAGGTAAAAGGTAGAAAAAAATAACAATAAAGATAAAAGGTAGGACCCACATTTGTGGTGGGAACATTAGTCCTTGAGCCCAAGTCCTAAGAGCCTGATGACTGACTCTTCCAGAGATCTAGCTCCTGGTTATTGTATAGACTACCTCAAAGACTGCTCATTTAGACACCCTCTCCATGTCCTTTACTGACGCCATTCTTCCTTCCTAGATGGAAGTGAAGAGCTACATGCCTTATATTCGTCTCTTGCATCACAGTTTCCCTTTCACAGACATCTAATCCCCTTAGCCTCCTGAAGTGATGATAAAAAAGGTAAGTCTCAGAGTATATAGTTTGCTAATTAATACTCATGGAGCATCTGCTATATGCCAGGTACTGTCTGAGGCAATTACACAAGCTACCTCATGTAAACCTCTGATCCCAGCAGCAAGGAAGTTATTACTTGCCCCTGATTCAGAGACGTGGAAAGTCAGATTCAAGAGGCTGAGTGGCTCAAGTAGAGTCATGTAGCATTCAGAGGGCTAAGGCTGGGATAGATACCTTTGACTCCAAATTTAGGCATACCAACAGATTCCCTACATTCACCCCCCCCCTCAAGATTTCAGAGGTAGATTTATTTTTGAAGGGAAAAAAATCTCACAGTGGTTAGATCAGGCTTGTCCTGGCCAATAACAGCTTGAAAAACAAAGTTCTGAAACACTCCATTTGTGTACCATGAACAATTCCTTTGACTTGCCACTTCCTCTTTCTGTGCACTCAATAAAATGGAAGTGCTTGCTACTTAAAGAAGAGGTTTATAAGAAATCCAAAACCTTACTTGTAGTAGTACCCTTACTACAAGTGTCTTGAACAATGAAAATTGCTTTCCTAAGTGAAACTAGACTCGAGTGGTTTGTTCTGCCCTGTTATAGTCGTTCAGTCAGTAGAAGTGTTTGTGTGATTTTTTCAAAGTTCTGAAAACAACCTGAGGAGATAATAAAATACCATCCTCTTTATTGAAGTCTGAGATTCCCTAAAGCTGAAGACTGCAAATTGTGGTGTTTGATTGCCCTAAATGAAAATGTTGGAAGATAAAGAATCCCCTTGGCTCTAACCTTCAAGGAGCAAACCATGCCCAGAGGCAAGGAAACACAGCCAGTCTAATACATTCTCCCTCTGCTAAATTCCACATTCTGCAAAAATTCTCTCTTCTACCTAACTACATTAGTGCAGAAGGCAATCAATACGAAAATGCCAGGTTTATCCTAAGGGATCCCGGCTGCGGAACAAAAACTCCAAGCAGTTTCAGTACCAAAACTTAAATGGCTGACCCCTATTCTCTGTGTTGCACCCTCTTAGAGATACTCATGCATTCTTGGTTTTCAAAGTGAAAGTTTTTCCTAATGAACCATGGATTATATTGTTACAGTCTGATGTGAGGCAAGGTCTTTGTAACCAATTGGAGGACCATCCAAACAGAAAGTCTTTGTTTTAGGAACCTTCAAGGACTGGTTTAGTTCTATAGCACCCTCTAATAAGACCATCACTTCTCTACAACTACATACAGCAGTGACTCTAGATGTAGTCTTCCTCCTTTTAAATGATCCACTGTTTATGTTTCAGATTGATTTTAAGAAAGTGCTCCACACTTTCTGAGAGCACATTGAAGGAAAGCTACTATATAACAATCGTAATAAACCAAATGCCTCATTAGTCCCATTGCCTGTGCTGTCACTGCTACAGGACATCCTGAGAAAATAGGTAAATGAGAAAAGACTGCTTGATACTTCATGTAGACACTAAATTTGAGGAATAAGTTATGATCGGCAGGGAGGGTTTGATTAGGACTTTATTTAGAAAAATGGAAGTATGCATTGAGAGACTATGTATATTATATTTATATCTAACAGAATATAGATTCTAAACACTTTTAAACACTGTCTTAATGTGGAGTTTTTTATTATGTTCCCCCAAAAAAGAACTGAATGAGAACACAATTTAAGATCCATCACTTCCTGTTTGACTTTTACAGAATGATCATAAAGAGGGTTATTTTTATAAAAATATTCAGAGGTTTCTTCAGTTTTCTCAGGGGTCTCTATTTTCCTTTGATATTCATATCATTCTTTTGAGGCATTTTTCTAGTTATTATGGCTATGTAACAGATTACCCCCAAAACTTAGTAGCTTAAAATAACAAAACCTACCTTGTTAATACATTCTCCCTCCGCTAAATTCCACATTCTGCAAAAATTCTCTCTTCTACCTAGAAGCAGCTCAGTACCAAAACTTAAATGGTTGACTTCTTAATAAGCAATCTGAGCAGGGCACAGTGGGGACAGCTTGTCACTGCTCCACTTGTCATCAGCTGGAGCAGTCAAAGACTGGGGGCTAGGATCAGCTGCCAACTTGCCAGTCATATGTCTGGCACCTGGTCTGGGAAGACTCAGCTGAAAGCCAAAACAGCAAGGACTCCTCGGGCTTCTTCCTCTCTCTCACTGGTCTCACCACATGGTCTATCCAACATATTGGCTTCAGGAGGCTATATTTTACACCAGCCACCTCAGGACCCCTGAGAAAGAAGGCTAAAGCCATATCACTCTTTATGATCTAAGCTGGGAAGTCATACAGAATCACCGTTCCGTTATTTTCTTCTATTCCTCAGGAGCAAACCTCTAAAGGCAGTCTATTTTCAAGAAGCCAGGAATTATGGTCTAGCTTTCATGAAAGGGGTGTCAAAGAATTTGTGGACATGTCTTAAAATTACCAAAAGTATCATCAGGTCACCATCTTTGTTGATTTTCTCTTCTGATTTTTGACTGATTCAACTTTGCCAGATCCGTTTGTCACTAGTTCTATGTAAATGTGGCATCAGGTCCATGAAAGCTGGGATTTCAATCTCTTTTACTCAGGGCAAGGCTCGGATACCTAGTACCTGCTACATGGAAGGTGTCCAATAAATATTTGTTGAATTAATGACTGACTTAATAGTTATCCAATATTAGTTTAGTCACCTCATGAAATCCTGCATCCTTTATATGATTTGCAATTTCACTTTGCAACTAGTTTTCCTTGTCATTTTATTGTATTGTCTGAAGTTAAGAACTTGAGGCAATCAGCAAGAGACTAGTTTCAAAAAATGTTGATGAGCAGAGAGAAAAGCTAATACTACCCAAAGATCTTGAAATAGGGATTAATATTGTAAGTGGTCACTTCATTTTACAAGAGAACATAAGGAGCTCTGTTCCCCCACATGAAAGCTCATAACTGCAAGAGCCCAGATAATGAAGACTTAAATAACAAGGACTCTCAGAATACCTTTCAGCAAGTCAAAATCTCTTGTCCCTTCAGGCTTTCCAGTAGCAGAAGGGCAATACCTCCCAAGTGTTAGCTTCTTTTTTTTTTTTTTAAGATTTTATTTATTTATTTGACACAGAGAGAGAGAGATCACAAGTAGGCAGAGAGGCAGGCAGAGAGAGATGGGGAAGCCGGCTCCCTGCTGAGCAGAGAGCCCGATGTGAGGCTCGATCCCAGGACCCTAAGATCATGACCTGAGCCAAAGGCAGAGGCTTTACCCCACTGAGCCACCCAGGTGCCCTACCAAGTGTTAGCTCCTTGATGATTTTAGAACTTAGAATTTTAGACCAGGGTCAAAGATATAGATGGACAGATATTTATTATCTATAATAACAAAGTTATAATTAACACTAGTCAGCATCAAGTTTCCCGATTTCAAACTATATTTCAATGCTATAGTAATCATAACAGGAGGTGTTAACATAAAAACAGACATACAGCTCAATGGAACAGAAAACAGAGCCCAGAAATTAACCCACACATATATGGCCAATTGATTTACATAAAAAAGCCAAGAATATACAATGGGAAAGGACAGACTCTTCATTAAATGGTATTGGAAAAATCAGACAGACACATGCAATAGGATGCAAATGGACCACTATCTTACACCATACACAAAATCAGCTCAAAATGGATTAAATATTGGAATGTAAGACTTGAAACCATAAAAACCCTAGAAAAACACATTGGTAGTAAGCTTTTTGACATTGGTCTTGGTGATGATTTTTTGGATCTGATACCAAAAGTAATGGCAACAAACACAAAAATAAATTTTTTGGACTACATCAAACTAAAAAGCTTTTGCACAGCAAAGGAAACCATCAACAAAATGAAAAGGCAACCTACCAAATTAGAGAAAATATTCACAAATCGTATATCTAATAAATACTAGATATATTAATCTAATCTATAAATCGTATATATATTTTCCAAAATATATAAAGAACTCATATAACTCAATAGGAAGGAAGGAAGGAAGGAAGGAAGGAAGGAAGGAAGGAAGGAAAGAAAGAAAGAAAGAAAGAAAGAAAGAAAGAAAGAAAGAAAGAAAGAAAAAACAATCCAATTAAAAAATAGGCAGAGGATCTGAATAGACAGTTTTCCAAAGACATACAGACAGCAGGCACATGAAAATATGCTAAACATCACTAATCATAAGGGAAATGCAAATCAAAACCATAAGGTATCACTTCCTACCACTCAGAGTGGCTATTATCAAAAAGACAAGAAATAATAAGTGTTGGTAAGGATGTGGAGAAAAGGGAACCTTTTTACACTGGTGGTAGGAATGTAAATTGATGCAGCCACTATGGAAAGCAGTATGGAGGTTCCTCAAAAAAATAAAAATAGAAGTACCACATTACCCAGCAATTCCACCTACGGGTATTTACCCAAAGATAATGAAAACACGAATTCAAAATAGATCCCCCATATTCACTGCAGCATTATTCACAATAGCCAAGACATGGAAACAATCTACATGTCCATCTATGGATGAATGAATAAAGAAGATGTAGTGTGTGTGTGTATGTGTGGCACTATTCTTTTAAAAGAATAAAATCTTCGGGCATCTGGGTGGCTCATTGGGTTAAGCCTCTGCCTTCGGCTCAGGTCATGATCTCAGGGTCCTGAGACTGAGCACTGCATCAGCCTCTCTGCTCAGCAGGGAGTCAGCTTCCCCCTCTCTCTCTGCCTGCCTCTCTGCCTACTTGTGATCTCCTTCTCTATGTCAAATAAATAAATAAAATCTTTCAAATAAAAGAATGAAATCTTGCCATTTGAGACAACATGGATGGACTTGGAGGGCATTATGCTAAGTGAAATAAGTCAAACAGAGAAAGATAAGTACCATATGACCTCATTTACATGTGGAACCAAGTTCATGGATACAGAAAAGAGATTACGGTTGCCTGGGATGAAGGGGAGAAAGGAGGTGAAGAGGGTTAAAAGGTACAAATTTCCAGTTATAAAATGAGTAGCCACAGGGATGTAATGTATAGCATGGTGACTATAGTTGATAATACTAAACTGCATACTTGCAATATGGATCTGAAATGAAATATGGATAGTGGATACTGAAAATCCTCATTATGAGAAAAAAAAATTGTAACTATGCATGGCAATGGATGTTAACTTGACTTACATTTTAGATGTAAAATGGATCATTTGCAATATATACAAATATCAAGTTATTACATTGTACACATAAAGCTAATATAGTGTTATGTCCATTATACCTCAACAAAAAAAGGCTTAAAAATAATAAAAAATTTAGACGACGTTTAAAATAGCTATCTAATTATCATTTACTATGCATCAGGAATTCTGCTTTCCATGTATTATCTCACGTAATCTTTACAGCAAACCTTTGAAATAGGTTTGAAATTTTGTGAAGGAATATTTCCATTCTTGCAATGCTCAAATACATTACAGATTTTCCTTGGTAATATGATGGAAAAAGGACCAAACTCAAGACTAACAGCAAAGCCCACGCTGCTAACAGCCATGCCTTCTCACCTCCATTATTGCAGTGCAGAACGACTACATTAGGCCTGGCTATGAAGCTAGTCATACTGGGACGGGAATCCTACTAAGGATCTGTCTCAGGTCTCAGCAAAAGACATTAAATTACCAGAAGGACCAGAATGACCCAGTTATAACCCAGCTGCATAAATAGCTTTCTATAGATGCTGCCACATATCCTTCTCTCTGCTGCTTTCTGGGCACTTTCTGAATAACTCTTAGTTCAAAACTCCCTCTTTTCAATTAAACAGAGCACATTTTTTTTCCTGATAACTAAGTCATTGCTTCCACCCTATGTTAAGATTACACAGAATAAGGGTCTGACCCATTTTTAAGTAGTATGTTCAGAAAACTGTATTTTTAAAAGCAAGCTAAAAATTAGAGATAGCAAGGACCTTTGTCCCTAAAGCTGATCTATAAAGACTCCAAATAGTTTAGACATTATCAAATTCACTGTCACAACAGAGCTAGCATTATCCTCTCCATTTTGCTTATGGAGAAACTGAAATAAGGAAATTATATGACTTTGGCACTGTACAGAGATGCTTCTGTTTACCCTGTTATAGGAGCTGGCTGGAAGGTTGGGGGAGAGGGAGACTAGCAGTGGTGTAGGCCAGTTTTCAAATGACTTCATCAAACAGGGCTCAATATCCTGGTGATAAAAGGTGTCACAGGAGCAGGACCCTCTTCACCTAGAAGAGCCTGGCTTTGCATTTTATCTGCTTTACTGATTAG
The DNA here is from genome assembly GCA_028533885.1 of Nasua narica. Lineage (NCBI taxonomy): Eukaryota > Metazoa > Chordata > Mammalia > Carnivora > Procyonidae > Nasua > Nasua narica. The sequence continues at coordinate 39,936,478 of CM052800.1, read as the reverse complement.
AATTTTTTGAAAGATTTCCTTTTAACAAAGGTATTGACTTCTAAAAATCTGATAAAACCACCGATCTGGAGATATTTAGGGTATACCACCTTTCACAAATAAACAGTAATACTCAATGGCTAGTCTACAAGTCCAAAAACAATCGTTAATGACAAACCCTGAGCTTCTCTGAGCTATGCTCAACACACTACAGGTATTATTAACATTTCATCATGGTAAACTATCATTTTACTGATGCAGAAATTGAAGCTTAGAAAAGTAACTTGCCTATGATCTTCAAGCTAGCAAGTGGTGGAGCCAAGTTGAAGCCAAGCCGTTTAAGCTCCTTCAGGGGCTCAGAGCGCGGGCTCCTGTGGTGCCAATCTGATGTCTGTCAAGGTAGGAGGCTGCAGCAACCAAAATGCTCGGTTCCATCGCCCTAGGGGCCCGCCGGCCCTCCTGGCAGGGCTTGCAGCAGCCAGAGGCCCAAAAGTCGTCCCTGGAGCCTGTCCACAAAGTATAGCCTCAGGGCATTGCAGGCTGCGAGCTCTCTCTCTTCTCTCTCTCTCTCTCTCTCACTCATTCTGCAGTGCGGCTGCTGGGCTCCTCATCCGCGCCCTCCACCAGGAAATGTTCTCTTGTGAACACCACTGACGATGCCCCTGGCCTGGTCTGCTAGGTAAAATGAAAGGTTTCCCAGGAAGGGAAGCAGGACAAAGGCTGAAGTCTTTGGGGCGTTCACCTGACTTAGGCTAGGTGCAGGGCGGAGAAGTAAGGCCAAGTCCAAATACTGGGGCGGGAAGGAGGCTCGGACTCCGTGACCTCGAGGGGCGTCTAGAAAGCAGGCAGAAAGCAGGCCCAGGACGCAGCCACCTCCTGGAAGTGGGCCGATCTCGCGAGATCTCGGGAGTTTTCCGGGGCTGCCCGGAGGATCCGGGGATGAGAAACATTAATTGCCCGAGGCTTGTTCCTTCTCTTAGACTGTCGGGATGGTTCTGGTTCCTGCTGCTTTTCAGGTAAACCGCAATCCTAACAGACGCCTGCCCACTCAGCACACCCCCCACTCCTGTCAGAGCCGTAGTGCTGCCGGGACTCGCCCCAGGGGCTCGTGTGGGTGCGGGGTTTGTGCTGCGGCCCACCGGAGGTGCGGGGGCGGAGCCGCCAGAGTTGCGGCGGGTGGTTGAACTGCGAGTGTGCAGCGACTGCGAGTGTGCAGCGACTGCGAGTGTGCAGCGACTGCGAGTGTGCAGCGGCGGGAGGCGGGGAGCCAGGGCCTACAGGCACGGGCTCCCGGGACACCAAACCAGCCTCCGCCTATGGTCCAAGGCGCAGCAACCCCCAACAGCCCGTGCGGCGTACCAGTCTGTACTCAGCCTCTAACCAGTGACCTCACCCACCCCTGAAGCTCCTGTCAGAGAAAGAATTAGAAACTTGTACTCTGTACGAAGACTACAGAACAAAAGCAAGGTGCTTTAGAACAAAAAATTTGGATGGCCTTTGTCCAGAGTTCCTGGAAGGGAGCCTCTAAATCCTTGGAATTTCCAGAGTAATAGAAGTATCTTTCGTGCCAGGTTAATGAAGCCCCCATAAAAACTCGGCACAGACTATATCTTGGGTGAGCTTTCCTGGTTGGCAATATTCTGTGTGTATTGTTACACATCGAATTGCTGAGAGATTGATGCATCCTGACTCCACCAGGAAAGGACACTTCGTGCTTTGAGTCTCTTCTTGTCTAGTTCTGATTTGTCTGATCTCTTTGCTGTAATATAATGGTAATTGTAAGTATGCCACTGTGTTCTGTGAGTCATTCTAGCGGATTATCCCAAATTAGAACCCCCAAATTTGTAGCCAGTTGGGCATAAGTCAGCATGGCCTGGGAACCCCTGAGACTGGTTGGTGTACTGTCTTGTGGGGGACTGTGTTCTTAACCTGTGAAGTTTAGCCTAAGTCTGTGTGGTTAGCATCCGGAGTCATTGCTCAAAACTATGTGAAATATCCTGTATTCATGTTACTTGGCTAATATTTATCTTCAGGATTCAGAACTGACCATCACATGGCTTTCACGAGCAGCAGTTCTCTAAGGGCTGTTGCTTTCATGCCCATGTTTCATTATCCCACTTAACTAGGTGATCTTGCTTTAACACACCAGACCCAGGCCTTATTCATGGCAATGATAAACCACCACGGCTTTAAGATCTTTACCAGAGGGGAATTTCTGCTCACTGGCTCTTATATTTTTACTCTTTTTGACCTTCACTGTGTCAGAATCTAAGATTTTGGGATGCCTGGGTAGTTCAGTAGGCTCTGACTCAATTTTCCTCAGGTCATGATCTCAGGGTCAAGATCGAGTCCCACATGGGGCGCAGTGGTAGACATGGAGCCAATTTCAGATTCTCTCTCCCTCCATCTGCCCCTCCCCACCTCATGCATGCGCACGCATGCCTCTCCCTCTCAAAAAAAAAAAAATCTAAGATTTTGTTCCTCATTAAAATAAAAAAAGAACAGTTCCTGGGTGCACCTAACATTCTTTTGCACTGTTCTTCAGACCTCTGCTAGCTATAAATCTGGACACAGACTTTAAAAACACTAAATAAGTGAGGTGCCTGAGTGGCTCAGTCAGTTAGGCGGCTTCCTTTGGCTCAGGTCATGATTTCAGGGTCCTGGGATGGAGCTCCACATCAGGCTATCCTCTCAGTCAGTGGTGAGTCTGCTCCTCCCTCTGTAATCTTTCTTTCTCTCTCTCAAAGAGATAAATAAAATTTAAAAAAAAACTAATTATATTTATAAGATTAGAAGATAAAGCATAATATAGATTGATCAGTGATTTAATGTGGATTTGAATTAAGCAAAGGAAAGGGAATAGAATCTTAGAATCATAGGATTTATGTTACTCTTATAAAGAACTAAGTAGCAAATTTGGGAGCTATAAAAAGCCTCTGAGATAATCTAGTGCAAAACCTTCATTTTGGATGTTAACTAGACTTATTGTGTAATCACTTCACAATATATACAAATATCAAATCATTATGTAGTACATCCAAAACTAATATAATGTTATATGTCAAGCATATTTCAATTTTAAAAATTTTTATTTTGTGGGTGAGGAAACTAAGGACGAGAAAGGTTACAGTGAAATGTCTTTCCCTAAGTTACAAACTATTATATCTGAAGACAGTATTTTCTGGGAATGTATTTTATTTTTAGAAATCATACTTGTTAAAATTTCCTTTTCCAAAGCAGAAAATCTGAGCCACAATGTGATATCTTATTAACAACATAGTTTAAAAATGTCACCATTACTAGGAGAATGACCTTACCGTAATGTCATGACTTATGCAGGACTGTACCTGGTTTTTGGAAAGAAAAGTCCCAGTTTTTATTTCCATGGAAGTTACTCTCTTTCTAGAAGAGTAAGAAAATGAAAATCAGGTATCCTAGATCCTCTCTAGAGCTACACAAAGTTTCTATTGTTTTGGAGTTTTTTCTGGATTATTCCCAATTCTTCAGTTATAAAATTGGAGGACATAAAATGTGGCTTGTTTTCAAAATAGATGTATTTCTGAGAGAGAGTCTCAATCACAATCTTAATCCAATAGGGGACTGTGGTATTTAAAGAAATCCTGAAGTGAATCCTTTTGTAAAACTAAAAAGAAAATTATTTTCGAATGTAAATAAGCTTACCACAATTTTTCTGTTTTGTAAATTTAGATTTCTATACATAGATGTCTCCTTTAAATGAGGTTCCCCTGTATTATATATTCTACATTTTTTATTCTGGAATGATGTGTGAAGAAGGTAGATAAATGTGGCAGAGTACTCGGATAGTCTCAGAAAGAGTCACCTGATTCAGGTAGAGTAGGCAAAAATACAAAGGCTTTATTTCCTTTATCTTGAACTAGCAAGGCTGTTTTTCAAGATCCAGTCAGTATGTGCTGCAGCAAATAGCTCACGAATGTTTAATACATGATCAAATGCACCTCGCAATTTCACCCAAACACCCAATGTATTATTCCAGTAGGCTGTGAGAGACAAGCATCAATCAACATTCAGGCTACCTCATCCTTTCTCAAGGTGAAAGAACTAAAACAACTGTATTATCTGTATGACAATCTCTCCTGTTTTATTTGGAGCTGCATTCCACTCTGACCATCAGAGAAGCAATGACATAGTTTTACTGCTGCTCTTATTAAATATTATTACTGTGGTGCGAGCTTGACGGTCGAGAGAGGAGAAAAAGGAGGCAGCTTCATTGCCCAGAGGAGATCCAGTAATCAGATGGTTTGCAGCCTGAAGAGGACATCAATCTTCTGAATCCAATTCTGACTATACACTTTAGCAGTGACTGTATAGTCTCAGTATAAAATGTTGACAATATTAAGGGAATTGCTAATCTAAAAAGTGTGTATTTAAGAAAAAGAACAAAAGGGAGGGCTCTAGAGATTCAGAATCCTGTCAAGAATACTAATTGATATTTCTAAAAAATGGTACTGAGGAAATACACTGGACTGGTCATTGGATTTTTTTCCATTGTAATCCTTTGTCTTCTTTGTCTTTTTTATGTTTTTTGTGGAGTTTTTTTTTTAAGATTTATTTATTTATTTGAGAAAGAGAGAGAAAGAGCTCATGCAGAAGAGTGAGGGAGGGGCAGAGGGAGAGAGGATCTCAAGCAGACTCTCCACTGGGTGTGGAGCTTGATCCCACGACCCAGAGATCATGACCTGAGCTGAAATCAAGAGTCAGTCGCTTAACTGACTGAGCCACCTAGGTGCCCCTTGTGGGGTTTTTTTAATGCCACTCTAGCATCCAAACTGTCCCTTTCCTGGGTTGGTTTTTTTTTTAAGATTTTATTTATTTGACAGAGAGAGAGAGAGAGATCACAAGTACGCAGAGAGGCAAGCAGAGAGATGGGGGAAGCAGGCTCCCCGCTAAACAGAGAACCCGATGTGGGGCTCGATCCCAGGACCCTGAGATCATGACCTGAGCTGAAGGCAGAGGCTTTAACCCACTAAGCCACTCAGGCGCCCCCTTTCCTGGTTTTAAGGAATACCTACCTCCTTGAGCATGGTCTTAGAGGGTTCCCACAAGCTCCCACAGAGGAAGCTACAGAGACTGAATCCTTCCTTTCCCCAATCACTAGTAGGCAGTGCTAGCGCATAATCAAGGCTCAGTCTGTCAGATGCTCTCACTCGCCTGAATTTTGAGCAAGTGAAGCAAAGATAAAGGGTTTGCTAAATGTACTCACAGCAGCAGCATGACCACACAGAGGCATGACCAGATTCTTTTGTTTCTTAACTCTCTGATTCTTGTTCATTTTCCAAACATGATCTCCCAACCCCCACTGTGCCCCTTTTTTGCTTTAGAGTCAGAGTTGTTCTCAGTAACTTGCAACCCAAAGCATCGTAACTGATACACATCATTATGAGATTTCCATAAATGTGAGACTGAGGCCCAGAATGGGGGACATTTTAAGGGGGGAAAATATATATGCTTTCCAAAAAACTCACTATTATTTAAGATTCCTATCATATCTTATGTCTCATATCTCTAATATGAGAAAGGCATGCAAAAATGAATACTCTTTCTCTTACATTTTTATTATTGCCACTGTATGTGTGAGACATTTTCCTTTTGCTACCTATTCCTCTGGTTGGGCGAATCCCCAGGATTAACTAGGGAAATGGAATGATTGGTAACATGGCAGAGTTCTTTCAATAATCCCAGCTCTGTAAATGAGCGTAAGAGATATACCTTAGGACTGAAGTAGGAGCATAGTAAGAAATACAGCAGGGGACTCAAAGTGCTGAAACCAGAAGAAAAGTGGCTTACACTGGCAGGAAGCTGAACTGGGGTGAAGAGCCTCTCAGGATGGATCCTTCAACCATGGAAGCTTCAGAGCCTTCAGAGAAAGCAAGCCTAGCCACTGCTTTAGCTCAGTGAGTAAAGAAGTTAAGTGTCACTGCAAATGGAGAGTATGTAAACCAGGAAAAGTGAGATCAGAGCACCAAAGAGCTTGTATTCCAGGCAGGAATCATGGAACTACAGAGAGAAAACCTTCCACCTTCAAGCAAGACTTGCCTAAGAAGCAGAGAGACTATACAGATGAAGGAGAGCCTAGCCAAAGCCAGAGTGAATGACCTTGAGGCTCATATGGACAATTAAAAGCTCAGAAGTAAGTCTGAGCAGTGTCAACAAGAACCTGTCAGTCTACCTTGCTTCAGATAATCTGTGCTCTGAAAAAGCATCTCCATCTATGTTGTATATATTCTTTGAGTGCATGTGTATAAGTGTTTGGAGTTAGTATTGATAATTTTTCCCATTGTTTTCTAAATTATTTCACTCATCTTTGCTGAATCAAGAGCAAAAGATCCCTGGGAGAACTACCATACTCAATTTGACCTTGAAATAAAAGAATACTAAGAAGTCTTTCTAAAAAGAAGATGAGGGAAACTCTGATCATCAATAATTGCTGACTCTCCAAGCCAGAGAACACACACATGCACACACACGTACATACACACACACACGCATATACGCAAACCAGGAAGTCTGGCTAGATCAATGCTCCCTGAAGCCAAATTATGCACATGAAAATTGAGCCCACAGAAAGCCTATGTCATTGCTACCTGTCTGTAGGAAGAATACAAAAACTGAAAGTGCCAATGGTCCTTTAAGAACTCATCTTCAAGGTGATGCATCTGCAAAGACCACTGAAAAGGTTCGCCTCTGCAAGAGCATAGACTACTAAGTAAAGTAGTAAAGAGTAAAGACTACTAAGTAAAGTCCCCTGCTGGGGGCATGGGGCATCCTGACTAGAAACATAAGACCTAGAGTCAGCCAGACCTGAGGATACCACCCAGCTGGATAACCTCCGCAAGTCACTTAAACCTACTATTGTCCTCTGTGGGTAATAACATCTACTTTGTAGGACTGTTTAAGATTAAATGTTACATGTGCTGTAGACTGCATGTTTGTGTCTCAAAAAAAAAAATCCATATGTTGAAATCCTAATTCCTAGTTTGATGACATTAGGACATGGGCCTTTTAGGATGTAATTAGATTTGCATGAGGTCATGACAGTGGAGCCCCCATCATGAGATTACCTTATAAGGTCATCTTAGGACACCTTATGAAAAGAGAAAGAGACTAGGGCTCACTGTCTCTACCGTGTGAGGATACAGTGAAAAGACAGCTATCTGCAAACCAGCAAGAAGATCCTCAACAGCCACTGAGTCTGCTGACATACTGATCTTGAACCTCCCAGCTTCCAGTACTGTGAAAAATAAGCTTCAGTTTAAGCCACTCAGTCTATAGTATCTTGTTACAGCAGCCTGAATTGGCTAGGACAGAATATAAAGCTTTTTGCATACTCCTTAGTATACAGTAGATGTTCAGAAAAATATCTGAATAAGAATATAGATAAAAATAAATAAGTGAAGCCACTAACTAGGCAAGTCTGGATTCCAATGAAGTTTTAGAAAAGATCTCACTGATACCACTAACCTCATTCCACCAGGAAAATAGCTGGAAAGATAAAGGACGGTGGACACACTTTTTAAATAGACATATTTGCAGTTTTTATTTTGAAGAACTGGAAGCAACAGCTGCCACCATCCCCATGACAGGCCAGGCAGTTGACAAGTATTGGTGGAACCTGCAGAAGGCTTTGTCAGGGGAACAGTGACTCTCCAGCCGGCTTCATGTGGGAAATCAGGAGGACAGATTTTCTTAGGCAATATTCTCATTCATTCTGGTTTCTGCTTGGCTAGAAAGAGTACATAAGCTGTTTGTCTCAAATGAACGCTCCAGTAGATAAAACACCAAAAGGGGTTTTGGGAAACATAACAAAATAAGAATTGCCACACTGGCTTAAACCAACTGTCTGACAATAGTACCAGGAGACATTTCGTAAGAAAGAGTTTCAACTTCCTCCACAATCATGGCTTCACAAGCTTAGAACTCCTAAAAGTCCTTCAATTCCTACTAATGCTCTATCATCTACAACTTTATTTAAATTTGAGTTATTAACATTTCTAACTAATACTGTGTATGTGGCAATGAGTTTATTTATTTAACCAACTCTCATTCCTATGTTTTGCTCCCCTTCACTGCAGCCTTGATTCACTGTGCAACCTGAAGCATGTCCCCAAGATGATTCTTTCTTAATATCTCCATCTATAAAATGGAAAAATAATAGTGGCTCCTTATTGAGGTCACAAATAAAAGGAAGAGACTCCTGGAGCTACATTTTTCTCTGCTGTGAGCTCTACAAAGGAAGAAAGGGACTTCAAACCAGACACTTGAGTCCATTTTCTAAGCTAATTCCTATCAATCCCACAAGAATCAAATAGGCGAATAATGGAAGAAAGAAATATTAGAAAGGGAACAGACAAAACCTTGGGATAAGGTTAAATTGTAAACCAACAAAAATGTGGGTGCCCATCCACAATTCAGATAATAGAATTAGATTACTAATTAATAGCAATTACTAATTAATATTCTGTCTTAGCCAATTCAGGTAATAGAACGTACTCACCTGGATTATAATACTACAGAATCTATATGGCTCTACAAAATGGTCACTTATAAATAAAAATGCTTGACAACAGACTAGAAGCAGCATTTTTTTCTTTTCAAGCCAGAGAAAACCCAAAGATGAATAGTGCTAAATTATCGAAGTAGGAAAAATCAATAACAGACTATGTATATACCTAAATCATGCACGTCACACTGGAATTTGGCAAGAAATTTTTATTGTCATGTATCAAATTGGCTCCAGACATGAGTTAGTTTACTTACTGTTTTATATCATATAGGTGTAATAATTAGAGAGAAGATTTGATATTTTCTATTCAAGAGGAGGAACTGTGGTAAAGTACAATTATGAAGAAGTTAACATGGCAGGCAGGGCAGAGCGAGTGATTAAATGACACCGTGGCCTCTTCCTTTCTCCCTTATTAAAAGCAAAAGAAATTTTTAATAAAGTAATATAGTCAGTTAGAAAGCCAAAATGAGTCCAGTGTGAAACATTTGTATGTAACTAAGTCATCTTACTTTCTTTGGAATTGAATTTTAGAATTTATTGCGAAAATAATAATTAAAAGTAAATACCCTCTAAATAATTTATTACAATCTTATGATGCACACATTTGTTTACAATGTAAAGAGGCAAAATTTTGCTGCTAGAACAACATATATCATAGCTAAGCTAGTTCTATTTGTTATAATGCTGAAAAATGTTTTTAATTAAGTGATATTAATATAAGTGCAAATAGAATTCTTTGGGGCTGCTGCTTCTTATAAAGAGATTTTAAATATTAAATGAAGGAAAATGCAAACTACCTTAGTTTGTCCATCTTAAAAATGAAAGTTGTATGACCTTGTATCAAGGGAATGCAGTGTAGATTAATTAGCTAATTAGATCTTTGTTGTATCCAGTGTTATGAAAGGCAAAATGTGCCTGTGGCCCTGGTTCAAGCCAACCTTTTTATCTAAAACACCAAATCATTTAAGTCAACACAAGGGACTGTCACCAGATCAGGGCAAACAGACAATCCATAATTAAAGGTGTGGTTTAGTGCCTGGAGAATCAGGGCAATTTGCCCCTCTCTAATTTCATGGCCTTGTCAACTTACTTGACCCCTTGGGACCACTTTCCTAATCAGTAAAATGAATGGGGTTGACCTTTAAGGAGTTTTTCAGCACTAAAATTCTATGGCACACAATTTTTATACATAAGAGAAGCAAACAAATCACTCTCCACATCAGAGAAAGGCGCTGATTTGTTGTAGAGGATGGAACCACATCATGCATCATCCCACACAGGTCCAAGGACAGGACAGGTCAAGTATCCAGAAGTCCTCCCGCCTCCCACTACTCAAGTGCCTTCCTCTTTCCCACCCACTAGTAGACCAAAGGAGCCCAGGAAAATCCTTAGAGTGTGAAAACCTGATGACAGATTTGCTAGATCACTAGCAAAGTAGGTATCTATATATCCCTTCTCATCAGTTTCTTCTTGACCTCCGTGACTCCCTTGCCAGTCTGTTTTACCAATAACTGAGTTGCCACTTTGGTTTAGAACATTCAAAATTCTTCCTCCTTTCTTCATTCACAAACAACATATTAGGTTATTCTCATTCTTCCCACTTTTTGTTTATTCATTTATTCACTGGTCTAGCATTTACTGAGCAACTACTTTGGGCAGCGGTCTTCACCAGGTCTTGATCTCCTTGTATAGTGAAGCCAGTGTGTTGGTTTGTGGTGGGTAGTAGCATCTTCCATGGAGTTAGACTGCCTGAGATCAAATCTCAGCTCTCCCACTTTCTGTGTTACCATGAACAAGTGTCTTAACTTCTCTGCGCATCAGTGTTCTCATTTGTAAAGTGTAGTTAATAATAGAAACCACTTTATAAAGTTTAGTGAAGAAATAAGTCCATCTGTGTTTAGTGCCTTGAAAAGTACATGATAAGACCTGAAAAGCACTAGATACATGTTAGTTCTTATTATTATCCCAAACTATCTGAATTAGTCTGAAATCAGCAGCCCCATGTCTGAGCTACTGATGACATTTGACACAGTGCCTTCTATATAAAACATGATATTTCATGGCTGTGGAGTTGTTTGTCCACTTCAAAGGGCCATTGGGAATGGATTTGAGGAGCATTTGTCACTGACAAGGATTAGTGAAGCAAGCAGAGGTGCTACCTCAGAGAGCTCAGGGCAATGACAAGCCACTTTGTCCAAGCCTGAGCAGTAGCAAAAGGATGGCAATAACCCAAAGAAAAGATCCCAATGAGAAAAAAGATCCTGATGAGGAAGTATTGCCAGGCAAACCCAGGATGACCTAAAGATTTGCTCTAGCCACCCCTTTTTGAAGATACATAAGTCTGTGTTACATATAGATATTTTGAAGATACATAAGTCTGTGTTTATTATAAAGGAAGCATTTTCCATGCCTGGACATTAATATTATGATACTGATTGCAATTGTTTTAGTAACAGTGGTAGTAATAGCAATAATGGTAGTATTTAAAATAAGAGTGCTGGTAGCAGAGGTAGTCAATAGTAATAGTGGTAAGAGTGTGATAATAGTATAATCATAGCATGAGTAGAGTAGTAATCATAGCGGTGTCCATACAAAGGTATAGTAGTAATCATGGCAGTGGTAATGGCAGTGATAGAGCAATGGGATGAGCAGGGATGTAATCTTGATGGTAGCAGTGGTGGGAGTAGGAACAGAGCAGTAGTAGGAGCAATGGTGTAGCAGTCACGGAAGCAGTGGCAACTATCATTGCAGCACTTACAGCAGCAGTAGTTGCAGTGGTGGGTACAGCAAAGCCACAGCTATGCTGTTTTTATAGCACTGTTCAGAGCAGTTTACACTTAGCAACTCAATTTGCACAAACACCCTGTGAAGTAGGGCTCATTAGAAATGTCTGTTTTACAATAGTGCCAGTAACATTTTGAATTGTTTCAGTTATAACTGATACCAAACTTGGTTATGCTAGTTCCAGCAACATCTCACTAAGACTGTGGTCCTCCCATCTCTAATCCTCCAGATCCCCCTTACTGAAGCCCCCCACTCCCACTCATGTGGGGACTCTCTCTCTCTCTCTCTCTCTCTCTCTTTTTTTATTATTCACTTGCTTTCACATTTCTTTTTTTTTTAACTACTTAACATTACAACCAGAGGTTTAATACAACTGTAAACCCAGGAGGACCTGAAATAACCTTCCTCGCCTGTGAAGAGTTATAACCACCCTCTCATCTTATCCCTCTGTCAGTGTTTCTACATATTTGCTTTTGTTCTGGTATTATATAAAACTTATTCTTGGGGTTAATTCTGCTAGGGTCTTTTATTTCTTGTCATTTATTTGTGTTGGTCTATATGTTTGTTTGTGTTTGTTTACATATCTTATAAATCTTATTTTGGGGGCCCATTCCGCCTGGGATTTCCTCTTTTTCTCTTTCTCTCTATCTTTTTTTATCCTTATTCTTTCTTTTTGGTGGTGAATCCCAGTTGCTCCAAAACCCTCCAGGGTGCACCCTGCCTGGATCATGGGCGATATATCCAGCTATACATCCTGTCATCTACTTTTCATCAAAATGGCTAGGAGGAGGAACACCCAACAGAAGAAAAACCCAGAGACTACACCCTCTCCCTCAGAACTATTGGACATGGACATAAACAGTATGTTAGAAAGGGAATTCAGGGTGACAGTTATCCAGGCAATGGCTAGAA
>CM052800.1:39906720-39923761 GCA_028533885.1 Nasua narica | reverse complement strand
TAAGGAAATGTTGAAAAAGAAAAACAAAGCCGGGGGCATCACATTGCCTGATTTCGAACTTTACTACAAAGCTGTAATCACCAAGACAGCATGGTACTGGCACAAAAACAGACACATAGACCAGTGGAACAGAATAGAGTTATTTATTTATATGAGAGAGGGAGAGAGAATATGAGAATCTCAAGAAGACTCCCTGCTGAGCGAGCAGCCTTACATGGGGCTCAGTCCCACGACCCTGAGATCATGACCTGAGGTGAAAACAAGAGTCCGACACTTAAGCAACTCAGCCACCCCAGTGCCTCTGGAAACTTATTTTAGGTTGGGCTGGTCAGAGAGTAAAAGATGGTAGGATTAGAAATGAGACAGGAGAAATGAAATCCTTGAATACATTGCTTCCTAGTTATTTTTCCCTGCACTTCTTCCCCCAAAAAGACATGGCAGGTACGTGTGCACGCGGACCTGCACACGGAGTAAAAAAAAAAAAAAAAACCCACAAAACCGTAAGTAACCTTTTCACTTGAAATGTTTAGTTTGCAAGGTTGGAGGCTATTTAGAAGTGAAGTGATGATCTCTTTGCTTGCTCCAAGTCAGGTTGGAGAAAACATCACCTGGAAGGCTAGTTATCACAGGGGCTGTGACCTGGCATTTGCTGAGCTTCCAAATTCTCAACCGAAAATTCAGTTTCTAAGAAAGAAAATTACCATTTCTATACCTCTGTTTAGAAACAGAACAAATTATGCTGGAGGGATGCTAGGAGCAAGTCTCTCATGTGACTGCAAGAACAATGGGAAGGATGGTGACAATATGCAGATGGGCCTGAATTCCCACCTGGACCTGAGGGGCCAAGGGTGGGTGTGAATGTGAGTTTGGGGCCTCTTGGCAAGGAAATGATTAGTGGGAGGCTTTATTATACAAATATTATAAATAAAAAATTACTTTCTACTTTCTTCATCTCTGTTAGAAAAGATACATGTTCAGTATAGATGATTTAGAAAAATGTAAAGGAAAATATATGTTTGGTCCTATTTATATGTAGATATGTTTTAAAAACAACATTCTATGACTTGCTTTTTCATCTAAGCTGTATTAGGAACATTCCACATACCTTTATGTATTGTTTGATGACCTGATATGTAGTGGATTTATGGTATTCTGCTATATACTATAATCTAGCCAGTCAATTAATGATTTTCTAGTCTTTCAGGTTATTTCCAAATTTTGACTCTTATTTATTATCTTGTGATGAATATCCTTTTTCTTAATCTTTCTACGCATTCCTCAGCCTTTTCTTAAGACAGTACTAAAAAAAGAGTTACTTGATCAAAGTGTGTGTGTGTGTGTGTGTGTTTAATACTTTTATTACTAAATTATTGTCCAGAAAGTTCATGCCACATGGCATGCTCAGCCAGGGGTGAGAGAATCCTCAGCAACACTGCATGTTATTAGTTTAAAGTTTGTTTCACCGGTTTGTTTCTGTTAGAAATAATATGTAATGATGGGTCTATGCACTGGGGATTAGGAGCTAGGATTTGAGGTCTAAAGATTCCAGGCCCTACTTTTTACAACACACTCTGGATTGGCTGCTAGATGTGAAAGGGCTTTGTTAACTCTACGAGACACACAAATACAAGATGACTGTGGTTGTCATATCCAGCTGAGTTGGGTCAAGCAAAGATGTAGCCTGGGGTCGTAGAGAGAGTACTGATTTTGTACCAAGTCTTTGCTCCAGTATTACTAGGTGTGTGACTATGTAAGTCCACTTAAAATGTTATTAAAGACTAGGTGGCCTAAATAATAGGCATTTGTTTCTTACAGTTCTAGAGGCTGGGAGATCCAAGGTGTTGGGCTGATCCAGTTCCTAATGAGAGTTTTCTTCTTGTTTTGTGAGGGGCTGCCTTCTTGCTGAGCCCTCCACCCTCACTGCGAATTTCCTTCTAAAGGTCTCACCTCCGGCTATCATTACACTGAGGGTTAAGGGCTTCAACACATGAATTTTGGGGAGACACAAACATTTAATCCATATTTGGTAAACTTGGGCAATTTGTTTAACACCCAGAGGCTCAGTTCCTTCATTTGGAAACTGGGAGAATAATGCACACCAGAGGATTTTTGTAAAAATTACATCATATAATGTGTATACATGTGATAGGTACTCAAAAGAGTTATTGATGAGGGAGCAAAAGGCTAGCTGAGGACAAAGCAGAAGTTGGCCCTCTACCCCTTCCCCCAACCTTGTGATATGTGTGATAGTCCTCAGGCATTCCTGGCTGCCCCACAGGGAGAACAAATGGTTAACTAAGAGAGATTATGGTCCTGCAGGACTGGAGTCTCCCTCAGTTTACAAATGGCCTAGTGATTTACAAGGAAGAAGGTTTCTTATCAATAGCCTAACTTCCAGAGACCCATAACTCAGTTCCTGAAGCCCTAACATCTCCCTCACTTCCATAAAATTGAGGGAGGCTAAAGCAGAAGGAAATGTAAATAAAGTCAAATTTCTTCTAAACCTAAAGCTCACTGACATGGATGTGTGTGATAGGAGGAGTGTGACATTCCACCCGAAAACTCTCAACTGTCTTCATGTTGGTACCTCATTAGGGAAAAAAAAAACAGCTTGGCTTGACAATAACCAGGCCTCCAATACCCTGAGAGTCCTCATTAGCATACGACAATTCTTCTGGACACCCTCTTTGTCCTCACATCCCCAACTCCTGAGTATATAATCGGTCACTCCTCAAGACCCCAGGGCAGCAGCTCTTTCTGCCCCTGGGTCCTGTTCTCCTGCTTTAATAAAATCACCTTTTCACACCAGAGATGTCTTAAGAATTCTTTCTTGGTCGTTGGCTCTGGACCTCACTTGTAGTCTAAAACTTCATCATTATCAGCCCTAATTACCAATAGGTAATCACTTTTTATGTTTCTCAGTTCTAGAGGGATCATGTATTTAGAAACGAAAAGTGGAGTCCACTCCTGCAGGAAGCCTTTAAAAATTATTGAGAAATGAACACACACACACACACACTTAGCTGATATAAGAATAAAGGGAAAAGGGATTTCAGCCTTTGTTGACAACAGCTGTCCTGTTTTAGGTTCCTGGATCCAATTCTGCGTGTGTGCATGCGAGTGTGCGTGTAAGTGTGCGCGCACGCGCGCGCCGGGGGGGGGTGGGGAGGCCTCCCACAGAACACCAAGAAATTGTTGGAGAGGGTGTCCAAGAATTCAGCTTAATTATGACACTATCTACCTGGAGATAGCATCAGATTTTGTTATGCCCAGATTTTGAGATCCCCAAATACCACCAGGGAGCCGAGTCCCATGCAAAAGCAAAAGAGCCCTTTATTCAAGCTAGCTTGAGCTCTCTCTCACACTCACCGACACAGCGGCATGAAAAGAGAGCGAGTTTCAAAGAGCACAACAGTTTTAGAGCGGCCGGTGGCCAATGAGATTGTAACACACAGAATGTTGCTTAGTAACTGTTTGAACTAGCCTATCACCTTGGCCAGAATTGGCGTGCAAGTTTGGCGGGCAAAAGGTGGGGTTTATATTCTTTCCCGGGCAGGGGTTCCGCGTTCCTATTGACTAACCCAAACCCAACCCATAGGCCATCTGGCTAATTAGCTCAAGGGAGGGCTGAGCCACACTCAGACCCTCCCAGAGGCAGGTCCTGCGGGGGGGCGCACACACAAGAAGGCGGGTGTAAGCAAAAGGAACCAGCCCTGCTCTGCTCCTTCAATTTCACAGATTGAGGTATTAGTCCTCTAAGACAGGCTCCCCGCCCTCTGTGCCCCCCCCATGTGGGGGTGGTGGTCAGGTGACAGACACATGTGCCAGTTGTCACCTGTACTTCTGACTGGCTATAAATCAAAGGTTCCCATGACCTCCTCTTTACATTTGATTAATTTGGTAGAGTGGCTCACAGAACTCAGAGACACATTTTACTTCCTAGATGACCATTGCATTATAAAAGGAACGGCAGGATGGGCAAAGTGTGGGGAAGAGGTGTGGAGCTTCCACTTTTCCTGAATCTCTACATGTTCACCAGCCTGCAGGCTCTCCAAACCCTTTCCTTTTGGGGTTTTCTGGAGACTTCATTCCACAGGCACTACTGATGAACTCATTGGCCACTGGGGATTGAGCCAAGCTCCACTACCTTTCTTCTACCTGGAGCTCAGGGGAGTTGGACTAAAGATTCCAACCCCCTCCTCACCAGGTTGGTTTCTCTGCTAAATGGGCCCCATCCTTAGGTGGCCTAGAGGCATTCCAGAAACCACCACATTAACATAACAAAAGAAACCTTGATCACTCTTATCACTTAAGACATTCCCAGGGTTTTAGAAGCTCAGTGCCGCAAACAAGAGGAAGACCAAATAGGTGTTTCTTATTATAATTACAATATCACAAGCACCCTGGAAGGTCTAATGGTTGATTATCATTGTCATTTCTCCAATGACTCCTGTTTTTTGCTTTAGTATTTTTTTAAAGACACAGAAGAAATCTAAAACTCTGAGGGTTCAAGCCCCATCCTGGGTGAACACTGCTCACTGGCACACAAAGTAACATGATTTCGGTTTCTACATTCATTTTCACATTCATTTTCAATGATCCTGATTGAAAAATTTCTTCCTACAACTTCATCTGAGCCTTACCTCTGACCTGACTCAGGGCTCAACGTCCAGACTCTCTCCGCCCCTTTCCCTGTCCACTCACCCGCTGCTGCTTCTCCTTGCTTTCCAGATGCCTCAGCTGCAGCTGACTCCAGAAACATTATTCCTCTTTAAGTCTCTGCTCCACAGGCCGCCCTCTTCCCCTCATCATTTCTCATTTCTCACCGCGAAAATCTCTCCTCTTTCTCTTTATAGCTTCCTGAGACCTGAAAATAGAAGTAATTTAAATTTGGCAATTATGACGACAATGAAACACCTTTTGTGAAAAGTAGAGTTTAAAATGCAGGAGTTTGCTGCTCTGGAAACCTCTCTCTCTCTCTGCCTTCATTCCATGGATACTCCTGCAGGGGCACTTCTAAGGTCACCCCTGACCCGCCTGCAGAAACCCGAACAGGTGAAGAAAGGGTGACTTCTCCACTTGCAGGGGTGAGGGTGGGGTCAGCCTGAGGTACCAGGTTCAGGTTCAGCCTAGCCTCTTCTACCTAAAACGAGCTTCTTAACCTCCTGTGGAATCTTTGCCCTCCCACACTCCACACCCTGCACCTGGACCCTCCCTGCTCCAGTCATGTAGTGGCATTAGGTCTCTAGAATCATGGAGTGAGGGGTCGGGGGTGTAATTTCTCCTCTGCCAATGATGAGATGAGTCACCTCCTGTGGGCTGTTCATGGCAAACTTTTCCTCCATCCTTGAAGCCGGGCCTCCTGAAGTCTTCACCCCTTCTGTTATGAAGTGTCCTGAGCTCTCCAAAAGTCAGCAGCAAATGTATTAGTGCATATTAACATCCTACTTTCCTGGCACACAACTAGGCTACCACTTAAACAACCGGCTCCAAATCTGCTAAAATCGGGTTTCAGGAGGAGGACATGGGAAGCATGTAATGTGGAGCCCATCTCCCGACAGGTGCCATCTGTTCTCATTAGAGTAATCTAGCAGCTTCAGCTGGGGAGGGAGGGGCCTCCAGGTGCTCAGAAGGAAGCCTGCTCGTGGGTTATCCTTTCAGAGACTTTGCTTTTATGTTTGGTTCAGTTTTGTTTTTGTCTGGCAGGCTGAAAGAGAGCCTGTCCTACTTTCTAAGAGAACAATTGCTCCAACATTGTAAGAAATTAAGTCCCTGGGAAAAAAAATCTCGTTTGAGAGGGCTTGTAATGGCTCCTTGACCACATGCTGTGCTGTCCAATTTATAACAGAGAAATATTACAGAAGTTGGGAACCAAAGTTGGTGTGTGCAGCCATTGCTTAAAAAGGGATGGATGCTTCTTGGGGATAGTGATCCTCCCCCTAGACCCCCTAGCATTTATTTAGTCTGGAGACAATCTGTCTGCCAGGCTCCCACTCCTCCAGTCCAGAAAGAGCTAGGCCCATTCATTGTCCTCTGCATGTAGAAAATGATAATAATTCCTCTGAGACCTAATGGGGCTCAGGAGAATGTGATTGAAGTCCTGCTGGCGATTGGAACTGCGTTTTATGCGTCTGTATGGGGTGATCCATTTCACAGGTGTTTCCTATTGCCAGCCTGTGGGGATGCCCACTGAGTCAAAAATATATTACCATGGAGGTAGGCCTTTTGGAGGTGTCTTATAGCACATTTTGGGAAAAGGAGGGGAAATAACATTTAGCCTCAAATTTGAAATGATCCTTTCCCAGATCTTATATTAAAGACTTTGCCTGCAAGGTTGATCTGAGGACTAAAGCATGACCCAGGTCTCCCGCGTGTCTTCCTCCTCTCTTGGGGTCTCCTTCCTGCCTGTGCCCTCCACCCCTTCCGGAGCTGCTGTTCTGCCTCCTGTCAAGGGCTTGGTTTGTGTATCATGTCCCGTCAGCTGATTCCTGTTAAAATGTTAGCCCATGTTAGGAGAGCCTGTGGGGGGGCGGGGGAGGGGAGGGTAATATTTGCATCTTAATAGGTAGCTTGAATATGGAAGAGCTTCAGATTAAAGCAGTGAATCCTCACTGGGGAAGAGAAAGGCAATTTTGGATGGAGTGAGGGTGTGTGAGATCTAAAACAGGATCAAATCCTACTGTGTATGTTCTAAGATGCACTGATGTGACCTCTGAGCAGAAGTCAAAGACTGAATGAAATGGGTTCTGTTCCCAACCCTGGGAGCAAACAGGGGCTGCCGTGGGAGCACTGTCAGCAGTGACCCTACCATTGTGCGCTCAGAGTTAGCATGTAAAAGCATAAGACACCCAGCTCAGTGTGCACGTCCAATAAACAATGAATACCTTTTTTTTTCTTTTAGAATGAATATGTCCTATGTGATATTTAGGACATATCTATGCAAAAAAAAACTTATTTATCTGAATTCAGATTTAACTGGGTGTCCTGCACGTCATTTGGCAACCCACTCCCACACTAGCCTATTGTTAAAAAATAGTTTCTGAAAGAGATAAAGTCATAAGTCTTACACAAATGTAAAATAAACTTGTGTCAAGGGTTTTTATTTTGGGGGGGGTTGTGAGGAGCAGAGGGAGAAGGAGAGAGAGAATCTTAAGCAGGTTCCATGCCCAGCACAGAGCCTGACGTGGGGCTTGATCCCACAACCCTGAGATCATGATCTGAGCTGAAATCAAGAGTTGGGTGCTTGGGGCACCTGGGTGGCCCAGTTGGTTAAGTGTCCGACTCCTGGTTTTGGCCCAGGTTGTGATCTCAGGGTCCTGAGGTGCAGCCCCTCATCAGGCTCCGTGCTTGGTGCTGTGCTCAGCAGTGCTGCTCAGCACAGAATCTGCTTAAGACTGTTTGTCTCTGCCCTTCCTCCCTGAACCTTCTCTCTCTAAAATGAATATCTAAAAAAAAAAAAAAAAAAAAGAGTTGGACACTTAACCGACTGAACCACCCAGATGGCCCTGTCAAAGATTTTTTTTTAAATCACTGATTAATGAGAGAACCAGTAAGATGTCACAGTTGGTTCAAAGAGAATTCAGCATTCACATAGACACACGCATATATACAATCAGGAAATGCTGAAATGAATTAGTTAATAAAGGCAGAGCTAGCCTATTCATAGGGCAATAATCAATTGCACACTGGGCAAAGTTAATTTGCATTTCTCTGGACAAGAGTCATGGGTATTACTCAGTTTTCTATAATTTGCAATAGCTATAAATAGGTCAAAGATAATGAAGGCACGGATAACTAGGAAGGGTGTGTTAGAATATCCAGTATTTACTTTTGCCTATTTCAAAATCTTTTACAATTTCTCTTGATGGTGTCATGGTCTTTCCTACCTCAGGGCCTTTGCACATGATGATTCCTTAGTAATCTTGTATTTGTCATTGATTATCTCAAAAGTCATTACCTCTGGGAATCCCTCTCTGGGTGAGATTCATGCTTTACAATATAGGAGCATGCTTCTTTCATTAAAGCATTTATGTTTGGATTTATGCTTTTTACTGAATTCTATAATTCCTTGCAGGAGCTAGCCTCTGTTCTCATCAGCTTCCTCTTTAATAATTATGTTCTGGTCATATCTTTCTCCTTTCTGTTACTTGACCATAACAAGTTCTTCCCTGCTACAGGGACTTTGCACCTGCTGTTCTCTGTGCCTGGAATTTCTTTTCTCTTGGCATTTGCACAGCATGTTTCTTTTTCATTGCTCAGGTCTCAGTCTGAATACCACAAAGCCCTATCCTGATCATCTTATCTAAAGATGCTCCCCTCCCCACCCTTACTTTCTA
The DNA here is from genome assembly GCA_028533885.1 of Nasua narica. Lineage (NCBI taxonomy): Eukaryota > Metazoa > Chordata > Mammalia > Carnivora > Procyonidae > Nasua > Nasua narica. The sequence goes on along the minus strand of CM052800.1, from coordinate 39,915,425 downwards.
TCTCTGTGGATCTTTAGCACGGATCAGAATCCCCTCATAGGCTTGTTAAAACACAGATTGCTGGGGTCCAAGCCCAGAGTTTTTGATTCAGCAGCTCTGGGGAGAGTCATGAGGACCTGTGTTTTAACAAGTTCTTGGGTGATGCTGATGCTGCTGGTTTGAGCACCACTCCTGGAGAAACAAGCTGTGATTATTTTCTTTCTTTCTTTCTAGATTTTATTTATTTATTTGAGAGACAGAGAAAGTGAGAGAGAGCATGAGAGGAGAGGTTAGAGGAAGAAGCAGACTCCCCATGGAGCTGGGAGCCCGATGTGGGACTCGATCCTGGAACTTAAGGATCATGACCTGAGCCAAAGACAGTTGCTCAACCAACTGAGCCACCCAGGCGCCCCGATTATTTTCTTTCAAAACATAACATTATTCCCCCTTTTTTACTGATTTGCTTTCTGTCTCCTCCACAACTGAAAGCTCCACATGGGGAGGGCACATCAACAACCCTATTCTCTGCTTTATCCCTGGTATCAAGGGCAGTGCTTGGTTTATAAAAGATATTTGATAAATATTTGTTGAATGAATGAGCCATTTTCTCTCCTTTTGTTCTGTATCATTATAAAGTGTTTGTTCACCAAAGTGCTGATGAATTCAGGTGCTGAGACTAAGCCAAAGGGACTGGATTTCATCACTAAGATAAGTTTGTGGCATAGTGGTCTTGATAAAGCACACCGATATCTGACCAGTAACTTGGATAAAGACCAGTGTTTGTTGGGACCTGTGCTGTCACATGAGCTTGCCCTCCTCTCTAGGGCCAATGTCATTAACCCACAGTTGGTTAGATGCCATCAGGGCCTTGGGTCCTATTGGCAGAGTCCAGGCTGACCTGGGTTTTGCTAAGACCAGTGCTATGGTGAGCAATCAGAAGATGTGGGCAGGTAAGGGTGGGGAGGGTCTTGTGCGTTGGCCTCAGGTGTGTCTTCCTGTTGAGGCAGCTTGGGAAAAAAAAACAGACCGTAGGGAGCAGGGCCATCCCTCCTCTAAGCTGGGCTATAAGAGGTGCTCTTACATCTTTTATCTTGGTATCTTCTTAAATGTCTTAGGGTCCTTTGCCCTTCTGGTCCTAACTCCTGGGCTTCCTGATGCCAATATTTTGTTCTAAAGCCCTCAGTCCAAGCTTTAGAGCCCAGCCTTAGGCTCTTCGCAGCAGCCTTCTAGGTTCTGGCTCATTCTTTTCTACTCTCTTCTTTCTCTTTTCTACTTTCTCTTCCTCTAGGCTTTCATCTCATCAGGTTATGTGGGAAACTCATGCACTCTTGAGAGTGAGAGACATAATGTGGTATAGTATTTAGTCCTTGAAAGTATGTGCTTTGAACTCAGCCCTAGATTCTAATCTTATTCCTGCTAAATACTGTGTGTCCTTGAGAAAGTCACTTAACCATTCTGTACTTCAGATGATGGGGATGACAACAGCACCAAATCACAGGGTCGTTGCAGGTGTAAAAGCAATGATACTTGTAGAGTCTAGTCCCTGTGCCTTGTAGCTACCAGGATAATGGCCCAATACGCCTTTAGGAAAATAGCTTTCCATTTTCATGACGGACTTCGGTAGACACATGCTTTGACTGCAAGAGTCTTTGCAGGTCAGATGTCTGTGGGCTTGCAGATGACTACATGTGAATAGATGCTCATTCTCGGTGTGGGTTAAAGGAACCCTCTGCAGATCTCTCCGGGGACAGAGCACTAGGTGACTTGGGCATTGGCTCTGGTCCTAAGAAAGAAGACTTGGCAATTGAGGATAAGACAATAATAGCAATGTGGTATTCAGGAGCATTGCTTTAAATAATCCTTCTCCTTAATAGCTTTGCCCCTGGCGTGTGACAGGTGTTTACATTATTAAGTAAAAGCATTTAAACAGCGACCTCCTTGGTATAAGGGTGAAGGAGATTAAAATCCAAGCAGTGCTGCAGCCATTTAAATCAATGAGACTTGTCAGATCTGTAACACATGAGCTACTTAGAGGGCGCAGGCACCTATTGTTTTGGAGGTTCAACTAATATCTCAATATGCTAGTTTCTTCAAAGCCTGACCAGGCCCTGGGTTGCTCATTAAAGGCTGGTCTGGCCCCAGCTTGTCTGCCTTTGGAACCGGCATTATTTTATAGTTGTCTAAGTGTATACCAAGTAGTTATGCTATTAGGGAAGATCAAAACTTGGGTTGATCTCTGCTTAGAGAAATGACCTTTCAAGGAATCCCAATGCCCAAGACCATTAGCTCATCAGAAGCAAAGGCCATGAATGCTATCTCCTCCTCCAGTAGGGGGCACTAAGCCAGGCTGCTTGGCTTCACCCAGTCTCCCTCTCTTGAACTGTGTTCTCATCTTCAGCCACAGCACGGGGAACCTCACAACCATCAGCAGGACTGGGGAACCCAGTCTCTGAGACCTAACTGTGTTTGTTTTTAGTTTTAAGCTTCATGCTATCACCATGCACTGGAAAATTTTTTTTCTAAAATTAGACTTTATTTCAGGTTCTAAGGAATGGGTACACAGGTACATGTGTGATGGGAAGAACATGGTCCGGCCCAGTTCACAGACACGGATTTCACCTGATTTTGGCAGACACTGAGTCAGTACAAACATAATTGAGCATGGCCCTGGGGCTCCAGATGGGCTGCACAGATGCTGGGTCCGAAACACTGACCAGGAGTGACCGGGTGTGCGGGGGATGCCAGGGGAGGAAGCCCCATGTGGGGCCAGCACACACTTGGGGCCCCCTCTAAGTATTGCGCCCAGTGAGTGGCGAGCGCCTGGGCATATATGCAAACTGGGGGGTCCTGGCAGACACGTGCCATCTGTCTACTGCGGGTGGGGTGAACCCACCAGATGATTCACTGCTGAGTCAGGAGGCCAACAAAGGAACTGCATGCAGGTAGGGGTACATGGCAGAATTACTTACTCCTTCCAGTAACGGCCTCACGTGTGGGCCTATCCCTGATCCTTTCAAAACTGCTCAAGCCTCGGCTTTGGATGTGTACGTCCAGCAGAGGGTAGGAGTTTCCTTTCCGGATGGTCTGAAGAGCTTTTTCCCAGGTGACTGACTTGAGGAATGTTCTCTGCTTCAGAGGAAAGCCCTCTTTCTACTCACAGCAATGATATAAGGCCACGGCCTCTAGTCTTCACAGAACTTTGTCAAAATGCCACATCAAAGGCTTCACTGTGAAAATGTGATGTGTGCAAAGGAAACCTGGCCATTCTCAGTGCTGGGAGCAGCAGTGTGTGCATCACCTTGGAGTGAACTGGAAATGTAGCGTCTCAGGACCCCAGAACAGCTGAAACAGAATTGGCATTTTAACAAGGTCCCCAGTGATTCGTGTATATGCCAAAGCCCTAGAAGCACTGATACACACAAAAAAGTCCATCTCTTTCTGTCCATACCATCCTTTTGTCCACACAGCTCTCTCCACCACAGGAAACAACTCCATTGAAGCCTGCTCAGGGAAGAAACTCTCGTGGCATCCCTGTGTCCTGGAGCTGAGGAGTCAACATGGACTCTGTGGGGTTTTTTTTTGGATTGTGGGCAGAATGACTGGGACCTTCTCAGACAGAACAAGGGGATAATGAGACCATGTCATGGGTTGGAGACAACCACAGAAATTAATTTGCTTCTTTCCATAATCATGGTCAGTACCTCCAACATTATCCTTCCAATGGTATATAGGCATGCAGGGGGCCTGGAGCAGGACCGCCTCTGAGGCAGCAGCTTCCTAGGAAAAAGCCCTAGTGAAGTACAGGGAAGTCTCCCAGGCAAGGCAACACTTAGTCAGGTCAATCAATTCTGTCAAAAGTCCATTTGCTGCAAACAATACTTCATGGATGTTTGATCGCTTAGTCAGTTTAGTCTTCACAGCTGTTCAGAGGCCACTGGTGAATGCAGTCTTGGGTGCTAAAGGAATTCAGGTATTTATCCATAGAGGTAGTACAGACCCTCATATCCTCCACTTGCTAGCTCTGACTGGAGGCATGGGATTTTACTTCCCCAACCTTAGTTTCTGGATTTTAAAATTGATTATCAGAATGGTACTGATCTTTTGGGTGTGTCATAAATACTAAGCTCAGTATTCACTCTGTTTGCAGGAGGTAAGAATTGTATTTCAGGGCCTGGGTGGCTCAGTCAGTTAGGCATCTGCCTTTGGCTCAGGTCACAATCCCAGGGTCCTGGGATCGAGTCCTATGTTGGGCTCCCAGCTCGGAGGGGAGACTGCTTCTCCCTCTGACTGCCATTCCCCTTGCTTGTACTCTCTCTCTTTCTCAATCTCTGACAAATAAATAAAATCTTAAAAAACAAGAATTCTATTTCAGAAGTGGAAGGAATCTTGAAGTCACCATATGGAAAGGGGATGAGAAAGAAAGAACCACAAAGAGAAAAGCCTCCTTTCATTTTGCCAGAGTCTGGATTCTAGCTCTAGGTCTGTCACTGTGGTCCCAGACAAGTGTACCTTCCCAGGGCCTGTGAGGAACACTGGATGAAATGTGAGCGAGGAGCAGGCGTGTGATGGTGCAGGTCAGGTGGAAACCACAGAGTTAACGGAGGGGATAGATGTATATACTTATTGTGGCAAAGTATCAGAAGGGCTCAGGTATTAATAGTATGGGAAAGTAATAATGACGGTTGATTCCTGATGAGCAATATTGTTGGGAAGGAGAGCCACACAGCCAAATACGGTGGTGTGTATTACACATACCATGTTGTGGCTTGGAAAGGTGGCTCACTCAGATGGTCTCATGGGCCCCCCTGCACTGCCCCTCTGCTGCTTGACCTTGCCTTTACCTCCCATGGCTGGCAGGGTGCCAGGGGCAGAAGAGGTCCCATCACAGAGAGGCTTTTCAAGAGCCACCAGTATGCTTGCCAATTACACATACTTTCTAAGGAATATTCATTCTTGCTGCTCAATTCCCGGGGCTTAAGTAGAGCAGTGTTTTCTACTGACAAATGATTTTAGGGGGGGGAGATCTTATGACCTCGTAAATACGGCATCAGGCATTTGAATATTTTATTATGGAAGCTAACTGCTGAAAGCAAAAGTTAAAAATTTTTTTTTTATCTCCCCTCTGTTTTATCTCTGGGAGAAGCTAAAAATACGGCGAGGGGTTTTCATTTGGTAGAGCTGAGCTTCCCCTTTCTCCTTGCTGTCCCTTTGATCTTCTATTCTCTGTGTTCAGGTTCCCCTTTGTGCCTACCTGAACCATGTGCAACAAATCATCTTAATTACTTCGGGCCTGGCTTCTTCTTCCAGTTCTCATTTTTTGAAATTCCTGTGATGGTTACCAAATAAATCTGCGAAGGGCTCTAGCCCTTGGACAAAGCACGGAAGGCACCTGCAGCAGCAAGAGGAATTTCAGAGTTAGTTAAAAGGCACAGGAAGAGTGAGGGAATTGAATGAACCTCTCTGGTTTTCAGCCTGTAGATGCAGTGCTGACTGTACTCCAAGTCCGTGTTCGTTGTAGGCCACAGCTCTCACACCTTTGCTTGTAGAAGAGAGAATAATTAATGCTGTGTCTCCTTGGCTTGGTACCCAGAGCGCGGCTTCCGGCAGCAGGGCCCCCAATACTGGAGGAACACGTACCCTGTGAGAAAGCCGAGGTGAGCAGAGAAAGGGGAAGGAGGTGGTGGTGTGCTCTCATCAGCTGGGGCTCCCTGGCTTAGCCAGTAGGAGGCCTCAGGCAAGGCCGGGGTAGCAGGAAGGTGGGCAACTCCAGGGACCTGTCACTAAGTCGGAGCTGGGGTTGTGTGGTGCTGCATTTTAAGTGGGCCATTCCGAATGAAGACCCTCTGGCAGAGAGGTGCAGAGGCAGGCCAAGCTGTTGATCCTGTGAGCTGGGGGGTCCAAGGGGAGGTAATTAGGAGCAATGAGCTGAAACTGCGGAAAAGAAAATGTAAGCGGCGCAGCATGAGAATCTTCCTGACAGTGATGTCTGTTAGCCCATGGCATTCTCTCTTAAGGGAAGTTGCAAAAAACTCATTACTGGAGGCATTTGAGGGGGCCCCCAATGACCTCCAGGCAGAGGGGAGGGGGCTTCTGAGAATGGCATTGCTCCTTCTCAGGGCTGGGACCCTACCAGAGCTGGCCTGAGGCAAATTTCTTGGACCCCCACCCCTTTAGTCCTGTTGGAAGAGTCACTTAACACAAGCTCTTTCAGTGGATCATTTCACTTTGGAGTGATTTTTGCCTTTGCAAAAGGAGGGTGCTGGGCATGCATGTCTGCAAATATGTGCAGCAAGCCCCCCAGGGTGTGGGAGGGATTGCTGGGTCCAATCAGAGAAATTTTGAAAACAAAATTTCACTGGTTGGGTGATGGTTTGCAAAATATTTTTGAGGGAGTCTTGTTTGAGGCAGATAGGTTTACTTACTCAGCAAACTTAGTTTTTAAATCATAATGATGAAACAGCTTTGTATCTACCAACTAGAAGGTGTAAAACCCTTCTCCCTGATGGCCCCAGTGTCCTGGAGGACTTTGGAGGTCACCCAAGTGACCAGGAAGTGGCTTTTCCTGACACAACCACCACTACTCTCTTTCCTTACTTGGTTCTAGTCACAAAACACAGCAGTGTGTTAAGCGCCTTAGATTGACTTGCCCCCACCCCCAGGCCAATGTTCACACTCTTTCTTTATATCCCTCCTTCCCTTCCTTTAGAAGGGCTTCTGGCAACTCCAGGCCAGGCAGCTGTTTAGAATGCAAAGCTGGACTAAGTAAATAGCTGGAACTTGCCGTTGCTTTGGGTGCCAGCTCACCATTGATTCTCTAAGGCCAACAGTCTGAAAGGCCTGTTGGTAGCTTTGCACAATGCTGCTCATGTTCACCATCTCCACCTTATGTTGGATGATCAAGGGGTCATTTCAGGACAACAGCCACTGCATGACCTCCCTGTGTTTCTACTTGTTCCTTCAAACCACACTTCCACCACAGCCAGGTCCTCTCTGGAAACTACCTGTTCATCACAACACTTGTGCAAAACTTTTCAATGGCTCCCCATGGCTTTCAGGACAGAGTACTGGGCTGGAATACACATCCTTTTCTGCCTATAAAAAGTTGGTTCTGGTACTATTTTGAGAGATTCAGACCTATTCATTTTGGGAATTGACTAGGGCTGACTTTAAGAACTGGCTATTTCTTTCATTGATAATCAAGTTACATTCTCAATCTTTATCTTTTTAAGCGCAGCCACTTCTAAAGGATGAGTGGTTGTAGTAGAACAGTGGTTCTCAGCCCAGGACACATGTCAGAATCATTTGGGAACCACTGCAAATTATGGACGCCTGGGTTCGAATCTTCAGAAGTAGGGTCTGGGTACCTCATTTTCTAAAGAGGTCCCCAAGTGTTTTAAACATTCAGCCATTGTTGGGAATTAAATTACCTGTAAAACTCCTATCATTTCAGGTATTTTTGATTCTCTAATTCTTGAACTCTTCCAGGTCAGCTGAATACTTCCTAGCTAGCATGAAATTGGATCCTTTTAGTTAGGGTTGAGATACAATATTAGATCCAAACCGACACTACTTTTTTGTGGCCACTATAACTCCAAACAAGATTTTAATTTCCTCTGATTTCTCCCCCCCCCCATTTAGCCAATCTACAAATGTTTATTGAGCACTTACTATATGCCAGAGGCCACATTCTAGACACTGGGGAAAGATACAAGGGTGAGCAGGGATGATAAGGAGCCTACTCTCATAAAACGTATATTCTAGAATCAAATCCAGATCAATATGAATCTCCTCTTTGTCTTGACTCTTTCCTAAGCTTTCAACCATATTCTTCTGGCTACTCATTCTCATTTCATACCAGGGCATCAACATAAAGTCCACTTTTATACTTGGTTACCTTTCATCTATAGAAAAACACTAAATTAGATAAGAGACAATAATTGTGGAATATAGTATCTAAAAGGTGTTATGGTATTTTCATAACAGGTGGGATCAATATCCTCTTATAACTAAAATGGTTAAGGAATCTAACCATTTGGATATATATATTTTGCTCTATGTATCTATGTATTTAAAACTAAGTCTTACTTTTTACTGGTAGTGGACATCTGTTGTTGTTATCAGCATTCATTTATTCTCTTGTTAAATGTCAGGAAACATTTATTCTCTATTCCTATATTATGTGTATGAAATTTTTCAGTGTAACAATCTTAGCTCTTCTACCCCCTAGTTCCTTTCCCTTTACCCCAAGTGGAGGACGAGTGGCTTACTGGAGAGGTGAGTTTTGGTGCAGTGGCTGAGCCCTATTTCCTCTTCTGATGTCACCTATCAGTATGCAGAGAAGATTCCATGCTTCTCCTTGTCATAAATCTGATAGGGACAGGCCCCTGTGGGAGAGTGCATGTCTGTGATGGGGAAGATTCATCTAGTTCAGGAATTAGCAAGCCCACTTGGTTAACAGACCTAACCTCATGTAATAAAGGTAATCTTTTGGTGCCTTTCTGGCTCCTGGGTCCTTCAACTGGTTCCAAGGGTGGAGCATTGAGCCTCCACAAACCCGAAGAGTGACCATATATTTCCCCCTTTTAAGAACCACCTTCTTCAATTTAGCTTGGATTAAGTGAAACTGATTCCACACATGACACGAAAATTAGTTCCCCCTGGCTACAATGATTAGTTTAAGGATGAGCATATGATCCCTTAATCAATTACAATGAGCCATAGTGATG
>CM052800.1:39868899-39906220 GCA_028533885.1 Nasua narica | reverse complement strand
GGCATCAGAGAAATACAAATCAAAACCACAGTGAGATACCACCTCACACCAGTCAGAATGGCTAAAATTAGCAAGTCAGGGAACGACAGATGTTGGCGAGGATGCGGAGAAAGGGGAACCCTCCTACACTGTTGGTGGCAATGCAAGCTGGTACAACCACTCTGGAAAACTGTATGGAGGTTTCTCAAAATATTGAAAATAGAGCTACCCTACGACCCAGCAATCACACTACTGGGTATTTACCCTCAAGATACAAATGTAGTGATCTGAAGGGTCACATGCACCCAAATGTTTATAGCAGCATTGTCCACAATAGCCAAACGATGGAAAGAACCTAGATGTCCATCAACAGATGAGTGGATCGAGAAGATGTGGTATATATACACAATGGAATACTATGCAGCCATCAAAAAAAATCTTGCCATTTGCAACGACGTGGATGGAACTAGAGGGTATTATGCTAAGTGAAATAAGTCAGTCAGAGAAAGACAATTATCACATGATTGCTCTGATATGAAGAATTTGAGAGGCAGGGCAGGGGGTTGTGGGGGGGGGAAGAGAAATGAAACAAGATGGGATGGGGAAGTAGACAAACCATAAGAGACTCATAAACTCACGAAACAAACTGAGGGTTGCTATGGGGTAGGTGGGTAGGGATAGGGTGGCTGGGTTATGGACATTGGGGAGGGTATATGCTATGGTGAGTGCTGTGAAATGTGTAAGCCTGATGATTCACAGACATGTACCCTGGGGCAAATAATACATTATATGTTAATAAATAAATTTAAAAAAATAAAAATAAAAATAGAGCTACCCTACAACCCAGCAAAAAAAAAAAAAAGATTTTCTCTCCCTCTCCCTTTGCCCCTCCCCTAAGTTTGCATGTGCACACGTGTGTGTGTGCATTCTCTCTCTCTCTCTCAAAAAAAATTTAAAAAAATTACATAAATATTTGTTGAATGAATGAAGCATGACCCCAAGAGACTTTTTCATTAATATTAAGCTGCCAAGTCCCCTATGAGCACTCAATTATGACCCCATGCTTACTTGAGTATGAAATAGCACCCATGCTGTGAACTACCTGTTAAATGTCAAAGTCCAGAGGCACCTGGCTGGCTCAGTCAAGAGCATGCAAATCTTGATTTCAGGGTTGTGAGTTCGAGCCCCACATTGGATGTAGAGGTGATTTACACAAATAAAACTTCAAATAAATAAATAAATAAATAAATAAATAAATAAATAAATAAATGTCAAGGTCCAAAGCAGATAACCTGCCCCATCACCACCAGCAACAATGATATCAAATAAGGATGCAGAAACTAAAAATAGAGTAAGTGCATTTAGGGATGCAGGTGAATATAGAGTAATCCAATAGAATTGTAATGTGAACCATGAGGGGATGTTTAATGTTCTAGTAGCAGCAATTTTAAAAGTTAAGAAACAGGGCCACCTACCTGGGTGGCTTAGTCAGTTAAGCAGCTGCTTTCAGCTTGGGTCATGATCCCAGGGTCCTGGGATTGAGTCCCGCATCAGCTCCCTGCTCAGTGGGATGTCTGCTTCTCCGTCTTCCTCTGCCTGCTACCCCCCCTGCTTGTGCACGCGCTCTCGCTCTCTCTCTCTGACAAATAAATTAAAATCTTTTTTAAAAATGAAGCAGCAGGTCAATTTAATTTTAATAACATTTTCTAAATTATAGTTTTTAAATATAATTATTTTACCCAACATATCCAAAATATCATTTCAGCATATAATCCATATAGAAACTATGAGTAAGGTAGTTTACCTTCTTCTTTCATACTAAGCTTTTGAAACTCACACACACCGCTCTTGTTGGTGTGGATTAGCCTCATTTCCAGTGCTCAGAAGCCACACGTGGCTCATGTCAGCGCCATCTAGAGGCAGCAGCATGATGTCCGACCACTTGCAAGTAAGGATGAGTGGTGTCTTCTGAAGCCTTGCTTCTTCAGTGAGCCTGACTTGAGTCTCCATGGGTTTAAATGTCCATGTCCCTGTGTCTTCTCTGATTTGAGAAAAATCAGAACCAGGGTCACTATGTACCCGGAGTCCATGGAGTCGGATGGGGCCAAGACTCAGGACCTGCTATTCACAACTGGTAAGACTTGGGGCAAACCACTCAGTCTCTCTGGGCGCGGATATCCTCCCAAACGAAATGTAGATCCTGCACAAGGAACTTCAGGACACCAGTCTGAACTCCCGGAACATGGAACTAGTTTGGGGTCCTACTACTGGCTGCTTCTGCAGAATGGCTGAGGCTTACCTTTAAAAAAGAAGGAAATTGGGGCACCTGGGACTCATTCAGTTAAGCGACTGACTCTTGATTTCAGCTCAGGTCATGATCTCAGGGTCGTGAGATGGATCGATGTGTCGGGCTTCACACTCAGTGCAGAGTCTGCTGGAGATTCTTTTTCTCCCTCTCCCTTCACCCCTCCCCCTACTTGCTCATGCGTGTGTGTGCATGGGCACTCTCTTGCTCTCTAAAACGAAAAATAAATAAAACCTTTATTTAAAAAAAAGAAGAAAAAGGAAATTCTACAATATATGACAATATGGATGGATTTTAAGGACATTATGCTAAGTGACATAAGCCAGACACAGAAAGACAAGTACTGCATGAGTCCACTTACATAAGGAATCTAAAATTGTCAGATTCCTAAAACCCCAAGACTGGAATGGTGGTTGCCAGGAGCTAGAGGAAGGGGGAAATGGATCATTATTAATCAACAGGCATAAAATTTCAGCTAATGAGTAAGTTTAACTTTTTACCAAAATTAGATTTTTCTTTCAATGGCTGAGGCTTGAAAGGGAGCTCCCCTTTCCTAAGACTTCATGAGGCCGGTGAAGGAGGCTAGGCCATAAAGGCCACTATGCAGTGGATTTCAGGGTTGCAGTCCAGGGAGGGAGCTGGTGGTCCTTTCTAGCCCAGACACAGGAGATTTCACAAAGAGCCGATCAACTGCCAGAACACAGAATGGGGGGCATAGAACACAGAATGCGGCCAAGTGATGCACATGCTCGCTCTCTCTCTCTGCCATTCGCACCATCCCAGAAGCTCAGAGACATGTGGACTGGGACACTTATAGATGTCGGCATCTCTAGGGAATGATGCCAAGATCAGTCACAGTAGGAAGACAATCTCAAACTCGACAGGAGCCCTCACAGCTGCTTCCCATTGTCCTCTGCCCATCGTCTGGTTTCCCATCGTCCACACCCCTTCGAATTTCTATCAGAGCAGCTGCTCCATGTCCTAGCCATGGAGAAAGGTAAATGTTCTCCTATTCTCTAATTTATACATTGGGTTCCTAGAGCCCTTGACATTAACTTTCTCCCAAATGTTACCAAATTCTTATCCCCATTCATGATGACAGCCTCTTTATCTCTTAGAAAGGTAACAGAGGGAAAAGAAACAAGCCCGAATGGCTTTTTTTTTTTTTTTTTGGCTGCCCATAGCGTTCTTGGAAATCTGTTAGCAAGGCAGCCAATGCCTTCTCCCCTACTGTGAGCACCAGTTGGCCCGCCACGGGCTGATGGCGCACTTGCCAGCGTCTGTGTTGCTCTCTACTGCAGGGTCGAGCCTGGCTGCTTTCTGCTCTCTACCGAAGTAAAAGAGGAGTCATAGTTAACTGGGAAATTATCTGAATGAGATTTTAAAAAAAAAAGTTTAAGATACTTCCAGTTTAAATGGAACCATACTACCTGTCTAAACATATAAATTAGAGAATAGGAGAACATTCAGCTTTCTCAATGGCTAGGACTTCCTGTTTAAATGCCGCTGAAGCAGGTACCCTTTCTAAGCCCCCCTCCTTGGCAGCAGCACACTCTCAGTACTGCTGGGCAGGGCGGGTTCAGAGGAAGCAGGTATAAGACAAGCAGACAGATGGAGGATGGAAGGAAGGTGGAGAAAAGGTGAAAAAGAGGATGGTTCTGGTGGCAGGGAGATGTGATTGTTGAATGCCTACGTGGGAGATGTGTAGGTGAGCCACCCAGCCTTCGGGAAAATGCTTGCTGCTTCCCTGTAGGAATGTGGCCAGCAGCCAGCCTCCAGATGCCAGTGTGACGGGTGTGTGTGTGGGGGGGGTCTGCTTCACACAGGAGGGGGCCCTTCCCAGGGCAGCCGCATCTGGTGGCTGAGTGAGGCAGGGACCTGAAGGACCCGCCATCATGGCCCCTTGTAGGACCACTCATTTGGGTGGCACTCACTGCGGGACTCCTGGGTCTCCTAGGGCTTTGTGGGGCTTATACTGTGTCTCAGCCTCTCCTTCTGCCTGGCCCTGCTTCCTCCTCTTGTCTCGCATGGGAGCTGATCCCTAGTAAATGCCTGGACTTCAAACTCCATTTCAGCCTCTGCTTCTGAAAGCCCAAACTGCAGTGGCCTGGATTTGATCATACTAGATATTTTACATATGTTGCCCTTCTTGATGTGCACTGTTGCATATATATCTATAGTGTGTTTGTATATAGAAATACATAATATAGAGTATACAGTATATATAATATTGTATATTGTATAATATTGTATAATGCATGTATATATAATATATGGACACATATTATCAGCCCCCTTTTAATACTGAGGAAAACGAGCACTCTGAGAGGTTTAGTCACTTGCCCTTGGCTCGCAAGGTGGAAGAAGTGGGGTTTCACAAGACCCTCCTAGTGAACTGCTGATGACCTAAAGTGTACCCGAAAGTCAAGGAAAGAGCGGGTCCTTCTAAGGGAAGAGCAGAAATGAGAGAGAAATTACAGTCACCTTTTGGTGATTCTTGGAATATACCCTGTACCCAAAATACTCCTCCTACCTGGCCAACTGCTGACTACAACCCATTTCTTTCCAAAATTGGAGAGAAAAATTGACATATAAGTCCTGAGAAGAGAATTGCCTCCCCTTAATATATTCACATGGTTAAGGCAGCAAGCCTTAACCTCAAAGTTATGGTTAACCTTATGCTCTTTTCTTAAGCACCCTCGCTCTGCCACTGTCATCCTTCACTCTGTCTCCCTGCTGTCTCCCTTCACTCTGTCTCCCGTGTTGCCCTAGATCCCCGCTATCATGGGAGAAGTGATCTGATAAACTACCTCCTTCAGAGTGACACGCAAATGACAATGTGTGTACACTTAGCAAGATAATTCAGGACGCAGCCAATGTTTAACCTGAGCACCAGGGTTCCAGATTAGAAAGCTATTTAAGGCAGGAGGAGTATGACATTTGCTGTCACTTTGCAGATTTGTGTTTGGAAGTCCAATACTCCCAAAGCTGTTTATCTCTTCCTGGTTCTGTTGCCCATAATTGAGATAAGGAAGACAATGGGCCTTTAGAAATCATCTAGTGGTAAAAATAGCTATTCTTTACATGGATACGATTAACATAGATATTTTCTAAAAGCCAAAGTAGAATTCTTCACTAAGCAACATCGTGAAACACTAGTCTCTAAATATAACAATTAAGGGAGGTCTTTTTTTTTTTAAAGATTTTATTTATTTATTTGAGAGAGTGAGAGGGAGCATGAGAGGGGAGAAGGTCAGAGGGAGAAGCAGACTCCCCGTGGAGCTGGGAGCCCAATGCAGAACTCGATCCCGGGACTCTGGGATCGTGACCTGAGCCGAAGGCAGTTGCCCAACCAACTGAGCCACCCAGGCGCCCCAAAGGAGATATTTTTAACACAAATAAATAAAATCACTTGAAATCCAATTTTCAATAAGCGCTTAATCTAAGCATAGCTTCTTCCCTCAGGCTAGATGACTGTCACTCCAACTCTTTGACCCTCCAACACTGCTCAAGCTGAAACCTGAGTTTCTCAAGCCCTGTTATTGGCAAGTCTCAGGATCCTCTGTCCAGTGAAAAGGTCCAAAATGTGCCACCCCACAATGTGTCACTTTGGCACAGGGTTATTTTGAGCTAAAGGCAACTGAGAGTCAAGAGATGTAGGAAGAGTTCTCTGCCCTCCCCTTACCTGCCTAAAAGCAGGGCATAAATTTGCCTTTGTGAGTGTTTCCCTCCCCCTGCCAAACGTCACCCCTACCAGCAAGAGAATTCTCTATTTTTTTTTTATTGAAGTATAGTTGACATATGATTTTTTAGAAGAGCTCAGAAAAGCATTATCACGCTGAGATGAGTTTGCGTAAACATATCTTACTAAAATAAGCTTTATGTTCCATTAGTTCCCCCATATATTTCCTAGTCACTCCCGCACAATTTGTCATGCCTTGAACCCTGTTGGGGAAGGTCATCGAAAACATGTGACTGCCAGATAACCCATGAGCTGGGCCCAAGCAGTTGGAGGCTCTGCCTCCCCTCCCTGTCCTTGGAAGGTAGGTTCTGATCCCCTTCCCCATTCCCAGAGGTCGCTCCAAGGACACAGTCTTAAGATAGTGATGTAGTATTGAGAACACCTGCAGAGTATACGTGACTAAACCCAGTTGAGGCTTCTTTATAACTTTAAAGATTTAGTGGGCGGGTGCAGGGAGCTATCCGTCTGTTCTTGTTGCTGCACAAGACAAGCTTATTAAAACCTGCCACCTACCAACCTGGAGCGGCCTGCCTCTTTCTTCCCTCTCTATGGGGACCAATTTCAGATTACATCAGGGAAACTCCCAAGAGGGTTATCTAACCACTTCTTTGAGTTTTATTTCTTTTCTGTGAACTTCTGTGCTAATAAAATTTGGTAAAATTTTATGCTCTTTTCTCTTGTCAGTCTATCTTTTGTTACTTTATTTTTATAAGATTTATTTGGGAGAGAGCGAGAAGAAGGAAAGAGGGGGGAGGGGCTGAGGGAAAGAGAGAAAGAGAGATGCTCAAGAAAACTCCCTGCTGAGAGCAGAGCTCAATCCCACAACCCCGAAACCTGAGCCAAAATCAAGAGTCAGATGCTTAACTTACTGAGCCACCCAGGTGCCCCTCTCTTTTGTTAGTTTAGTTCACAGACCCTCAGTTACTCCCCCCACCCCAACATCAGCTACAGGCATTTTTTTTTTTTTTAAGATTTTATTTATTTGAGAGAGAGTGAGAGTACACAAGCAGGGGAAATAGCAGGCAGAGGGAGAAGCAGACTCCCTGCTGAGCAGGGTGCCCGGCGCAGGGCTGGATCTCAGGACTCCAGGATCATGATCTGAGCTGAAGGCAGATGCTTAACCGTCTGAGCCACCCAGGTACCGCATATAGGCATCTTTTTATTCAAGCCAGAGAGCCCTTTTGATTACCACTGAGTTTCCCTCGGCCTGGGCTCAAGATTTATTCCGCCTAACACTGCAGGCTCTTGTCCTCTACTTCAAAGAAAAACACTTTCTGAATCATCTGTCTCCTGAAGGGAAACCCCATCATCTCCTGGGCTTTCTCCAGGAATGGAAACCCTTGAGATAGGTGGAGAAAGTACCAGCCTGAAAGTTAAGAGATTTGGGTCCTTCTCTAACTCCGTTCTATGCCTTTTGCAATAACCAATCTGGAGCCCAGTTTCCTTACAAAAGGAAGGGAAGGGAAGGAAGCAGAAGCGTCAACTCCAACTCCAGGCTTCCACTCGCTCTCAGAGGCACTCCAGCCCCTCACCTCTCTAAGTTTCAATTTTCCCGGCTATAAACTGAGAGGAAGGGAAGTTGACTAGATCAGCACTTCCCAAAGCGTGGTCCTCCTCTCCCACCACAACCACCCAGCCCAGTAGCAGTAGCAACATTTGGGAATTTATGAGAAATGCAAATGTATGGGCTTGCAGAGACCTACCTACTACGTCAGAATCTTTGGGATGCAGCCCAGAAATCTGTTTTAGTCAACTCTTCAGGTGATTCTCATTCAAATTCAAGAACCACTGGAGAAATGGTTTCACAGGTCTCTTCCACATTAGAAACCCTTAAACTCTTTTTACCCCACCTTTAAGATCTGGCTCCCTCCCTCCCTCTTTCTCTCTCTTAAGAACAAAACAAAAAACCTGCTCCAACCTTCTCTCTCTACAGACTATGACTTCAAGGGACTTAAAATAAAATTTGCATTCAGTCATTTCCATAGCAACCTTAACAAAACCACAAAGATGCTTTTGTTCTTTAGTATACCTGCTACTTCTTTTAAAGGGACTGTGTTCCTTTTTCACTTATAAATCCAATCTTATGTAAGGATAGCTCTTAAAAACATCTCAGTAGTACGTAATTATACTCCCAACCAGCAGTACAAAGAATGTCATTTAAATCATACTGCTTAATTGATCCTATATGCCAGCTCTTCTAAAGGCCAACTCTCAAGATGGAACACAATCTAAGCTCCTAAATCTGCAGGAAAGACTCTGTCTCCATAACAGTAGTCCGCACACCATTATTGATTTCACACTCTATCCATTGACCTTAATTCCAGAAATAGCTGCCAACTCTAATTGGTGAGTCACCCTCCCCTGCTCTCAGACCATGAATTTCTGGTGCAGCTGATTCTACACCAAGCTCCAGGTTTGGCCCATAAAAGGCTTCCTGGCCCCGGGCATATGACCCATGTCATTCAGAGGTAGAAACATGACCCATCGAAACCAATGAGATGTTGACTGAAACTTCTGGGATATACACATGTGATTTTTCTCTCTGGACAAGAGCCTGAAATGATGACCCCTAGAACTCCACAGCTGTTTTAGTACCATTGCAGGAGACTCGTTTGAGATGGAGCCAGTGAACAGGTGGAACCGTGAGGCCAGGAGAATGGAAGTGGGGCCACATATCATTTCTGAGCCTGTCTCCAACAATGGATGAAACCACCTCCCCTTCCTGGACCTTTTGGTAAAAGGCCCATTAAATTTCTTGTATTCACTTTAGGTTGACTTTCCTATCACCTCTGACCAGAAACATTTTAATGGATACAGAGTATAAATTAATGTATCTCTTGGTAGGCAACTTGACAGTGTCTACAAAAAAAATTCTCTATGTGCACAACGCTTGTCCTAGAAATTTTACTTCCAGAAATACACTCTTCAGAAATCCTCTCACAGTTTTGGAAATACACACACACACACACACACACACACACACTCATGAAATTCATTGAAGTATTATTTTCACAGCAAAGAGTTGGAAGCAGCCTAGCGTCATTTGATAGAGGAATGGACCTATAAATCATATCCCATATGTACCACGGGACACTGTGATGTCATTAAAATGAATGAGGTAGGGGTGCCTGGGTGGCTCAGTCAGTTAAGCAGCCAGCTGCCTTAGGCTCAGGTCATGATCCCAGGGTCCTGAGATCAAGCCTCATGTGGAGCTCCCTGCTCAGCTAGCTTGTTTCTTCCTCTCCCTCTGCCTGTCACTTCCCTTACTGTGCTCTCTCTCTCTCTCTCAAATAAATAAAATATTTTTTAAAATAAATTAAAATGAAAGAGGTAGAGCAATATAGTGACATAAAAAAATTCAGATCTGTATTGATAAATAACAATTAGCAGTTCCAAAGAATATTTTATATTCTTAGCATAATATTTTATATTCTTAGCATAATACCCTCTAGTTCCATCCATGTCATTGCAAATGGCAAAATTTCATTTCTCTTGATGGCTGCATGGTATTCCATGTATATATATATACCACCTCTTCTTTATCCATTCATCTATTGATGGGCATCTAGGTTCTTTCCACAGTTTGGTATTGTGGACATTGCTGCTGTAAACATTTGGGTGCACATGCCCCTTTGGATCCCTACATTTGTATCTTTAGGGTAAATACCCAGTAGTGTGATTGCTGGGTCATAGGGCAGCTCTATTTTCAACTTTTTGAGGAACCTCCATACTGTTTTCCAGAGTGGCTGTACCAGCTTGCATTCCCACCAACAGTGTAGGAGGGTTCCCCTTTCTCCGCATCCTCACCAACATCTGTTGTTCCCTGACTTGCTCATTTTAGCCATTCTGACTGGTGTGAGGTGGTATCTCACTGTGGTTTTGATTTGTATTTCTCTGATGCTAAGTGATGTTGAGCACTTTTTCATTTGTCTGTTGGCCATTTGGATATCCTCTTTACTGAAATGTCTGTTCATATCTTCTGCCCATTTCTTGATTGGATTATTTGTTCTTTGAGTGTTGAGTTTGAGAAGTTCTTTATAGATTTTGGATGCTAGCCCTTTATCTGATATGTCATTTGGGAATATCTTCTTCCATTCTGTCAGCTGTCTTTTGGTTTTGTTGACTGTTTCCTTTGCTGTGCAAAAGCTTTTGATCTTAATGAAGTCCCAATAGTTCATTTTTGCCCTTGCTTCCCTTGCCTTTAGAGATGTTTCTAGGAAGAAGTTGCTGCAGCTGAGATTGAAGAGGTTACTGACTATGTTCTCCTCAAGGATTTTGATGGATCCCTGTCCAGGATTTGATGGAATCCTGTTGAGGATTGAGACAGGAATTTTTGAGTCTATTTTTGTGTGCGGTGTAAGGAAGTGGTCCAGTTTCATTCTTCTGCATGTGGCTGTCCAATTTTCCCAACACCATTTGTTGAAGAGACTGTCTTTTTTCCAATGAATATTCTTTCCTGCTTTGTTAAAGATTAGTTGACTATAGAGTTGAGGGTCCATTTCTGGGCTCTCTACTCTGTTCCATTGATCTATGTGTCTGTTTTTGTGCCAGTACCACACTGTCTTGATGTTTACAGCTTTGTAATAGAGCTTGAAGTCTGGAATTGTGATGCCGCCAACTTTGGTTTTCTTTTTCAACATTCCTCTGGCTATTCGTGGTCTTTTTCTGGTCCCATATAAATTTTAGGATTATTTGTTTCATTTCTTTGAAATAAATTGATGGTATTTTGATAAGGATTGTAGTAAATGTATAGATTGCTTTAGGTAGCATAGACATTTTCACAATATTTGTTCTTCCAATCCATGAGCATGGAACATTTTTCCATTTCTTTGTGTCTTCCTCAATTTCTTTCATGAGCACTTTATAGTTTTCTGAGCACAGATTCTTTGCCTCTTTGGTTAGGTTTATTCCTAGGTATCTTATGGTTTTGGGTGCAATTGTAAATGGGATCGACTGTTTAATTTCTCTTGCTTCTGTTTTGTTGTTGGTGTATAGAAATGCAACTGATAAAATGTTTTATATTGTTAAATTTTTACCTCAAAAATAAACTACTTTGGTAAATAATAAAAAAAAAGAAAAGAAAAACACTAAAAATACACTCAGTTGTACTTTCTTCAGCAAACACTTAATCAGTGCCTACTGTATGCTAGGCTCTAAGCCAGGCTCTGCATATCCAAAGATGGGCCTCAATGTGAAGATAATACTACGAGGTCTATCAATGCCATAAGGTAACTGTGCCTCGCCTACTATTTTGAAAGATTTGGTCATAATGAGTCAGAGACTAATTCCATCTCATAAAAGTAAACCCCTGGGTTTTAGTATGTGTCTGGTGAAGTTATTACCACAAAGTTACCATTCAGTGTTATCAGGAAATTTCTTGGTTGCATTTTACAACTAACTAGTCTTTCAAGGGCTCCCAAAAAACCCAGAGCTTGTGGTAATGGTTATGAGACTGGTAGGAAAGCCAATAGTTGGTATAGCCTTGAACTCTGGTGGCCCCATAAACAACACTTGCTTTTACTCTGTGAAAGCATAGGCAAATGAGTTTTTGATTAAAAGAACATTTCAAGGGCACCTGGGTACCTCAATGGGTTAAGCCTCTGCCTTCACCTCAGGTCATGACCTCAGGGTCCTGGGATCAAGCCCCGCATCAGGCTCTCTGCTCAGCGGGGAGCCTGCTTCCCCTCTCTCTCTGCCTGCCTCTCTGCCTACTTGTGATCTCTCTCTCTCTCTCTCTCTCTCTATCAAATAAATAAATAAAAATCTTTATTTAAAAAAAAGAACATCTCAAAAACCAAGATCAATAGGGTGCCTATGTGCTGGGCTACGCACCTCCTGACCCAAAACCATCAATTCATGTCCTAGAGACTACCAAATGCCCTCTGTGGAGGGAGAGTGTGCCGTGCTTTCTAGAGAGTGCCAGATTCATTCCAGTAGAATGAATGGAAAGGTTTTAGCACACCTGTTTTATCCCCACCCTGGGCAACCCAGTTTCCATGAAGCAATGAACTATTCACCACTCTCTTAATTATTTATCTGATCATTTATTTATGCTCCTGCCACTGCACTGTTAACTCCATGGACCACTTCAGGGGTACCTGTGTGGATCAGTAAGTTAAGCATCCACCGTCAGCTCAGAGCATGTTCTCAGGGTCCTGGGATTGAGCCCCGCATCAGGCTCCTGCTCAGTGGGGAGTCTGCTTCTCTCTCTCCCTCTGCTGTACCTTCTGCTTACACACTCTCTCTCTGTCAAATAAATAAATAAAATATTTTAAAAAGGAAAGAGAGAGTAGGACCATGTCTATCCTTATATCCCCATCTCTAGCACAGGGTCTGACACATATCAGGGGCTCAATGAACATTGTTGAATTAATAACCTATTCTTTAGTCAAATCATTTTTATAGATTTTCAAAGCAAAGTATAGTATTTTCACTTCCCTTCTCTGAGCTGTACTACAAGAAGACTAAGAATTATAAATTAAGGAAGAAGCAAATGAGATGCTGCATATGGAACCTTCTGTAAACTTGGCGAGTAGTACTCAGGAAGCTGGTTAACGTCTAAGGAATGGCTTTATCATAGTCCTAACTTAATAGCTGATTTCAAAAATCAGCTATTAATCAGGTTGTGGAGCAGTAAACACTTCAATACATGGGTTAAAATATGTTTTTGTTTATGTATTTTTTAGAAAACTGCCTCATTTGTGCATTCATGATGATAACGAAGAGAAAACATCCTGGGGGGGGGGGGGCGGTGATCAACCCCAATCATAGAATCAAAGACTTTTAGACGTAGATAGGACATAAGTCAAATATGGCATTTCTGTCACCTGAGAGATGCAAAATCTAAGTCTACAGAGGTAAAGTGACTTGGCTGGTGTCACCCAGCTAATTCTTCAAAGAGCCAGGAGAAGATCCTTTATCTTCTGGCTGACATTCCTCTTCTACCTCATGCCAGGTCTGAAGTTCTGATTGTGCTGCTCGTTGTCAGACAATGGCTGGCATCTGGCTCTTCACTGTAAAATCAATACCTCAATGCAAAAGTTAAATCAACATTACACTCAGTGTCAGTGATAACAAATTAAGCTGCTTTAAGCTCAACAAAAATAGCTTTTTCTCTGCCTACAACTTTTTCTTTCCCTCTCTTCTCCTTCTCTTCCATGCACCAAACTCACACTTGTCCCGGATACACCAAAGGAATTGGCAATTCAGAAAGATTCAGCAGTGAAATGCCAGTGAGAGCAAAGCCCTATTCTCAGCTACAGGAATAAAGCAGTTGAAAATGCTGTGCATTCAAGTCACAAAAGATATGATTTCTGCCTGAGATTGTCCGATAACAGAAATGAATGATAGTTCTTTGCCTGAAAATACATATTGATTGTTGGCTGTGAATTTCACCATGTTTAATGCGCAAGTCACCATCCTTCAAATGTGTGTGAGTTGAAGTTGCTGTTGCCTCTTCCTTGCAGGATGATTTGTAGCAGAAGACAAGACAAAGCAGGAGAAATGTCTACATCCAGGTCAGGCTGGACATTCTCCAGCCAATTTTCCATCCTAGATTATTTGATCTTCACTTCTAAGGTCCCAATTTATTGCACGCGAAGGGCAGATTGATTGCCTGCATTTCACTAAGATGGAGGGGGCCTGGTATTCTTTAAAATCTTTGGCAGAATGGAATTCCTTAAAAATCACCCCATATTCCCAGGCCAAGCGACCATCTAACAACTTAAATCTCTACTGGCCTGACCTACCCTACTTTCTGCTGGCCTGTGAATAGGACCAAATAGAAACCAGCACAGATGTCAGGGGTCATTATCTCTCCCTGAGCCAGATCAAACTCTATCCTGGCTACTCAAATGCAGCAGTTCTTTGTATCACTTTCTGATGCTTAAAAACCATTAGGCTTTGCGGACTAACTTGGCTACCAAAATTCCTGCAGATGGTAGTTGGCTGGTCATTCTTGGTCAATTGAAGAAGAGAACAGTCTTGCTGAGCATCAGTTTCATGCTACTCACAACTCTAAGACATTAGAGTCCAGTGAGCTCAGAGATTCTAAGTAGGAAATTTCTTATGGTATAGAATTCAAGGGCTCCTAAAAGTTTCCCCTAACCTAAAATCCTTCCCCAACAGCCTATTATAATATCTAAAATCTCACCATTATAAATCTGTTTCATTAGAGTTCTATCAAATTAGGATCTCTAAGTGGCCTTTGTAAAAATTCTAGAATCACTAAGAAGACTAAATATTATCTCCACCTTAGCGGAGATGTCTTCTAAGTTGACAGACACTGAGCAAAAGGCTTTGTAAGGATATGAAACATCCAGATTGGGGAGACACATGGGGGACAGCAAGAGAGTCACAGACTGGAAATGCAGAAAGACCCCACAGATTTCCAATTTAGCCCAGGATCAGTTCGAGGAACACATCAATCTGGTTTATAAGAGAAATCGGCCCCAGTGAAATGTTCTGAAGATAGCAGTAGTAAAATTCCAGAGTACATTCCTGGGAAGAGGTTTTTCATGCCTTTCTAGCCCTGTAACTCACTTCATTACTTTCTCCTAGGTGCCTAATGAGGGAAACAGGACTAGCACGTGGACACATGAAGAAATTGAAGAGGAGAAACATACCTTTCAGTATAATTGAGTGTTAATAAAAAGGTTTTTAATGCCTTATATAATCAGCAAGACAAATTAGTTGACTTCATCTTCTTTTTTTAAAAGTATAAAATATTGCAGGTAGAGCAGCACAAAAAAAAATCCCCTTAGATATACCAATGCTTTATCATCGTTGTCATTTCTTGCCTTGTCCAACTAATGACTTAATCATCTTTCTCCTTCCCTCAAGTTAGAACGGAGTTAGTTACCCCCTACTCAGTTGAAACTTGGGCTATGCATGTAGTCATGACCTCTTTAGCATCTCTCTTTTTTTTTAAAGATTTTATTTATTTATTTGACAGAGAGAGAAATCACAAGTAGGCAGAGAGGCAGGCAGAGAGGGAGGGGAAGCAGGCTCCCTGCCAAGCAGAGAGCCCGATGTGGGGCTCGATCCCAGGACCCTGAGATCATGACCTGAAGGCAGAGGCTTTAACCCACTGAGCCACTCAGGCGCCCCCTCTTTAGCATCTCTTTACAGGAAAGTCTCTACTGACTGAAATTCTTCTACTCTTTATGGATCCTGTATTGCCCAGAGATGGCACATTCACTAACTTTCTTTTATGGCTTCTTTTATGTGACCATTGCAGATGGAGGTTATACTAAACATATATCTGTGCCCATCCCATCTACTTCATGTGTATCTATTTCACTCTGGTTTCTAATACTAATTCAAACAATTTACTTCTTGCATTTTAGGACCACCAAATTCATCTGAGATTATCCAATGTAACTATCTCAGTACTCACTGGCCTCTGAGGAAACCTGCCTAGGGATAAATCCTCCAAACTCTCTCCTCTCAATCTTTGGATGTACTTACCTCATTATCCATCATTCTCCTTCAGATCATCTCAGGATAAATGCTGTACCACCTCCCTTTCTCTTGGTTTTGTCCATTTTGCCTCCCACTGTATCTTGAAATATTAACAGAGAAAAACCACCTCAACTTTCTCTTGGTTTTGTCCATTTTGCCTCCTACTGTATCTTGAAATATTAACAGAGTCAGGTAGATCTAGGTGTACCTCTCAGCTCTCCCACTTACCATTGAATCTAAATAATGGTGTGGGGCGTTGACAATTTGGTGGGATTGTGCATAAAGAATCAATGTGGGGTTTTTCCCTCTCCCACCATCAGGGGTGGATACCATGATCTCAATGATCATTGCATCTATCTCCAGTCCCAAGAGACACACCTGGCATATAGAAGCCACTTACTACATGTTCGTTGTGCTAACATGCAAAAGAGGTAACAAACATGACTGATATCAGATCCCATAGACATATGGAAGGAAGCAAACACAAGGTTTTTAGAAGTGCCAAGAAATCCCTGAAAGTCAAGGGTAGCTGTCCAGAAATGGACAATGGAGAAAAGGGTAAGGCAGGGAGTATCATGATCACCACAGAAAAAATAAGAAACTAAAGATTGCCAGAACAAGGGACTCTGACACTTTATTTCCTAGTCCTTCTTTGTTTTTTTTTAATATTTTATTTATTTATATGACAGAGAGAGTGAGAGAGCACAAGCAGGGGGAGCAGCACAGGGAGAAGCAAGCTCGCTGCTGAGCAAGGAGCCTTATGCAGGGCTTGATCCCAGGACCCTGGGATCCTGACCCAAGCTGAAAGCAGACGCTTAACCAACTGAGCCACCCAGGCACCCCCAGGCCCCCATCCTCGTCCTTTTTAAAAAAGTAAATTCCTGTTAAAAACTTTCTGAACAACTCTACGATACTGATATTGGCATTTTCAATCATAAAATGTTTTTATGTCAATCCTCCCTTCTGTCAAAAATGAGCAAGAATTTTAAACTTATTTGGTTGGGTAGACAGAGAAGAGATGGAAGAAACTAAAAGGATTAATTATCTGAAAGAACACTGAGGAAACATATTCAGGCATAGAATTCCAGAAACTAAAAGGCATCTCATCTTAGGTCCATATTGAAGATGGATGTAAGTTTCCCTACGGAAGGTTCCCTCCAACCTTTCTAAAAAGGCATCCTTGAGTGAGTCTCTGCCCCTTTGCCTTGGATGTTTTGAAATCATGTAGCATTTTATACTCCCTAATTTTAGCATGTATTATCTTTGGTGAAAGAGTGTATAGAGAGTTGCAGAAGAGAGTCCATATATTATTAGAAACTAGAAGCTCCATATGATTATTAAGCCAAAGATGGCTGATCAACACTTTCTCTGTGGAAGAGAATTTCTTGTCACAGAAGGAAGGAATGCTTTAGTAATGTAGGGCCTCAGAGGTTGCACCCAAAGCGTCCGTCACAAGTTCCAACAGCCAGAAAGAAGGCCTGGATCAGAAAGAATCATCATCACAGAGACAAAGCTAATGATGACACTTGAGGGCCATTATGAGAAGCCAGTGGCTAGTAGGTTCCACCTGCGTGAAAAGAACATGACATTTTCTGAAGAGCTTGCTTGCTCTCCTTGGAGGACCAAAAGATAGTAAATCTGAAATACTATCCGTTAGCATTTTTTTAAAACAATACATTCTGCAGGGAAAAAAAAACAATAGATTCTGAAGATAGGAATATGAATTTTTAAAATCCTCTTCTTGGCTTTTCCTCTTTGTGATCCAAATAAAATGGGATATTTTGTGGTCAGTCTCCATACAGCTTTGCACAGAAAAGAATCCAAAAGAAGATACTGAAAAGAAATTTAAATCTTTATAGAATTCTCCTGAAGAGAAAGGAAAGGGTATTAGTTTGCATGACGCTAGGGAAAACTCTTTTAAGTCTTTTTTTTTTTTTCCTATTTCTCCTCAGCAGCTCCACACAAAATATCCATCTTTCTTCCTCTCCCTCCCATCTGGACCACTTGCTCAGAGATCTCTTCTGTTCTTCCAATAGCTCCCAGCTCTTTCCACTACCTGTCAGATCTCTCTCTTCCTTCCAGCTCTTCGGGCCTCACATTTCCACAATTAGCACAGCAAACACTAGACCTAGCCTCCTTAGAGGGAGAGCAGGGGAAGTTGTGATTATTTATACATTAATACTTTTGAATGTTACCAATTCAATCATACCTGTACTTTCTAAAATTTTTTAACGAACATGTATAACTTTGTAATCAGAAAAAGAAGGCCATGCTTCCTTTTTCGGTAAAACATAGATCTTTAAAATAGAATATCCTACAGGCAACTGGGTGGCTCAGTCAGTTAGGCGTCTGCCTTTGGCTCAGGTCATGGACCCTGGGTCCTGGGATCAAGCCCCAAGTTACGTTGGGCTCCCTGCTCAGCAGGAGTCTGCTCCTCCCTCTCCCTTAGCCCCTCTCCCTGCTTGTGTGCGCGCAATCTCTCTCCCATATAAATAAATAAAATATGTAAAAATAAATTAGGGTATTCTAAAAACAGTGGTGCCCAGATTTTAGAATTTTATAATCACGTACAATTTTAATAAAAATCCTGTGGATTAACACAGGGCTATAATTTTATATTTTGCCCCTCAAAAGGTTTATTTTTCAAATCTGCTACCCTCGTCATTTCATAAAAGAGAGAGTATTTTAACAACCTTAACAGTAGAGTATGCATGGATTCTCCCAACTGGCTAGTGGTTTGGACCAATTCTTTAAGTACTGGGTGAGAGTATTTAGTGAGAATAGAAAGAAATTTACTTCAGTTGATAAAAATTAGATACCCTTTTACATTCAGAACAAGAGACAATTACATACGCTTACATTAACATAATATTTGAAGTTATTTGCAATTGTTTATATTTCACTGATTTGCCATTATTCCTAACTACAAAGCACTCACGCCAAGCCCCTCAGACTCACTGGATAGAAGCAGCTTACGTAGCCTTTTCAATAGGCTTTTACACTGTTTTGCTTTGTCTTTCTTGTTAACAAAACATTCCCTTTTCTGAAATGTGTGTTCTTATTGAGGATGTAAATCTGGATGTTTCCAAGTCAGATGCATTTTAGGAGACATTAAAGGCCTAAACTGTATATGATAAAATAAATCGCTTGTTCTCGGTAAGCGAGACTAAGGAATGCATTGTTGGGTTTCAGAATTTTAGCTGATTGCCGCTGCCAACTTCAGGCCGCTGCCGGCTGGCTGGCTAGGGCTGGTTGGAGCTGACTGAACTTCGCACACGCTGGAATCAGAAACATGGGGGCAAAATTTGCCACGGCCACCAGAGTGCTTTGTGTTTGCTTTTGTTTTTGTTTATGCTTCCATAGGAAGGCCTCTGTACTTCATTAGGATTAGGAACAATTTACTATGTAACACTTTTGAAAATTATGGCAGATGAAAACCTGAGTTAAAAAAAACCATATTTCGGGAGCCTGGGTGGCTCAGTTGGTTGAGCGACTGTCTTCAGCTCAGGTCATGATCCCGGAGTCCCGGGATTGAGTCCCACATCGGGCTCCCAGCTCCATGGGGAGTCTGCTTCTCCCTCTGACCTTCTCCCCTCTCATGCTCTCTCTCTCAAATAAATAAATAAAATCTTAAAAAAAAAAAAAAGAACCATATTTCTGGGGAGCCTGGGTGGCTCAGTCAGTTAAACAATGTCTGACTCTTGATTTTGGCTCAAGTCATGATCTCAGGGTCGTGAGATCAAGCCCCCCATCAGGGTGAGAGTAGAACCTGCTTAAGAGTCTCTCTCTCCCTCTCCCCTTGCCCCTCCTCCCTCGCCACCCCCAAACATGCTCACGCACACACTCTCTCTCTCAAAAACAAAACAAGCAAACAAAAACATATTTCTGATTTACACCGGCATCCCTTCTAGTTGCCTCCCTAGGAAGTAGCTCAGCTGACCTGCTTCTTAATCCAGCCCTAGAAAATTCACTTGAATAATGGGTTTGACTTTTAAGTACAGTTGAAAAACCACAAAAGAACAAGCACACATATCAGGGCACCCCAGAGAGTTACAATATGTAGTTGTAAAATGAAGAGTATTTTTAAAGTCTCGCCCGGCTATTAACCACCAACCTGTTTCCCTGATGAGCCTCTCCTCCAAGCCTAAACTGATAACAATTGCTTTACCTTTGAAGTAATTAGCTGTGACTGCTGCCAGATGTGGGGGAAAAAAGGGAAATGAAAAGAACGCCCCCCCCAAAAAAAGAACACCCCAGGTGATGGCTGACAGTGTATCCTCTCTCTTTCCCAGGCAAGTGAAGAGAGGTGAGTCTGTTCCGAAAATGTCCATCTCCCCCCCCAACTGGCCAGTGTCCCCTGTGGAAAATATGCTCAACGGCAGCAGTATCTTCCCCTTCCCCGTGGAAATCTGCACCCACTGTTTTATGCCGACGCAGACAGTTCATCTGATGTGCAGAGAGGACCCCACCCAGAGTGAGAGAATCAAGCCTGGATTCCTCGCCAACATCCTGGGGAGCAGCCGGGCTCCATGACCCCACCAGCAAACATACCCACATGGATGGGAGATCAGGGCCCGTAGGACTTGGCACTTGCCGGAGCTGCCCCTCTGAAGCTCATCCAATAATCCCCCCACTGGATGCAGGAGGTATGGAGATAATGACTATTTCCTGAATATCGTGCTGTTTAAACAGCCCTGCTGTGGTGTTTGGAGAGATTCAGGATGTTTTTGCATCCCAGGTGCTGTTGGAGCTGCCGAGCTCAGCTAAACACAATGCACAGGCTTTGAGAACAGGTGGTGGCCCGCCAGATTGCTGGCAGTCAGGATGGTGGCGAGTGTTTTTCTTGTTCCAGAAGTTGGCAGAGGAATGCATGCTTCAGTACAATCAGTAGCTTTCCATCCTTGAAAAAGGAATGTTTTCCCTGACACCGGAGCGTGAAGACACACTCTACACTGCTCAAAAGCCCTTTCTGAGACAGAACAAAGTTCAAAACTGCAGACTGCCATGCAGAATCATCCTCGCTTTATCCTCAATTTTAGATGAAGCATTTTGGCTTGTAAAATGAGCGACCCACTCAAGCTCGCTCGAGAGGGTATGTGTGTGTGTGTGGAAGTGGTATGAGAGGAACGCCAGAGAAGAAATAGTTCTGGGGCTCAAAGGAGCTAGGAATCCAGCAGGAATCAAATCTCTGGGGGCCCATGTAGACACTCCCATCTCTAGTTCCCTCACAACTGTCAACTATTTTCCTGTTGGCTGTAGCCACCGAGCCCCTTAGTCTCTGCCACCCTCCCGGAAAGGCCTTCCCCGACCCCTTCTTTGCTGCTGTCCCTCCTGATTCTCTAACACATAACCCAGTTTTATCATTCCATTGCCTTTACCACTGCAGTGGGTTGAATGTCATTGTTCCCCAAATTCACATGTTGAAATCTGATCCCCAATGTGATATTATTTGGGGGTGAGGCCTTTGGGAGGTAATTAGGACATGACCAGGTCCTAATTAGGTGGAACCTTCATGAATGGGATTAGTGCCCTCTAAGAAGATGCCAAAGAGCTACCTAGCCCTCTTTCCGTCATGTGAGAATCTATAACAAAAAGTTGGCTGTCTAACAGACATTTCTGCAAAGAGGACATCCAAATGGCCAACAGACACATGAAAAAGTGCTCAACATCACTTGGCATCAGAGAAATACAAATCAAAACCACAGTGAGATACCACCTCACACCAGTCAGAATGGCTAAAATTAGCAAGTCAGGGAACGACAGATGTTGGCGAGGATGCGGAGAAAGGGGAACCCTCCTACACTGTTGGTGGGAATGCAAGCTGGTACAGCCACTCTGGAAAACAGTATGGAGGTTCCTCAAAAAGTTGAAAATAGAGCTGCCCTATGACCCAGCAATCACACTACTGGGTATTTACCCTAAAGATACAAATGTAGGGATCCAAAGGGGCATGTGCACCCAAATGTTTACAGCAGCAATGTCCACAATACCAAACTGTGGAAAGAACCTAGATGCCCATCAATAGATGAATGGATCAAGAAGAGGTGGTATATATACAATGGAATACTATGCAGCCATCAAGAGAAACGAAATTTTACCATTTGCAATGACGTGGATGGAACTAGAGGGTATTATGCTAAGCGAAATAAGTCAGTCAGAGAAAGGCAATTATCACATGATCGCTCTGATATGAAGAATTTGAGAGGCAGGTCAGGGGGTTATGGGGGGGGGAGAGAAATGAAACAAGATGGGATGGGGAAGGAGACAAACCATAAGAGACTCCTAAACTCACGAAACAAACTAAGGGTTGCTGGGAGGTGGGGGGCTAGGGTGATGGACATTGGGGAGGGTATGTGCTATGACAAGTGCTGTGAAATGTGTAAGCCTGATGACTCACAGACATGTACTCTGGGGCAAATAATACATTATATGTTAATAAAAAAAAAAAGATGTAAAAAAAAAAGTTGGCTGTCTGCAAACCAGGAAGCAGGACCTCCCCATGATGTGACCATGCTGGTGCTGATCTTGGACTTCTGGCCTCTAGAACTGTGAGGAAAACATTTCTGTTATGTATCTACTGAGCACCAGTTTATGTTACTTTATTATAGAAGCTGGAACTAAGGTAATTACCACCTGAATTTTTTTTTTTATTTATCTGTTATTCTTTTCCCCACATTAACATATGTGTGGTGAGAGCAAGACTTTGTCTTGGACATCACCACAGCCCTAGACCCTCAAATAGCATGAGGCATGTAGCACTCAGGAAATGCATGATCTTTCATACCCAGCACCCTCTGCTATGGAATTTCTGTGATAATGGGTTTAAATTCCCAAGAGAGAACATCTGGTGGGTTCTCTAGCCAGCAAAGGGACTTGTGCCCTTAGTCCAAACAGCCAGGGCCAGGGAGAGGGGTCAGAGACACCCTTTCCACAGGTGAAGACTAAAAGGTGAGGTCTCTAAGGGGTCTATGAGTGAAGAAGACACTGAAACTTTTCTGAGAGGGAACTGGCCACCTTTGCAGAGTTACTTCCCACTACCCATGAATGTACACAAGTGTGTGGGCAACCCACTTCCCTTCCCCCACGCACATGAGTCACCCCCCAAGGAGACACCCAGCTCAGACTAGGCCCTCAAACTTGATGTTAGACCACCCTGTATTCCTCGCTTCCAGATCTTGCCTCAAGCTATTCGCTCTCTACCAGAAAGGCTCACCCCAACTAGTCCAAGCTCCACTATCAGTCTACAGATGTTGTAACCTTATCTCAGAAATTAGCCCGGATTCCATCCCTTGCCCAGATTCTGCCATTCGGAAGTAGCCACTCCTTTCCCCAAACCCAGGAACCACCTTGTTACCGCCTCTATTAGGGACTTATTCCAGGCTTCTTTCCAAGAAGAAAGGTAAGAATCAGCTAATAAAATGCCACACAAAGGCCCCTAGGAGTGATAACCCAAAGATTTACTCACAGTAAGACAGGAGTAAAGCATGATATCCATGCCAGGTACAAGAGGGCGCCATGAGTGTGTCCAAACATGAGGACACAGGTCCTTGAGGGAGGCCATTGGAAAGAGGCTTCAAGGGTGATAAGGTTACATTTTGCCTACTTAACGACAAGGACAAGCCCAGCCTTTGCCCTGATGCAGGCTGTCTCTGGATTTTTACCCCTGAGACCAATGGTCATCAACTTTGGCTGCATTTTAAGGTCACCTGGGGTGCTTTTGAAAATTATCCGTGTCCAGACCCTACTCTAGAGATCGTGGCTTAATTGCTCTGAGGTAGGGCATGGTCACTGAGAACCACTTAAACTATATCAAACCACATATCAGAAGAGAAAGACAAGGGCTCTGGATCCAAAGTGGACTGACCATGAATCCCAACTCCACCCTTTACCGGCTTCATCATCTTCTGCAAGTCACCAACAACATCGGAGCCTCCCTTTTCATACACATAAATAAAGTGATGCCAGTAGGGCTTACTTCATATGATTATTGTAAGGATTAGAGGAAACGTGTAAAATTCCTAGAATATGATAGACGCCTTGATGAAATGCTGGGTATACGTATTATTAAAGCCTCTCCCAACAACCTGTTGCAGAATGATATTGAACACTCTATGATTTAAACATATAAGGTAGTGTCGCCTCCATAAGAAACTACTAGGGCTTTAAGGAAGAGGGTTGCTTTGTCTTTATATAGGCCACCTCAGCCCAGTTAGAGAGGAGAGCTGATTGGCAGGCCAGATGTACTCTGAAAAGTAATATGGTCCAGACTGACTTTTCAGGGAAGCAATATGCCCTTCATAAGTAACATTCGTGTCAGCAACTCCAGCCCAGAAAGCAGCTATTTTGCCACAAAGCAACTGACACAGAAGTCAGTTACTGCCCTTGAATAAGAATGCTGTGCCTACAGAAAGCAATGGGTAGCAAAGGCACTATGGGAACATCACATGAATGTGGGCCAGGCATTTATCACATTTTTCAGGCACATTCGTATATTGGGGGGAAAATGTCACTGTGCACAAAAGACAAGAAGAAATACATTTCCTGTTTTTTATTAGCAAAATAATAGTATCCAGTTCCCAAATTCCATGAGAGGAATACTTCTTGGCTTTTTCACTGTATTTGACCCTCTTTCCCACCCAAAACTGGAACTCAATCTATAATGCAATGGTATGAAGCCGAGAGCTTGCAAAGTCTGGCTTGACTTAAACCAAGTTCGTGGGTAAGATACATATGTTGTCATTACGGTCTGGACCACTAGAGAAGAGAAAATGGCACATTGTAGTCAGGATAATTATTTTTTGACTTAATTTAGAATGTGGAAATGTTGATGAGCCTAGGTCCCTACTTTAAAACATAAGATATGGGAGGAAATTCCAACATGGAAATGTACAGATTAAATTAAAATGGACAACTTCAAGACAAACAAAAAATATCTATAACAAAAGTATCCTGATCAGGACCCTAATTCATGAATTAACCTGTTGATTTTTCTCAGCTGTGGACATTAGCCAGGGCTTGGTTGTTTTCCCTTGGTTGTTGACCCTTGTTGAAGAGGATCAACAAACTATGGCCCTTGAGTCAAAGCCAGCCCACCACCTGTTTTTGTAAATAAAGTTTTATTGGTGCACAGCCACAGTCACTTGTTTACATATCATCTATGGCTGTTTTCAGGCTACAACAACAGAGTTGTAGAGCTTTGCAATTGTATAGCCTGAAAAATTTAAAATATTCCCTGTGCAACCCCTTACCAGGAAGGTTTGCCGAGCCCTGCTCTGTTAAAACATGGCAAATGATCATTCCCCCACCAAAAATACTTAGGCTAACCATGATAGCTTCAGTAAAAACATATTAAAGTATATGCTTAAAGATTTACTCTTTATATGGAATACACAGAATAGCAATAATGTGTTTATTATTTGTTACATACCATTTGGGAAAAATTACTAAGTAAAATTGTCTTATACCACTAAATATCTATTTTTATATAGATAAGAGTTATGCTAACAGTAAAGATTTCATTTCAGTCTTTATTAGTAATTACTAGATGGTTAGTTATTTTCACCTATCAGGGCAACTTGGAAATGAAATACAGTTCATATTATTCCTGTCTTAGTTTTTCCACAGATTAAATGTAAAAGGAAATGGAGCTGGTGTGTTTAATTCAACTCAGCACTTCTTAACAAGGATGAAATAGTGTCAATTATATGCACTGCAGTTGTTTTAAAGCAAACTGAAACATAAAATATACTCAATTTAATTAAAGCATAAAAATAAAATGAAGTATCAATAGTAGAAGAGTGAGAACAGCAGTATTGGTATGGTAATCTTATTTATGCATCTAGATTTACTGCATCCAAAATTGTGTGGGTTTTAAACAGTCCTTAATAGGAATCTGGTTAAAATAGAGCAACAAAGGAGGAAAAAAACAATTTAAATAAGTAACATTTTTCTTGGTTGCATTTAGCCATCGTCTAAAGAAGGGGCTATTAAAATTTTAAATCAGTTTTTAATCAAAGTTTAGTAGTATAATATTTAATTGAGAACATCACCAGATGTTCTTTATCAAGACATCTTTCATAATGGCTAAATCAAGGTCTAAAAAGTTATTTAATGAGATAATTGTTGGTCTGTGAATACAGCAGCAATTTCTTATTTACTTCTAATACTAAAACACACAGGTTTGGAGCCTAGCCGAGATTCTATTAACAGCTGTCTGCTTCTCATCTCTCTCCTTGTGTGGTCCAAGCAAAGATGGGGCTTGCAACACCAAACCTCAAAGTCCAAGCCAACAGATGAGCCCCGAGTATCAGTGCCCAGGGAGATGGACACCCTCTTTGAACCCCAGGAAAAATTCCATTGATAAAATATAGGGCACAGGTAACACACTCCAAGGTTCACAGGCACACAAAAGCAAGGAACGGAAGTCGCTGAGCTTGGCTTCAGGGAAGAGTTCCTTTCAGAAAACAGTATTTAACAATGTTGGCAGGCAAAATTCTTAACTGACCACTCAAGATTTCCCACTCTAATCTCCAGGACCATAAATACGATGATATAGAATACTCATGCTTATGTTACATGGCGGAAGAGATGTTGTTGATAGAATTAAATTATTACTGATCAATTGATTTGTTGTTAATCAGAAGGGAGATAATCCAGGCGAGCCTAGTCTAGTCACACGAACCTTCTAAAGGCCGAGAGCTGTCATGGCTAGTGGCAGAAGAGGAAGTCCAAGAGATCTGAAGTTCTAGAAAGATTCAACAATGTTTTGACTGCTCTGAAGATGGAGGGGCTGCAAGCAAGCGTCAGAAAGCTGTCCAGCCAACAGCCAGCAAGAAAACAGGGACCTCAGTCCTACAACCCCGGGAACAATTTCAAAATGATCTTGGAAGTGGAGTCTTCCCCCAGAGCCTCCAGATAAGAACCCAATCCAGCCCACACTCTCCTTTCAGCCTCAGGAAAGAACCCAGTCTGCCAACTGCCCAATTTGTGTTTATTTGTTATGCAGTGATACAAAGTGACCACCACCATCCCCTCCATTATGAAGGCCAGAAGGACCAGGAGTTTCCAAACCATCTGTTGGTTTTCTTATCTTCTTTTTTTTAAGATTGATTGATTGATTGATTGATTTGACAAAGAGAGACACAGCGAGAGAGGGAACACAAGTAGGGGGAGTGGGAGAGGGAGAAACAGGCCTTCCCACTGAGCAGAGAGCCTGATGATGCGGGGATCCCAGGACCCTGGGATCATGACCTGAGCTGAAGGCAGACACTTAAGGACTGAGCCACCCAGGCGCCCCATCTGTTGGTTTTCTTACTCAGACTCTCCTTGATCAAATTCCTTGACACTCACCATGACATTAATAAAACGTCCTCTCTCTGGAAGAAAAGATAGAACTGAGAATCTACAAATATTAAGCGAGTTATATGAAGACGTGCAAGCACCTTTTCCCAAAACACTGTACCAGGTGGAGCCTGTTATAACATCTCTGAGATTCCTGGGCAACACCTCTCTCCAGAAAAGTTGTGCGGGTTTGCCGCTCAATATTGCTACTATCTGGCAGAGGCAAACTTAACTATGAACTTGCTTCAAATGCGATGACTGAATTCAGGTTGGACATTAACATCTCTGCTACATGGGAGGTAGTAAAAAGGGTCCTTCCCCAAGCCCTCCGCATCAGCCCCTGTTTGTGAGCAGAACCCTCTGTGTCCACTTTGCCCTTAAAAGGGAAGGACTCAAACTGCTTAGCCTTTTAAAAAAATGTATCTCACCAGCAGGGGCTGCAACCAGCATGGGGAATATTCAAATGTCATTTACTAGTCTTTGAGATAGAGAATTAAAGAGCAACAGGAAACCCCTCTGATGCCTTGGAACCTCTGCCTTATTGCTTATTTTAAAAGAATGAGGAATGAGAAACCACAAACTTCCATAGGTCCTAAAGCAGCAACCAGGAAACTGAAGAACTCCACGGTGTGGAGGACGCTATGCTTCTCAAGAC
Organism: Nasua narica; assembly: GCA_028533885.1. Taxonomy (NCBI): domain Eukaryota; kingdom Metazoa; phylum Chordata; class Mammalia; order Carnivora; family Procyonidae; genus Nasua; species Nasua narica. The sequence continues at coordinate 39,878,737 of CM052800.1, read as the reverse complement.
TAAGGACTATTCTAGAGACTTCTCATCAGCAGATGGCTCAGAGACCCAGCTTGGAAGTTATGTCGGTTTGGCTAGAAAGACCAACACTACATAAACTAGTTTCCATTTTGTCCCACTCACCATTTTAACTTTAACTTCATCAGTGTTCACACGGAGTTGTTTAAAAAGTGGGGGAGGGGGTGGGGGGCATCTTGTAAAACTACTGAAAGATTTTCCAACTTAAGGCAAACATTAGGTATCTCTAACATTCTAACTGTGGTCTGCAAAGTCGTTTAGCCCTAAGGGACACCAACAGAGCTACCCACCCTCCCCCCTCACACCCTGAGTCCCTCAAAAAAAAAAAAAAAAATGAGAGGAATCAAATGGAGGGGTAAAGAAAAAGAAAGCTGCGTTTACATAATTTCCCCCAACCCAATTAGAGGGGAAGGTCTAAAAGTGATCTATTTTAGTCTAGTCATCAATTTTGACAAAATCATTGGTTTAGTAATCCTATGAAAACATTGAGGAATGAGCAGGAAATAATGGAATAATAACACTTATGGAGGGTTAGTTATATGTCCTAAGCACTGTTCCAAGGGCTCTATGAGTATTAGTTCATTTAATGTCCCTACAACTTTGCGAGGTAGGTACCATTCTCATCTTCCTGTTACAGATGAGAAAACTAAGGCTCAGAGAGGTTAAGTTACTTACTCAAGCTCATAGACCTAGAAAGTGCTAGAATAAAAGAAGAAAGGGATCCAAAAAAATTTATATATTCATATTTAAGTAGATATATACATATAACGTATGGTGCCTAGATGTCTTAGACAACAGAAAGCTAACCAGTGGGAGATGTACAAAGAAATTCATTCATTCATTCATTCATTCATTCAATCAATCACCTATTGGCCTGAATGCTAGAGATGCATTAGTAAATGCATCTAAAATGCAAACTAAAAATAGTAAATGAGTTTTTAAAGGCACCCATTATCCTTGCGATTGCACAGTGTGGTGGTTGGACCCAGGACAATAAAGCAAAGACTGAAAATGTGCCCAGGAGGGACCCCACAGCCAGACCTGAGGGTTAGAGAAGGTTCTTCCCACAGATAGCAATGTATGAGCAAGGATGCTCTGGGAGTCAGAGCAAGTTGTCTCAGCCCTTTGAGAAGGGTTTTCGCTTTCCTCAGCTGACCCAGGACAGCCCTGGAAGAAGGAACTCAGGAAGAAGGAATTGAGACTCAGGCAGCTCAGAACGACTGAGGACTGCAGGGGTCTACACCCACAGGCGAGCCTCAGACAGATGGGGCAACAGGAGGCGAGAGTCAGGACTTGGCTGGGGTTCGGAAGCACAACCCTCAGAAGGGAACGGGCGGGGGGTGGGGGGGACAGGGGCGCAAAGGAGGCAGGCAGGATTCAGTCCCAGAGAGAGAGAATAGGATTTGGGACTGAGATAAATGTTCAGCTTCTCTAGGGAATTCCAGAAAGAAGAATGTGCACGCGAGGATAGCACATTCGGGGAACTGGAAGCTTTTTGGTTTGGCAGGTCAGCTAGGTCAAAGGGGGAAGGGTTGAGGGATGCTGCTGGAGGATACGTTTTAAAATAATTTATTAAAAAATTTCTGTGAAGTCTGGCATTTTTCTTACCAACTGGGGGTGGTTAATCAACAGTATTTATTTAGATATAAACCTTCGATTGACCAGAGCTGCCTCAAGAGGCCCAGATTATAAATTTTATATGTTCTAATTGGTTTGATGCAGTTACACCAGAGAATAGCTTTAATTGGGTCCCCAGTGAGCCTCTTCTAGCAAATGCCTGTGCTATAGAATTACATCAAGAATGTAACCGATGGAAAAAATAAAAAATAAAAAGAATGTAACCGATGTAACCATCTTCTGAGAGGCACATGAAGCTGGAAAGTCTTGCTTTCCCACATTAAGGCAGTTTCCTAGACATGATTGTGCATCACCACACCGACAAGCCAGGGCTGAAAAGGTGAAAGGTTTCGCACACACGTACCTTTGCCACATTGTCAAAGCCCCTCCTAATACTCCCACTGGGTACTAACAGGACACCTCCGTTGGGTCTGCTTCCCACCCTGGGGGCTGTTCAAGCCTCCAGGAAACCGCCCAGCTGCAGGCTAGCCGGTCCTACAAATGCCTGAGACCTGGGATCACACACAGAACATGAGAGATTTCACCAAAGGCCAAAGAGACACAAGTACCCTTCTCTTAAAGTTGTATCCTCTCTCCCCTTTCTTGAATATCTCATCCCCAAATCACTTTTTCTGCAGTAAGAATGTCCCTGGGGAACCTCCCCTACTCCTGAAGGCCTTTACTATGAAGCCAACCACCAGTACACCTCATGGGCTTCTGGAACCCTAGGCCAAGTAACACAAGGATAAAAAGGTCACCTCTGAACCTTGAAGAAGACCTAAAAATGTTACTTCTCAATTAGGCAGAGGAATAGACTCAAATGACCCAAGAGAATTCCACCTCAACAAGAATCAAAAGAAGAGGGACTTCTTCCAGTATTCCCTCTGTTCTGACACATCCACATTTCTCTTAAAAAGCAAGCATTTTTATAAAGCATTAATGCTACAAGAAGGCAGTAATGAGGGAGGTGCCTTGATGTTAGGGATTTGGATCTGACACTTGATGGCTACAGTTGGTGACGATACTGGAATTAGCTTGTTACTCACCCAGGAGGCTGACACACCAGCCAGGTAGCTCCACTGTAGTCCTAGATAAAGTAACAATCCTGTCGTTTGGTTATCAGCTTTTAAAAAAGGGAATCTTTAGCATCGGCGAAAGGAACGTTGTTATTCTACTACCTTAACAAGCTTTGAAAAAAAAAGGAAAAAAGCAGTTATCAGTGAAAGAAAATTTGTTACTCGACATCTTTACACCCTAGCTGATGATCTCTTCAGAAGGGAAGGGATCAAAGCTCTCAGGATAAATATCCTCACAGACTTTCAGACACCCATATAACCCCCTCATAAGCACAAAGTTTTCCTCACAGTTAAGTTTGTGACTGAACCACTCATTCCCTGAAAATATTTTATTCATCCTGGTTTGATATTCTCCCAGCCCTCTAGCAACAAGGAGGAGGCATTCTTTATTTTTTATTTTTCTACTTTGCCAAGGTGAGTTATGGAATCGGGCAACCGGAAGATTAATATGGGGGCACTGCCTCATTTACCACCAAATGATCATATCACTTCCCCCATAACAAAAAAGGATGGAGCCTAATTATGGAATAACCCAAAGAGATTTCTTTCTACTTGTTGTCACAAGAAGCAATCCTTCTCTAATTTATTTTATAGGGGAATGCACATGTAAAAGTCTGTGTTAATTCAAAGTTAAAGTGTAAAATAATGAATTTTCAGCCAGGAAATGAAGCTCCCAGAGATTTAACAGCCTCATGTGATATGTCCTGTACAGTGAGGATTAGCACGTAAACCTAAATTTTCTTTGCAATTGTGTATGTTTGGAAGTTAGCTTATGATTCAGTGACCTTCTGAAATATTGAAAGGTTGTCAAATAATAGAGCAGAATGTGAGAGAGACCATCTTTCTTAATGACCTCTAGAAGTCCTTCAGGTCTCTCCGTGCCCCTGATGACTTATGACTGGGGCTAATGGCATGCTCCAGCATCACCTAGCTTTCAGTGACCTCTAGAGAGTCCTTCAAGTTCTGGGTCTCTAATATTGAATTTTATAGGCTTTTAATGCCTTTTCAATTATATCATTAGCTATTTCCCTGCATAGCTGTAGCTCTTTTAAGAGATCAGATGTAGAATGCTGATAAGAAATCGGTTTTTGTCCTTTATTAACAATGAGATTTTATCATTGAGGGACTTCACATATATAGAGAGAGCCAACCTCAAGGGCTGACTCTAAGTCAAATTTCCTGCAATGTCTCTATGACACTGTGATATAATCATTAGGGAGCCCCCCACTTACCTTTATAGAACTGTCCAAAAAAGGATAAACCTGGTTTTATAAAGAATCAGCACGGACGGGGCACCTGGGTGGGTCAGTGGGTTAAGCCTCTGCCTTCGGCTCAGGTCATGATCTCAGGGTCCTGGGATCGAGCCCCGCATCGGGCTCTCTGCTCGGCAGGGAGCCTGCTTCTCCCTCTCTCTCTGCCTACTTGTGATCTCTCTCTGTCAAATAAATAAATAAAATCTTTGGGGGAAAAAAAAAAACCTCTCGCCCATCCCCTCCATTTAGGGTGCCCGCATGTCCCTGTTGTCCAGGGCAATCTTGATTTATGCCTGTTGTCCCGGCAGAAGTATGAACAGTACTCCCTGTTGCTCATGGAAGTGGCCAGGATGGGCAACAAAGGATGTGGTCCATTCCATTCCCTGACTTCCCATCACCACAGCTCCCTTCCAGCCCATGTTGATTCCTGCCTGGACGGGAGTTGTAATGGACAGTAGTAGTTGCCCAGCTGTCTTGTCTCTCACCCACTGACTTGTTAAAAATTTTAGCTCAGTGCCCATTCCGTATCAGACCCCATGTTGGCACCAGGTTGGGCTTCCCTGTAAGGCTGTGCACTGTGACCCAGGAAGTGAGTGAGGCTGAAATTCAGCCCTCGCTTCACCTGCTAGGCCATGTATTTTGGTGTGGGCTTGGTTCTCCTTCCAAGGAGGAAGAGGCGACTTCTTCTTGGCACAAAGACACCATCTACTTGCCAAGTCTTGCACCCCCTGTGCTGCATCTGCCCAGGAGGGGGGCTTTCTTCTGGTTTATATAAAGACACTCCAAAGGCTAAAGGGAGCCCCTACTTCGTAGAAATGACACTCCTTCACGTCTGTCCCTATTCAAATCCATTCCTCTCACCTGTACTGACCTCCCTATGCTGTAAACCTGACCTTGTCTCTCCCTTGCATCCTTCAACAGCTCACCGTCACCTATAAGCTCGGGCCCAAAGTCGTGGGCATGGTGTGCAAAACCCTTGATCATCTCATATCTGCTTTCTCTCCAGAGTCATTTCTCCCCAAGTCTCCCCATACACACCTTGTTTCAGCTGTGCTGGACTTTTTCCAGTTGTTGGGATGTGCCAAAATCCTTCCCACTGGCTTTGTCCTCTTCACGTGCTGTTTATCTAAGCTGGGGATGTGATCCACACCCCATCCCACCACTTGACAATCTACTTACTGGTGATGATGAAGGACGGGGTGGGGGAGGAGGAGCAAATGAAATGATGATAAAGATGATGGATAACTATCGTAACAGACCGTTAGATAGAACAACTTGTCCTGTGCCTGGAAATGGAGCTAGGATCCACAGCCCAAAACTACAGATGCTATGTGTTCCCACATTCTTAAAAAGAGCCACCAGAATGCTCCCCAGTGCTAAATGACCTACAACAATCAACCCCACCTGGCACACTCACCCTTGATCTATATAAGCAGGTCGAACCTGAGTGAGAGCCGAGTGGAGAACACAGGAGGGTTCTCCTCCCCTTCCATGCCTGCCCCTTCCCACTCAAAGAAGCCAAGTGAGGGGGAAGCAGCCAACATATCTGTGGTGTGTGCAAAAATGGGAGACAAATAGTCCATTTTCCAGTTAGATGTCTACTGGGGAGGCAGGGCACAGAGGGACACAGCAGGGCAAGCCGCATGGCGCCCTCAGCCTCCCACAGGTGCCATCAAAGTTTGCTGGCCTGGGAAGTCTTGGAGATGCCCCCTGCCCCAGAAGGGTGCTTGCCAGGTACATGGCCCATTGTCAAAGGGTTTGGGAGTGTGCTATGGGTTGGGGTGGGGAAATGTTGAGCTGAAATAGAATGGAAAATAAGGAGCTGGGAGGCAAATCTTTCATGTGCCATTGACCTTCATCCAAAAGCTATCAGGAACACACCTGTACTCAAATACATTGGCTTTCTTACTCATTGTAGCAAGAGAGAATGGGCTCCATATGGAACTGTGGAGTTCCCACAGTTAAGAAAGTGTTAGAAAGAACCTATTACAGGATTTGGACTTTGACTGAGTGATTTTGGGGATGGTCTAAGAAGGCAGGAGTTCACTCTGGATGGAACAATTCTATGATTATCTCAATAATTCTTGTCTATAGGGAAGGCAGACTTGAGTAATAGAAATAATTGGTAAAGCAGCAGTCTTTTTTTTTTTTCTTTCAAGTTTTTATCTAGGTAAAGTAGCAGTCTTGTTTAGTGAGGGAGGAGCTGCTTAGTATTTTGTGGCCGGCACCTTGTCTGGAGTAGGGAGATCTTGTCGTTATAGCCCTCAGAGGAAACCAACCCTCCCAGCACCTTGATCTGGGACTTCGAGACTCCAGAACTGTAAGAAAATAACTTTTTGTTGTTTATACCACCTCATCCCTAGTATTTGATTATGGCAGCCCCACAAACTAATACAGATGTATAACGAGTGAAGAGATTGCATTAGTAACAAAATAAGGTCCATGTAGAAAAGCTGGGGCCCAGATGACTTCACTGGTGAAGTCTACTAAACATCTGAAGAAAAATTAATACCAATTCTTCAGAAACTCCTCAAAAAGAGAAAACAAAAAACAAGCAAACAAAAACAGAAGATGAGAGAATACTTCCTAACTCACTCTGAGGCCACTGTCACCCTGACACCAAAAAGACAACAAAGAAAACTGTGGTCCAATATTGCCAATGGATGCAGATGCCCAAAACTGGCAACCATATACTAGCAGACCAATCTCAGAAAAATATAAAAAAGGACTATACATCATGAGTTAGTGGGATTTTATCCTGGGCACACGAGTTTGGTTTAACAGTCAAAAATCAATTAATGTACTATGCCATATCAACGGAATGAAATACATCTTTATTGATCCTCTCGACAGATGCAAAAAAGGCATCTGACAATTCAACAGTTAAAATTCCAACTCTTGGTGATAAAAGCACTCAACAAAATGGGGGACAGAAAAAATTTTCCTCAACTTGATACAATCATCTATGAAACACTCACAGGCAACATTATCCTGAGTGGTGAAAGAAAACATTCTTTATAAGGTTAAGGTCATGAGCAAGACAAGGATGCCCACTCTTACCACTTCTATTCCACATTATACTGGAAGTTCTACCCAGGACAGTTAGGCAAGAAAAAAAAAAAAAAAGGCATCAAGAGTAAACAGGAAGAGTTATAAAATTCCCTCTATTTGCAAGTGACATAATCCTTTCTCCACATCCAGGCTTTTCATCTCACTAGAACTATAGCTGAATAGGTGACAATATCTTGTTTCTTGGAAGCAAGGAGTTGTCATATTGCTTTGTCCTAAGGCTCCATTTTCCTGCCGTTTCTCCTCCCTCTGAATAACCACATCTGTTCCTATTTTCAGGTGCTCCTCATCGGCATGCTCACGCAGCCCAGGCGCCCCCTTCAGTGACCAGAACACCACTGTTCTACTTCCTGGGCGATGAGGACCCCCCAAAGGAACTCAGCCGTCCCACGTGCTTGCATTCTTACTGCCGGCTTTGATGCAGGATTTCAGGACACCATATGGCTGCTGTCAGTGTCCCTGTGCCACGGCTCCCAAACTTGTAGAGCCTGAGGGCTTCATCCAGCTGCGCACCCACCAGGGAGTTAACTTGATAAGCACCTTTACTGCCTGTCTTCCCTTTCTGTTCATACCCATCCCCCTTCCCAAACCCTATTGCAACTGGTGTGTCCTTATGTGGCCTCTCAAGTAAACTACTTGCACTGGACTCCTTATTCTGGGGGTCAGGTTGCGGGGAAGGTAAAACTATGACAGGATAATTACAGTGGGTCATCGTCAACTTGGTGGATCTTGACCAATGAGGTCATAATGTTGCAACAAACTAGGAAATACCAGAGTGCACTAATGGATTTGTTTCAATTTGGGACTGTATACTCTGTCATGTAAACTGTATCTCACAGTGGGACAAAGGCAAGAATATTTGGGAAAACTCTACTCCAAAGACTTTCCATCGTTCATAAACAATGGTCATGTCAACATATGACCTTGTAAAGAAAAGTGTCACTTTCCCAGACAATCTAAGAAGAGGCCAAAAAGCAGTGCTAGGTTTCCTAGAGAGGAGGATGCTTGGTTTTTTTATTCCCTGAATAAATTTTGTGATTGTATAATTTTCAGAAAGGTTTACAGGAATCCTAGGAAGGCTGATGAGAGTGATATCCACATATTGCTGGTGGCATCGTGAACCGCACACTTGGGTTTACCAATCCTATAAATCCTTGGATTTATGCTAAGAAAAAAGAACTCTAAAGAACTAAAAGGTGACATACAGAATGATGCACGTTGCAGTGTTGCATGTTCAATAAAAATGGAAAGAATTTAAATGTCTGGATAAGAGGGATTTGAAGGGCATACTCTCAGAAAAAGAGGCTTTAAGGGTAAGTCTGCAGAGCACTTTACAGAGAGATGGAGGAGGAAATGTCAGTCGTTTGTATCAAAAACCTCATGGGATTACTGGTGACCTTGCTTCAGGTGCTTCACCCAGCTGTGCCCTGTTCTCTGAAGAGGTTTGATGGCGATCCACCCCAAGTTAGAATGAACCCAAAGCAATGAAACAACTCTGATGAATTCCAGAATTCACACTTGAAACTTGACTTGGCATAAGAGAGCACAGGGGGGAGGAGTCAATTACGAAGTTCCAAAAAAGAGGAATGGTTGGCAATGATTTGTCCTCTTAGCCCGGCACCCAATACCACACCCGGCCTGTGGTCAACGGGGACACGTACCCCCACGTGGGGTTTTAAACACGACCTGTTCTTAAAAGAGTTATCAGTAGTCAGGTCTCCCAGGCCCACGGATAATTTAATAAACACAGGGCCGTCTCGAAGTCCTTGTTGTCGTTAAGAAGTATAAACATCTGGGCTGAGACAGGCGCCGTCCCCGCCGGCGACCCGGAGGAACTGGGGAGCAGTCCGCACGGCTGAGAGCAGGGGCCCGAGCGGAGCGGGTGGGGTGAGCTGGGAGGCAGAAGGAGCGCGGACCGGACGCGAGACCGAGCGCCCCGGGCCCGCGCGCGTGCCCGCCCCGCCGGCAGGGGCGCGCTGGAGCCGGGCGGTCCCGGGAGGCGCGGCGCGGGCGGGGCGGCCGAGCTCTCAAGCGGTGTGGTTCCCCCCCCCCCCGCCCCCGGCCGGGCCGGGCGGGGCGCCGGGTTTAAAGCGCGGGGCTTTGGGCCCGGACTCACTTGCACTCCCGCTGCCTCCGCGCCCAGCCATGGAGCGGCCACCGCTGAGGGTCCTGCTCCTCGGCGCCGCCGGCTTGCTGCTCCTGCTCCTGCCCCTCTCCTCTTCCTCCTCTTCGGAAGCCTGCGGCCCCTGCGAGCCGGCCGCCTGCCCGCCCCTGCCCCCGGGGGGCTGCCCGCTGGGCGAGACCCGCGACGCGTGCAGCTGCTGTCCGATGTGCGCCCGCGGCGAGGGCGAGCCGTGCGGGGGCGGCGGCGCCGGCAGGGGGTACTGCGCGCAGGGCATGGAGTGCGTGAAGAGCCGCAAGAGGCGGAAGGGTAAAGCCGGGGCAGCAGCCGGCGGCCCGGGGGTGAGCGGCGTGTGCGTGTGCAAGAGCCGCTACCCGGTGTGCGGCAGCGACGGCGTCACCTACCCCAGCGGGTGCCAGCTGCGCGCCGCCAGCCTGAGGGCCGAGAGCCACGGGGAGAAGGCCATCACCCAGGTCAGCAAGGGCACCTGCGAGCAAGGTGGGCACGAGCACTTTCCCTTCCAACCCCGCCCCGGCGACTGCGCGCCCCCTGGCGGATCAGACCCGGCAGGGCGTCCGCCGTCTGGCTGACCCGCAACAACTCCTGTGGGCATCCCGGGAGACAGAGGCCAGGGGAGGAGTTGGCAGCCACTGGGAGGAATGGGCGACGCTCGCTTGCTCTCTCTC
>CM052800.1:39704677-39868399 GCA_028533885.1 Nasua narica | reverse complement strand
TTTGAGAAGTTCATTTTAGGTTATCATCCTAAAAATGAGCCTATCATTTAGATGTCCATATTGTATTACTATCCACCAATGAGGTATGAACTTGTGATTTTGTGATTTATAATAAATATATATACATGTGAACTTACTACGTTTCTGCCCCGAAGCTCCTAAAGCCCTTGGAGTTTCCTAAGTGTGGAAGATGGTTGATTATCTTTTGCTGTGTTAATGAGTGACTTTGGGGCTGAGGAGGGGATTAGGTTGCCTGCCCGTGGAACCAACCACTTGATTATTGGGTGGGAACTTTCAAGCCTACCTCCCCACCTCCTGGGAAGGGAGATGGGCTGGAGATCAAGTTCAATCACCAGTGATTGTCATCAGATCGTTAAATCATGCTTATGTAATGAAGCCTCCACAAATATCGATATAAATATTTATATCCATAAAAGAAGGACGGGTTCAGAGAGCTTCTGGGTTGGTGAACATTGGAGGTGCTGGGAGAGTGGTGCTCCCGGACAGGGCATGGACGCTCCAATCATACCCCTTTCCCCATACCTTGCCCTAAACAGCAATTCTGTCTGACTCTTCCTGAGTTGTATCCTTTTATATTACAGTGGTAATTTTGTGAGTGATAGGTTTCTGTGAGTTCTGTGAGCCACTCTAGCAAATTAATTGAACCAAAGGAGGAAGTGGTTAGAACCTCCCATCTGCGGCCGGTCGGAAGCAGGTGACAAACTACTTGTGTTGGGCATCTCAAGGGTGGGGGTCAGTCTGGTGGGCCTGAGCTGTGCGAGCTAACACTATCTCCAGGTAGACAGTGTCAGAAAAGAATTGTAGGACACCCGGCTGGTGTCGAAGACTTGCTTGGTGGCATGGAAAAAACACATAGAGACTGGTGTCAGAACTGTAGAACTTTACTGAAAATCGAAACGGGAATTTGAAAATTAAGTGAAATTATTAAGGGTCTGGCTTTATCTCCAGGGATGGGGGGATTGGAAGTCCATGCAATACTTTAACACACTTACTTATACCATAAGATGGTTCACAGGGCCCAGAGGAAAGGGGGATCCTTCACCCGGATTTGTAGGCAGAGCCAGGAATGACTTCCTCGTAGAATGAGGTCCTGAGACAGGAATATGAGGGCATTGGCTGGAGCAGCCGCGCATAGGAGTTGGGATGGGTTTGGAAGGGAGATGAGATGGGTATTAGCCGCAGAAGGACTAGCACATGGTTCCATGGGGCTGCTTACCAGAGAGAGAGCAGAGGTGGCTGGACACTTGAGAGAGCCCAGTGATGGAGGGCTGCATCGAGGTTTAGAGGCGATCACTAGAGCAGTGGGACCTAGTGATATGATTGGATTTATGCTTTTTAAAAATCTGTGTTGGGCCACCCTTAGAATGGATTGGAAAGGGGCAAACTGGGGTCAGAGACTCCCACTAACAAGCTGTTACAATAATCCCAGCGAGAGATGCCTAGACTTGTTCACACCTTAAGTTTCTCAGATCTTAGAAGCATTGTCAAATCTGGGTTTCTAACCTACCGGGGCAAGCTGTGTGTTACTTGGGAGAGATGAGCCCATTGTGCTGCACTTTTTCTTATAAATGACTCCTCACAAAGTGTCCTCGTATTGCTTGCTCGTTAGCCAGCCCTGCTCCCGAATTAGACACTTGCTCATTTCAGGAAGCTCTTCCTTTCTCTCCCACAATCTCCATTCCTCTCTCCATGTTCAGATCAGACATAGAAGAAAGCTCATCCCAAAAAAGTCTACCCCAGCTTTTAAAATTCTTCTGGCCTCATTTGCCCTTCTTGAACACAGAAACTTCAAGACCTTGGCTCATTCTTATTTTACCTAGTTTTAATCACCGCATTTCAGAGATTTGAAAACCTGAAGAAGCTTTAGAAAAGATAATAGGCAGCTAAAGGACTTAAGATTCTTTTTGAGGAAAGTCATCCAGGAAACAAGTTAATGTTTCTTCCTGGTTGGGAATGAGTCAGTAAAGGGAAGGTGCCTGACCTTCTGTTCTACAATTCCTCAGGAGATGGAGTTAAAGGGCCTAGAACTCATAGCCGTGAGGCACATTTAGATTACACGGTAGGAAGGTCTTGCTGGTAAAACAAAACGAAACACCGCGGGATACGTACCATGCTCCTGTGGGAGTCCAGAGAAGTCTGTCTGAAAGTTTCTCTTGTGGAGAGCTGAGAGAGAACCTAAGTAAGGAGGGAAGGCATGTGGAAGAAGCTGTTAAAAGTTTTAAAATCTTGGATGCTCTAGACCTATGAGATGGAAGGATTGAGCTAAGCTGTCATCTGTTGACATCGCTAAATCTGACTTCCATCCTTCCCCCAGAGCCCGCCCTCCGGGTTTACTGCAGACCTGCCTTCTACAAGAGGCTGCCTTATAAGGCTCTCTTCGGGTAGTTTGGTGACAACACTCTCTTGGATGGAGCCCAAGGCCAGCCAGCCTGCCTTCATTCTAAATTCCTCCCCACGGCGGATAAGATTATGGTGCTTCCTGCACCTCAAGCTACCCCACAAATGATCTCACCTCATCTGTGTTTTTAATTGTAAGGCAGCCTCTTGTTTTTAGCAACTATTAAGAAGGAACCCTGAATTGTCAAAAGGACTTTGCCAGGGAGCATATGAATGTAATCTTTTTTTGTAATTTAGATCCAGGAGTGGTACTGTTAGAAAGATTCGAGGTGGGAGAAGACTTGTGAGTGTATAAATGAATGTCCGCCTCTTTTAGGCAGTTTGAAAGATTGCCGCATGAGACCTTTACTCTTCGGGAAGGTTAGTGGGAGGGACTGGAAATGTCTAAGGCAAGCTTTCCCAAGACTGTTCTGGGTGGGTTTTTTAGGTCAATAAGACCCACCAGCCCACTACCCCGCAAAGCCTACAAAGGAAAGTGAAAAGGTCAGGAGAAGAAAGCCAGGGTTGATCTTGGGGGGTGGGTGCGGAGGGGGGATGTTTTGTTTTGTTTTGTTTTACTTCAAATCGATGTGTTAAATAGTGAACTCTTTTATCTCAAGTTGGGTTAATGGCAAAATGATCTGGGGCCTTTGAAAAAGCTGATGTGTTGAACTGACTTTACCATTCTACAAAGGAGGGCGGGGTGCGGCTGATTAGGACCCTAGGACCCGCTGGGGCAAGCACAAGCCCCACCTCCCTTGGTGCCTCTTGGGTTCCCCGGGAGAGGAGCCGCCTGGGGACTGGGCTGGGCCCCAAAGCAGGCTGAGTTTGCAGAGAAGTTCTGGGTCCGCAAAGTAAGACCGAGCCACGTCAATAAGGTAGGAAGTTCCTTACTTACAGTAAGAGGGCCAAGGACAGGCCCACATATTCAGAGTAGAGTTGACTATGAAAAGGCAACACCCTCAGAACTTTAGGATACCCCATTTAATGAGTGAAGGAACAACTTCCTGCTTCACCGGATGTATGAAATCACTGTGCCGTGTGTAGCACCAAATCAATGTAGAGTCACTGACTAATTGGGCAAGAACTCTACAGGGTACCTTTTAGGTAGTGAGAATAACTGATGTTTGTGGGTAATTTACGGTTAACTGAGGGCTTCTGTCGGTGTTTGCTCCTTTGCTATTTACAGCAGCCTTGGAAGGTAAGGGGAGTTATCCCAGTATCCAAATAGGGAAACTGCTGGTCGGCCATCCACACAGCCAGAAAACGGCATTTCTGGTGTGTAAATCTAGGTATTCTCCAGGCTTGCTGTTCAAAGCGTGGCACCTAGACCTGCAGCCGCAGCTCTTGACACTGTCTTTCTCCTCTGTAGACCTAAAATTATTTCAAAATAAACAGTTTCAAACAAGAGTCGGGGGCGCTGACTGGCTAAGTTGGTGGAGCATGCAATTCTTGATCTCCAGATTCTAAGTTCGAGCCCCACGCTGGGTGTAGAGATTACTTAAAAATAAAATCTTTGGGGGAGAAAAAAACACTTCAGTATGGAAAAAGTTTTAAGAATACCTTAATTAATTTATCTTATATTTTCTCTTTGATGGATTGATAGGGGATAAATGATACATTCCTGTGTGAAATAGCTCTAAAAGAACTTTGAATGAGCATAAAATAGGAATTCGTTATGATAACCAAGGTAATCGTTTACTTGGCTTTTTGTGGTAATGAGATGCACGTTATAATAAATGTCATATTGCATTCAGTGAAGGATTTTTTTTTAAGATTTTATTTATTTATTAGAGAGAGAGAGATCACATGTAGGCAGAGAGGCAGGCAGAGAGAGAGGAGGAAGCAAATTCCCTGCAGAGCAGAGAGCCCGATGTGGGGCTCAATCCCAGGACCCTGAGATCATGACCTGAGCCGAAGGCAGAGGCTTTAACCCACCAAGCCACCCAGGCGCCTCAAGGATGGTATTTCTTAAGTGAATGTATCTAAGGGGGTCCCCCCTACAGACACCTGAGCTCCATCTAGTGTCAGTCCTCCAGGGCCAGATGGAGAAGTCTCTTCAGTTGCAATCAAGGGCTTTTGAAAGGCCAATGTGCTGGGAGCAGCTGGGCTGAGTATTTTCCCAAGCAGGACCTCTCGGGGCATAACGTTTGTGTGTGGTGGTTGATCATTTGCCGGGCTCTCTGGTAACTCCGAGTAGGGGGAAGGAGAAAAATCACTAAGATAACTGTCAGCACAGTCCAGTACTGGTTCCCTTTCACCTGAAGTTTTAGCTCTGAGCTCTGACTAATCCCTGCCCCCCTGCACCACTCTGGCATCAATTTTCCCAGCTGGAATAATATTTACTCTGCGTCTAAGCTGTGATTCATTGTAGGGCTACTGTCTTTCGAGATGGAAGCATATTTTTTTGTCAGTCAGGTGATGACTTGCAAAAGAAGGAAAATCGTTGTTGAGGTTTGAGAACTCAAGCATAATCCATTTTGACTTTCTGAGAGGAAAAGAGAGAGCACTTTAATATTCTAACAGGCAGAAATGCAGCTGACTTCAATCACGCTGTCCTTTCATGTTGTTTTTCTTGAAGAAGGGACGGCTTCAGCTTTTTTGGAGGCTTGGCTTTTCCCTGAGTGAGAATGGCTCAAAGACCTTTCCTCTACATCATGGGGGATCAGCCAGCCAGCGGTCAAGTGGTCGAACGGGGAAACTTCAGATCTAACATCTGTTCTGCTCTCTTCTGGCCTGACCCCAAGCGAGGGAGAAAATTTTATCACGAAATAGATCTCCTGGAACGTTGAGAAGGTTTTGAAAGAGACCACACAGAAATGAGGCTTTAGGAATTTGTCTGGGTAGCCCGCGCCTGCAGGATGCGGAGCCTGCGCCTCCGTGGGAGCTCTCCGAAGTCTGTGCTCCCGGAACAGAAATCCTAACGTGAATTTCAGTAGCAGCTGCAGCAATTACCCTGCAGCCCTGGCTTCCACAGGACCCCCACCTCAGGAAGCCGTGCATGTGACCGAGAATGAAATGCTTAGGCAGCAGCGCTGCTCCCAGTTAGAGGTGAGGTGAGGCGAGGGGTTCATGCAGGGAGGCTGCTTGTTAGAGCTGCTCAGCCCAGCTGGAGAGGACGGGCTGGGGCAGAGAGCAAGAGGCTGCCGGAGTTTTGACCACCCAGAGCCTCGGAGCCAGAGGCCCCTCTCTGCTCGGGTATGTCTCAGATCAGAGCTACGGATGCAGTCTGGCTCTTTCTGCACTATCAAGCCTTTGGATCACTGGAAGATATAACTGTCAGGGCCGGGGCAGGCCTGTTGGGACCCAGTTGGGATGTGGGAACGTGAGCGGCCTCTCCCTCCTTCCCCCTCCTTGGAGGCCTCTTTCTTTTCACTCGCTTTGCCTGGCCTGTCCTTGCATGCTGCGCTTTCCTCCTGCCTGAACACAAAGAAATCTGGTTTTCCTCTCTGCAACCCCAACCCTTTGTTAGTCACAGGGCTTGGCCAGCAACTCTGTAAATGGTGACCTCTGCTCAGTCTGCACCCCAGTTCCGTCAGACTCCTGAGCTACATCTGGCATTCCCCCATAGAGCGCGAATAAGCAAGAGTTGGCATGCCACCTCTGAAAGGTCCGTGTTATCCACGAGATGGTTGTCCTTCTTTTCTTGATGCTTCTTTGGGATGAAGTTTTTTTAGATGCTTTAGGATCCCGATTTATTCCATGTATCAGCCCAAACCCAGTGGCCCCTCCCAGATCCAGTTCAGGAGGTAGGGGAGACAGCCATAACCTCCAGGTGACCATGGGCTTGCTAGGTCTCCACGGTGGACCCTAGGCCTGACCCTACCAATGGTCTTCAATTCTTACGACTTCTGGGTCACCCAGCAGCCAAAATCTGACCGATACAAGTGAGGAAATACAGCAGAAAATGGCTAAGGATGTGAACTTTGGAGTCAGACTACATGAGTCAAATCCCCCTTTACCACTTAACTACTGGTGTGACCCTAACCTCCTTGATTCATAGTTTTCTTGATTGCAAAGCAGGTATAATATTAAAGTCTGCCGCTTAGGATTGTTGGGATCTTAAGCGAATTAATACATGAAAAACATTGGTACCTACCACGTAGAAAAGTCTTAGTAAATGATGTTTCATTTCAGTTTTTATTACTGGCATTATAAACCCTGATACAGGTTAGTTTATAGGCACTTTGTGACATGTTGATGTCTTTGCAGGAGTTGGGGGGAGAGAAGGAATCTTAAGCAGACTCCACGCCAGATCCCGATGTGGGCTCCACATGCCTCAGGGCTCAGGCATGACCTGAGCCAAAATCAAAAGTCAGATGCTCAACCAACTAAGCCACCCAGGCACCCCTGACATGATGTCTTACCTTGACCAATCCAAATGTAAAACTGCCCTATGTATCTCCAAGTTAGATCTGAAACCTGCATTTAAATCTATGCAAACAAAATGACAGGATGATGTTGTTATCAACAAATCCCTGAAAACTTTCATCTAGTTCTTCAAGGATTTCAGGACAGGGAGTCCTGCTCCATCTCTGAGAGATCACAGAACCAAATGCAAAGAGTTACATGGGAAACCCCCAGGATACTGGCCAGAGGGTTCGCTTTGTTTTATAGCATGGAATAAGTCTGTCTTCCATGTCCCACACTTTTTTTTCTAATAGCACCTTTCAGGTATAGAGGATATGTTAGATTCAAAAGACACTCAAATTATTTTTTTTAAGATTTTATTTATTTGAGAGCAAGAGCATGAGCGGAAAGAGGGAGAAGCAGGTTCCCCCTGAACAGGGAGTCTGACGTGGGGCTCCATCCCAGGACCCTGAGATCATGACTTCAACCGAAGGCAGATGCTTAATTGAGCCACCCAGGCACCCAAAGGACACTTGGATTAAGTAATTATTGGTCTCTTTCTTCCCTGCATATATAGGAAATGTTTTGGGAGTTTGTCGGTTCATTTAAATACAAAAATATATATACTGGCTCTAAAGAATATGAACCCAAATCAGAGATTGGCAAAGAGTATGATTAGTTTTTATTAGGTAATTATTGAGTATTATCCTTGATTCCTAGAGACTCATGGGTGGAAATAATAAAGTCCTTTGCTTGTAATTCATGTATGTTCTCTTTGGCTTTTACATGTAGTCTCAGCTTAGCAGGAACTCATTTAAAAATCAAAACATTTACCTATAAACAGTCCTATCTAGACTCAAGAAGGTACCCACTTAGGTTCTTTGCATCTATGTGAAAAGTGCCATCAACGTCCCAGCATAGGGTGGAGAGCAGAAGAAAGAAGGGAATGGAGAGGAAATTCAAGAAGCTGGGTAACTTTTCAGATCCACCAGCGGGATCCACCTGGTCCAATTTGAGTGAAATTGACAATACTGGAACCACCCACTCTCCCTCTCCCTCCACACTGTGTGCTCTGTCACATTCTAAGGCAATGGTTCTTGACCTTGGCTGGACATCAGAATCCCCTGGGGAGTTTTATAAAGTTCTGATGCCTGAGTTCTCCTGCAGGATTCTGATGTAATTGGTTTTCTCGTGACCTGGGCAGCAGGACTTTTAAAAGCCCTTAAATGATTTAATTTGCAGGCCAGGGTCAGAACCATTGTTCTAGAAAGACTTCAAGTGACTTGGAGGTACATCGTTTCCTTAGGATAATTGTAATAATGATGGGCCAGTTCTTGCTCCGTTTATCCAGCAGGTAATGTCTCGCCAGGACAACTTTTCAGAATATCTGGTTCACTTTGGGAAAGGAGAAGCCCCAGAAAACTAGCCCTGCAAGCAGCAGGGTGGTTTGGCTGCTGCTTATCTCCTTGGCCGTGCTGTTATCGGAGTCAGACAGAATGGAATGATTTCTACATCAGTATTTGTTGGTATTCACGAAAGTTGGAATACCACACACATTTTGAGGAAAAGTACTACCCTGAAGCCACACAACTCAATCTTTCAGTCCTGTCACTAGAGCATAAGTTCCATGAGCCTACTGCCTTTTATCTGTTTTGTTCTACTCTTGAATCCCCAGTGTCTATACTTGGGATAAGATAGTAGGTATTCAGTACATGTTGAGTAAATGAATTAAGAGTGGATTATAATGTGCCCTGTGGGGAAGGGGAGCCTTCACACAGGTGGAAGCCCACCCTCTTCGTATCACCCACCCCCTCAGGATCTCCAATAGGAAGAGGAGAGTGTCCAGCTTATAGGTCCCTCAGCCTAGAGGAGGATCTTTTGTCACATGGCTGAGATAGTCCGGTCATCTTCTCAGATTGCCCTTTATACTCCTATTCTACCATCACAACTGAGAATGTCTCAGTTCTGTTCAATTTTTTTTAAAGATTTTATTTATTCATGACAGAGACTGTGAGAAAGGGAACACAAGCACAGGGGAGCAAGAGAGGAAGAAGCAGGCTCCCCACTGAGCAGGAAGCCTGATGTGGGGCTTGATCCCAGGACCTTGGGATCATGACCCAAGCCAAAGGCAGACGCCCAACGACTGAGCCACCGAGGTACCTCTGTTCTGTTCAATTTTATCATCTCCCCCAGTCATCTCCCAGGCAGTAGTAAGGGATGGTATTCTACCGCTGGCTGTGTGACTTTGGGAAATATACATAACCTCTCTGAGCACCAGTTTTCTCATCTGTAAAATGAAGCTGCTACCTACCTCATAAGTTGGTTGTAAGAGTTACATGAGTGAATGCATTTTAGATGTTTAACACTGTATTTGGCCCACAGTTGGCCCTTAATAAAGATTACTTCTGGTGGTCTTTCCCCTTCAGTGAAACGGCAATAGAGGAAGGCACAGATTCGCTTCATTCCCCTTATTTGTGGTACTGCAAGCCCTGAGTTAGTGAGTACTGCACCATTGCTCTGAGGGGCAATGAAGTGAAGTTTCTGATCACATGCTTGTTAACCAGTCAGTTCATAACTTTGTTTTATGTGTGTTTTTGCTTAAAGAGAGCTTACTTAATTTATATTGCTAATTTGTTCACATTGAACTCACAGCGAACAACCGATACGTCCTGCCTGGACGATGCTGATCTAGCACATGCTGTCCCCATAAGACCCATAGCTTTTTTTTGCTTAGAACACCAGACAGCACTTCAGCGCTACACTTGGGGACCATTTTAAACAGTGAAATCACCAGCAGGAAAACAAAAAAAAACACAAAAACACACACAAAAAATGGCAGTAATCAACTGTAAAAGGGATTCTTATTTACAGTAGGAGTGCCGAAACGAGGCAGTTTGGCCGTGTTTGACCTCAGCTGGGACCTCAGGTTTTTTTTGTTTCGTTCTTTGTTTCTTGCCACTCTCCGTGTACAAGAACGTTTGATATGGGGGTCACAAATTTTAGTGAGGCGGTGACTCCACAAATCCAGAATCCATGAATAATGAGGATCAACTGTTGGACATAGGTCAGTGACCTGCATTAGGGAACTGCAGGGTTGCTGAGGGCAGAGCCCATTGCGGGTTGTGCTTCCTTGGTATGCCCCAAAGCTGCAACGGTTAAGGGCACAGCAGGTGCTGAGTAGATAATTGTTGGGCTCTTGATCCAATTTAACAAACACACATCCTATCCCTATGTCGACTGTCCCTGGGGCAAGCTTCTGGTTTTGCCCTGCACTCATCTGCAAGCAGGGTTCCCATTCCCCAGTTGTTAGAAGCATAGATTTTACTGAGTTTCTGTAGAGATAGCAGGAGGGTCCCTCCCTTTTCTCTCTCCAGCCTTCCCATCAGCTAGAGTCGCCTGTGTGGGTCCTCCCTCACACTGAGCCGGGCTCGCAGGCACCACTCTTGACCTTCCCCCAAACCAGCCCTCTCCTGTCTTCGGCAATTGGGCTCTGGGCTCCTTCAGGTTCACCCATCAGTTCGCTCAGGAAACGAAGGTTACCTGGGTTATCACTGTCATTAGAAGTAGAAAATGCTAATGATTTCCTAGGAATCATGTCAAGTACCTTTTTGTAAATGCTGTGCTAGGTGCTGTAATAAGGAAATTTGCAGGGATGAGAAAGATTGTGCCCCTTCTCTAAGGAGTCTGCCAACGTCTGGTCTGATGGTTTGTGAAGTATAGGAAGGCAGAAGAGGCAGTTAGACTAACATAAAAGAGCCCCTTGTGAGTCAGATCAGTAAAAATGTGTGACAACAAAGGACGTACGTATAGCCCACCCCTCAACTTTTATTTTTAATAATTAGAAGCTTATATTTTCAATGCAATTTCTACTAAAAGGAAAAAAAAGGAACAACAGTACATTCACATTTGTAGTCTATGAATACATTATAATTTAATTACAGACTGTGGGTTTATAAATAATGTAACTATGGCTAGATGTGAGGAATAAAAATGACCAGTTATTACTTTGCCCAAAGTGACATTCTGGAGTGGAGACAAATGCATTTTATTTCTGTTTGCTCAGAATTGAGCTAAGGATGGATTGTTGATCCAAAAGAATCTCACAAGATTGTGTTTACCTTGGTAAACACTAAGGGGAAAAAATGTAGTAAATTCACTTTGTTCTACCCAGTTCCCTGATAAACATATAAAAGCAAGATTTTAAATAGGTGCAAATGACCTCTTGAGATCATGAGGATACTATTTTGCAGTTAGTGATCCATTGTCAGATATTTAACTTTTTGAACAAACTACAGTGGGTTTTAAATTCTGGACTTGACTTGTTAATTCATTTCAGCTGGTGTGCTGTTTATGTGTGTTCTGGGAATGTGAGCTCATTTAATCTTGTTTTCAATTAAGATCTTTTTCATTACTGAAGAAAAACAAACATTATGGAAACTTGTAGAATTCATTGAATTGTTAAGTGTTCATCATTGTTAAATTTTTTATTGTACCCATTCCATATTTTATTGTATTTCATGCTAGTGTTTTTCTAGGCATTTATTATATAATTATTTAAATAGTGTTACTCATGTTTCTTATATCTTCTTTTCATTTATAGCTATTCTCCAAGTGTTTAAAATACTTTATAAATTTCATAATGCTACATGATCATTCGAGTGAATCCTAATTTACTCCAGTTTTCCTGTCATAAATAACATTAAAATTTACATCTTTGGACATCAAGTTCTTCTTTCTTCTGTATTACGTCTTTAGAATAGACCCTCACATTGGAGTTACTGATTCAAAGGTATGAACATTTCAAAAACACTTTTAATACATATTAATATTGGTGATTCCATTTTATTATTTTTTTTTAAAGATTTTTACTTGTTTATTTGTCAGAGAGAGGGAGAGTGAGAGAGAGCACAAGCAGGGGGAACAGCAGGCAGAGGGAGAGACAGACTCCCGCTGAGCAGGGAGCCAGCCCAATGTGGGACTCGATCCTAAGATGTTGGGATCATGACCAGAGCCAAAGGCAGATGCTTAACTGACTGAGCCACCCAGGCGTTCCTGGTGATTCCATTTTAAAAATTAGCCTCTTCTTGGGGTGCCAAGTGGCTAAGCAGGTTAAGCATCAGCCTTTGGCTCAGGTCATGATCCCAGGGCCCTGGCATCGAACCCCGCATCAGGTTCCCTGCTCAATGGGGGAGCTTCTCCCTCTCTCTCTGCTTGTAGCTCATGCTTGCTCATTCTCTCTCTCTCTCTCTCTCAAATAAACAAAATATTAAATTTAAAAAAAGTAGCCTCTTCTCAATTAGACATATTTTCTCCAAAAAACAAAAGGCCAAAAGGAAAGCATTCTAATGTGTAGTCAAAATTACTCTCGAATTATCTTCAGACTTGCATTATACTGTCACTGTCCCTCTCCAGTGACGTACAGACCGGAGAGTAACACAGCCCCTGTTGAAAACTTGCGCGGTGACTGGCCAACACCCAGGAGCTCTGCCGGCATCCAGTTTGCTCCCAGGCTTGCCAGGCCCTGGGAGTAGATAGTTCGGGATCAGCTGGAACTCCTCCATCAGGAGTTTGCTGTAATGCCTTGCTTTTGTTAAAGCCTGGTTTGGTCAATCATACAATTCAAAATAATAGGGAGCTGGAGAGAATATGCCTTTGTACATCATTGAATTGGGATTCATTAAAAGCCCGTGCCTCTCTGCTAGAGTAGCTTGAAAATGTCTGTCGTAATGGCAGGCACCTCCATGAGATCTGAACGGTCAGCACTTTGTGAACTTTGGAAGGCTTTGTCTTTATTCACAGAAGAAAAATAAGACCCCTTCTAACTCTATTTGACCACAGTCAAACACATTATTGATTCTTACCATCTCGTTAAACTGTTGATGCTCAACCTCTTGTTAAATACGAGTTCGGTACATAGTAGTGAACCTGGGGCTCGGCCACCTCTTTCATCTCGCTTTTGTGAGCTATGCTGTAACACTCCAGCTCTCAGGGACAGCCCGTGGCCTGTTCCACTTCCTACAACTGGAAAAGAATCTGCTTGCAGCATTCTACTGCACAGGTCCTTGCGGCTCTCCTCAGGTCCTTTGAGATCGGCCACACGTTGTTTCCTTTTCCTCAAATCCTTCATCTCCAGCAGTTCAGGGACAGTAGTCCTCTCTGTAAGGCAGTTGTTCCTGTGAATACAGTAGTAACTACAGAGCGCGGAGGATAGATTTATAAAACTACGGCAGAGAAGCTGCACGCAATTGTTCCAGCAGAATTTTTCCTGTATTTGACCAGGAGTAAGGAATAGGAACAATACCCTCCATCAACAGGGAATAGCAGTTTATAAGAATTTTTACATATGCACATATGTATGTAACCTTTTTAGTCCTCACAGGATCCCAGAGGGATATTATCCTTACATTTATAAAGGAGGCCGCTGAGACTCAGTGTGTTTGAGTGGCCAAGCAGAGCCCTAACTAATGGGAATCTCTTGAAGCCAGAGCAGGGATTCCGCATAGGCAGGTGTGTACACGGGCACACGTGTGTACCCACATTGAAAGCCACAGGAAGGCAAAATTGAGTCTCAGGACCACTTAAACACAAGCAATGCCTCATTCTGGTTCCTAATCTGTGGATCTCAGTTTCCGTTCCTCAACTGCAGTTTCCTGTATTGATGCCACATATCCACACCCTCCAGTGACTCTGACTATCACCAGGGTGCAGAAAGCCATGTGCTTGTGCTGTGCTTGTGTTTGGTTAAACCATGTATGGCTTTTTGAAGAAAAACATCCAGAAAACCTAAAGCTGCTCTTCTAGTAAGCTAAAATAACTCAAAGTCAAGGTTTTGGCAGTGGCCATTGCCTAGTACAGCATGATAAAATTATTCCCTACGTGCCCATGATTAAGTTGGTTAATTACAAGTCGTCCAACTCCCAGTTTTGCACACTGCCTGCCTTGTTGGTTTTGCTCAATAACCAGTATGTCATTCAATTTTCTGAGGAAAATGCAAGATAAGTTTAAAAAGTTAATCACAAATCACTGCTTTCACATGTATTTTCTAAAAATTATCACTAAAAAGCAGAAGAACTTGGGGTGCCTGGGTAGCTCAGTTGGTTGACTCTCTGCCTCTCGATTGCAGCTCAGGTCACGATCCTCAGGGTCATGAGATCAAGCCTCGCTTTGGGCTCTGTAGTCTGCTTCTCTCCCTCTCCCTCTGTCCCTCCTCCCTGCTCTATGTCCGTACATGTGCTCACTCTCTAAAATAATTTAAATTTTTTTTTTAATCAGAAGAGTTTTGTGAAGAACAAATTAAGTTTTCAGTCAATTTGAATAAAATTGAGTCCTGGGAGATTTAGCATGTGCGTGCGCGCGCGCGTGTGTGTGTGTGTGTGTGTGTGTGTGTGTGTAATCTCTAAGGAATAGGAATGTGACCCAGTCAGAAGTCCTTGAAACCAACAGGGTGTATCATAACAACCGAAAGGCCTGACTTTGAACACTGCCAAAGAAAGCAGGAAGTGGGTTTCTCATGGAAATATGACATTTATCTCAAACTCAAGAAGTTCTTAGGCAGGCAAAGAGGTGAAGGAATATTTCTTAGCAGTTTTCTGAATCAGTCATGTAATTTAGTTTGTAGTTTGTATTATTTTTTAGTGTGTAAATACTTTTATGTAAGTCTGTGCCTGACAAGAAGGTGCTGTTCTGTACCAGTTCCTTCAACATACAGGGGGATGGTTGGATTTGGGGAGGGAGAAGACCAGAATGATCACCAAAAGAGGGCAGCAGCTAGTGTCTCAGTAAGAAATGTGTTCAGCTACAAGTGACAGAAAACCTGGCTACAGTGACTCATCCAACACAGGTTTCGTTTGCTTGTACAATAAGAAGTGCAGGTGTAGACTACTGCTGGTGTGGGTTTAAGTGCTCAACAGTTCCCCCCAGGACCCAGGTTTTTTCTGCTCTATCATCCTTTGCCTTCTGTTGGCTTTTGTCTTCATGTTTAATAGCTTCAAGAAGGCTGCTGTGCCTCCAGCCATTGATTCTTAATTCAGGGTGATGAGCAGGAACAGGAAAAAGAGCAATGCCTGTTATATGTCGTTTTATCGGGTGAGCAAAGTTTCCCAGAAGCTCTCCTTTCAGAGGGTGTCTGCCTAATCTCATTGACCAAAAATGGGTCAGTTGGCTACCCTAGCAGCAGGAAAGACAGAAAAAGGAGGAGAAAAAGGAGATTTGGAGAGTCAACCTTTCCATATCTGCCAGAGCTGGGCAGTAGTTTCCCTCCGCAGATACAGGTGTTAAGTCCACAGACCCCCTCAGACTTCACTCAACAGTAACCAGTCACTTTTGAAAACCAAATGACAAAATGGATCATGTCTGGAAAAATACGAGACAAGTTTATTTATAGCAAGATATGTCATTCCCAAAATTCAGTGGGAAAAGGTTCTATTGAAAAGGTGCCAGAGATCTTCACAGAAACCATTATGAAAGAAATGACATTTCACTCCTTAGTGGTTTCCTTTACAGAAGGGGTGGCTAGCAGATTTGAGGATTCCTGTCTAGCTTGCTTTTATTATGTAGAAAGGGATACTTTGAAGGTAAATAGTAAGAAAAGTTTTTATTGTTTGTATTCAGATACATGCTATGAAGATGCTTAGAAAACAAGCATACCTTATGCACTTTATGAAAATCAAACTTCAGTTCATCCTCAGGTGTAGGTATGATGAATTCCTAGTTGTTATGTCTTTATGCTTATTTAAGTTCCACATAGGGGTACCTGAGTGGCTCAATCGGTTAAGCGTCTGCCTTCAGCTCAGGTTCTGGGATTGAGACCCGCATCAGGCTTCTTGCTCAGTGGGGAGCCTGCTGCTCCCTCTGCCTGCTGCTCCCCTTGCTTGTGCACTTGCGCTGTCTCTCGCTCGCTCTCTCTCTCTCTGACAGATAAATAAAATCTTTAAAAATAAATTAAATTTCACATATTACAGAGGTGTTTAGAGAGCATGGTGTTCAAATCCCTGCTCCTCTAGTTACTAAATGCATGATTTGGACAAGTTACTTGACACAATCAAGGTTCAGAGAAGTTCTCTCTAAGGTGGGGATGGTACTGCCTACACAGCCAGCCTGGTGAGACGAGGTGCCTGGCGCGCAGTAGGGACGAACCGTCTGGTTGCTGCCCTCATCATTAGTGCTAGTGCTGATGTGTGCTGCTTCTGGAACAGACCCAAATGTCATACCTTGGTACTTTTATCCTTGCTCTTCCCTCTTTTTCTTTTTCTAGATATGTGGTGATTGAAGATAGAGGCAGAAACTGAGTGGTAGGAGTGGTTTTAGGGATAGCGGGGAGAAAATTAGGGTTATTTTTGCACAAACTAGTCCAAAACCTGTGTTTTTATGTATGTATAATTAATACCCTGCCTTCTTCCGACCTGGGATGTGAGTAGTGTGTGTCCTCACACTCTTCAGGGGTAATGATAGTGTTGTAAACAAACAAACAAACAAACAAACACTTAAGCTTGGAAGAAAGTCCAGATTATACATTGACTAAGTGTGTTGGGCACATTACTTAGTCTCTCGGGCTCCTCCATTTCCTTACCTGTAAAGTAGATCTAGCAGGGCCTGTGTTAAAAGGGTAGGGTTGGGGCGCCTGGGTGGTGCAGTAGGTTAACCATCCAGCTCTTGGTTCCAGCTCAGGTTGTGATCTCAGTGTTGTGAGATCAAGCCCGCCTGAGGCTCCAAGCTGAGTATGGAGTCTGCTTGAGGTTCTCTCTCCCTCTTCCCCTGCCCTTCCCATTTGTGCTCTCTCTCAAATAAATAAATTTTTAAAAAAAATAAAGTGGTAGGGTTGTGGGAAATAAGCGAGGTAATGGATTCGAAAGCCCTTTGTAATGGTAAAGCTTGATGTGAATGCAAGGTTTTATTCCTTTTGGTTTTACCAATTGTTACAGCAGCAGCTCTCAAATATGCCCACGTAGTTAACTGTCTTGTGTACATCTGTGTCAGATGTTTACTTTTTAATAGAGTGCCCCATGTATGCCTGCACCACCTCCATCCCTTCAAATCCCTACCAGCAAGTAGTTCCCAGGGACCACTAATGTTACAGCGTTAGCCTGAACCAAGCATCATTAGGAAGGAAATCCACCACAAGAAATTCATACACAAGAAAATATAAAGTACTTTAAAATCAGCATCAAATTGAGATAGTCTCTTCCTCTCCTGCCCTTCATTCGTTGGGTAATCAAGAGTTGGCAGGGTTCTTTCCAGAAGCTCATGTTGCATATTGACCTGGAAAGGTATTAGTCCAGGTAACGATGGCAACTTTTATGTTAACCATCAATCACTTTAATGAGTACAAGAATGCGTCCTATCACCCTGCCAGAAGATGCGGAAATTAAGAGTGACTCATTCACTGGTTAAATATGTTTCTCTGTGTTGGGTGCTGTATTGGTGCTGTGGCCATGAAACGGACTCCAGTCTCCAGAAGTTGTAACTCAGTAATGGGGCTGTGGCAGCAGACTTTGTTGGTCCCCTGAATTCAACCTCCTCGGAAAAACAGAGCCATACAAGAATGTTTACTCCATACTATTAAAACACACTTAAAAATAGTTAAGATGGTAAATTTTATGGTAAATTTTAACTTTTTAATATTAAAATAAAGCCACTAGACACCAAAACCAAAACCCCATGGACATTTATACACAGCGGTAACAAGCTCTTCCCTAAAAGGATCCTAAAATGCAAGTGTGTTGAACCACTTAGGCTGCAAGGTCTGCATGGTGTCGATAGCTTTGTGTGAGGAAGCAGAGGAAAGTTATTAGGTGATGAACCCTATTATGGGCCAATCCCAACACCACTAGCGGGCACTCACTGGAAAGTGTGGTGCACCAAGTCCATTCATGGTTGACTGCCAGGGACCCACAGAAGGGTCCAAAGAGCTAGGGCAGTCTGGACCCCATGAGTTCTCAGAACTGACCAGCCCAGACTCCTTTCCAAGACAGGATCCTTCACTAAGGAGAAACTTCCTAGGAGTAGGATCAGAATTGGACAGGAAAGAGACAACACAAATGAAGGAAAGAGGAGGCCAGGGAAAAGTGCAGAGGGATTTAGCTCCTTGTGATTGCAAGACTGCTCAGCAATAAACAGCCAGAAACAAAGAAGAGGGTCATGTCTTCTCCCGCATTCCCATTATTAGTATGAGAGAAAACTTTTCTAAGAAGTGCTCCAGTGGATTTCTGTGTAGGTCTCATCAGCCAGAATTGGGTCACGCCCCCAGGCCTGAACCGGTGACTGTCAAGGGGAATGAGACGCCGTGATGGACTGATGCCCACTCATAATGCACCCCTTGAGAATGAACCTTCCCTTAGCACATGAGAGCTTGAAGACCCAAATGCAGTCTGGTTTGCCCTTAAGGAAGAAGGGGCCTACCCATTGGGTATATGATCAACAGTATTTGCAGCAATTTGCTCTCATTCCAAGTTATGTTGTGGCTTCAGATACTGTGATCACGCTCAGCCTGTGGGGATCCTCCTGTTAATTGCATTTGGTAAACATGTTATCACATCTGCAAAATGAGTTTTCAAGGGTCACCTATGCACTTGTGTGTGAGCCTCTTTTCAAAATATCTTTAATTCTTTTGGATAAAACAAGTGCTCTACTGCCATAGTATTAGTTTAAATAAGTATTGACTACCTAATAGAGTCATCTGTGAATTATGGTGAGATATAATTGAATAAGGTACGATTTCTGTCTTTAAGGTTCTTATATTGTAATTAGTATAAAAATTATCATCATTTAAGCCTACAACATAATTTTATTGTCTAAGAATAAGTCTCAAAAAGTACCTGGATCTCTTGTCAAGCAATTTACCTACGAAGTAACTCAGCACCAATTACATAAAAATAAAGTTCTTCCAGTTAAAAAAAAATTGCCGGGGGTGGGGGGGGAACAGCAAGGAAATCACACAAAGCCAGTCATCATATTTTTAACACTAAGTGAAAATAGCCCAAAATGGATTTCCTGAGAAGTTAGAAAAAGGTATCTTGGAATACTTCTAAAAGTTCAGGAAAACCAAATTTACATGAAAATAACCTCAGAAAAGGATTAAGGTTGATGCCAAACTAAAAAGAAATCTCCTATAGGACAGAAGAGAGAAGAACTTCCCTGCAGCTAATGAAACCATCCCCAAAGGCATGTGCTCAAAACAGAGAAAACTAACCAGCTATTCAAAGTGAGCTCAGAGACCTCTTTTAAAGAAATAAAAGATAAGAAATAACAATAGAAATTAGACTTAGAAGAACTCAAATGAGGTGAATAGTTCTCATTGCAAATAAACAATTACTTCAGAATTAAAGGCAAAACCAAAAGAAACCCAATAGCAAATAAACACAACAAATAATTC
The DNA here is from genome assembly GCA_028533885.1 of Nasua narica. Classification (NCBI taxonomy): domain Eukaryota; kingdom Metazoa; phylum Chordata; class Mammalia; order Carnivora; family Procyonidae; genus Nasua; species Nasua narica. Next base: position 39,849,282 of record CM052800.1, on the reverse strand, counting down.
CTTGAAAGAAGTAGAAAGGTCCAAAAGAAATAATTTTTTGAGGGGGAGGGGCAGAGACAGAGGCAGAGAGAGAATCTTAAGCAAGCTCCATTGATGTAGGATTCTGATCTCACAACCCTGAGATCACTACCTAAGCTGAAATCAAGAATCTGATACTTAGCCAACTGAGCCACCCAAGTGCCCCCAAAGAAGGAATTAAAAAAAAAAAAAAGAAGAGATAAAAGTAACTACTGAAAATATGTAAAACAGGTCTCTCGTACTGATAATAGAGGTCACTGAAGAAGAAAACTGAAGCAGAACAGAATAAATACTTCAGGCTATATTCTAGAAAATTGAAGTACAAAAACTGGAATACAAAAAAAAATTAAAACCACATTTTGGAAGAGCGGACAGCCTACCTAAGAATAAAGGCTAGTGTGTATAATGCTGCAGGAAACCTGGAAGCACATATATCTTTTCGAGTTAATATTTCGAATATTGTCGTAGAATGACAAGTCATTCTAGAAACATTATTGGACTTTAAAAGAAATCCTTTCAAGATCTGAATACAAAGGGAAAGTGACTTATAAGGGGGGAAAAAAGTAAATTATCAGACCTTTGACAGCAGCTCTTTATGCCAGGGGAAAATAGTGTAACTGAGTAAGGGAGGCAAGCTAGGTTTACTTGAGATGTTTTATGAGTGGTGTAAACAAGAATCACTAAAAGAGTCCAGAAAAAAAAGCCATCACTTTGAACTAGGAAGGCTTCATGGAAGAAGTAGAAGTGTTTGTACCTTAAAGAAATCTTGGAAAATTTGGGGGGCACCTGGGTGGCTTAGTGGGTTGAGGCCTCTGCCTTTGGCTTAGGTCATGATCTCAGGGTCCTGAGATCGAGCCCCGCATCAGGCTCTCTGTTCAGCAAGGAGCCTGCTTCCCCCTCCCTCTCTGCCTGACTCTCTGCCTACTTGTGATCTCTCTCTCTCTTTCTCTCTGTCAAATAAATAAAATCTTAAAAAAAAAAAAAACTTGGAAAATTTTTTAACTAACATATTTCAGAATTACAACATTATACATAAATGTGATTTATCCTCAGTGTTCAACTGTGTATAATGGATTCATTACATACCACCCTCTGTCCATATTTTTCTTAATTATTTTCTCAAAAAATACATAGTTTCTTTTTTTTAAGATTTTATTTATTTGTCTGTCAGAGAGTGAGAGAGAGAGTGAGCACAAGCGGGGGGAGCAGCAGTGGTAGAGGGAGAAGCAGGCTTCCCATCGAGCAAGGAGCCCGACACGGGACTCGATCCCAGGACCCTGGGATCATGACCTGAGCTGAAGGCAGATGCCTAACCAACTGAGCCACCCAGGCATCCCAAATACATAGTTTCTAAAGAGTTTTTCTTAATACTGGAATTTAAGTAATTTAGTCAGAGTCCAGAATATGCTATTTTAAAAATTACATATAATTCAGTGATTTTTTTTTAAGAGTAGATGTGATAAACAGATGTGGAAACCTTGATAATCCAGCTTTTGAGTTGGTTGATAATTAAAACAAAAGTAATTATATATAATTAAACAGATTTCTGAGCAAAATTAACTGTCAGTATTCTCCATCATTATTTTTTGATTATTTTAATAGCATATAAAATGGTGGCAGGGTATATTTATATTTTAATGTATAGCATACCCTAAAATCTAAAGGGAATTTGCATTTTTTAAAAATATTTTTTAAGTAATCTCTACACCAAACATGGGGCTTGAACTCATAACCCTAAGAGCAAGAGTTGCACACTCTACCAACTGAGCCAGTCAGGTGCCCAGAATTTGCGTTTCTATGTAATACTTTTTATACAAAGTAGTGACCAAAGTTCAGACTGAGTTTAGCCTGCTTCATACCACATTAAAAACAAATTCAAGAGGGATTGATTGCAAAAAAAAAAAAAAAATAAGACTAATAGAGCTTTTTTTTTTTAAAGATTTTACTTATTTATTTGACAGAGATCACATGTTGGCAGAGAGGCAGGCAGAGAGAGTGGGAGGGGAGGGAAGCAGGCTCACCGCCGAGCAGAGAGCCCAATGAAGGGCTCGATCCCAGGACCCCAAGATCATGACCTGAACCGAAGGCAGAGGCTTTAACCCACTGAGTCACTCAGGCGCCCCAATAGAGCTAATGGCCCAGAAACCATAAAGGAAAAGAATGGCTTGGCTATGTAAAAATTCTAGTCTTCTATAGTTATTCATTCATTATTTTTATTGAGAACATACTATTTACCAGGCACCGTTCTTGGTGCCAAAGATACAGTGGTGTCCTAAACAGCCAGTGTCACTGCTCACAAAGAGCTTCTGTTGCATGCTGTATGGCAACCAATACCATAAATGGCTGTGGGGAGAAAAAAGAAAGACCATGACCTGGGGAGGTTATTTGCAAAATATATGATAAATATTATAATAAACGAGAGCTCATATAAAATAATAAACAAGTAACCCAATAGAGAAATGCACAAAAGTTAAAGGTAATGAATTAAAAGGAGAAGCAGATGGAAATGGTCAACAAACATGTGAAGACTTGCTCAGCCTGAAAGTAGTTCTGAAAATGCAGTGAGAACAACCACTGCAGTGTTTCTCCCTTCAGCTTGGCCTAATTTTTGAAAATCCCTAACTCCCACTGCTGGGAAATGTGTGAGGAAATGAGCACAAGTCCAAGAATTTCTAGCCTTTTTGAAAGTAATCTAGGAGTATCTATTAAAATGAAATATTCTCATACACTTTGACCCAGAAAACACATTTCCTGGATCCTATCCTACAGATATAAAAGCACTAATGCATAAGGACATGTATAAGAGTATTTACTGTATCATAGTTTGTTTTATATATAGAAAAAAGTGGAAACATCCCCAATATTCTTAAAGAAGTTTACTCATGGAACATTTTGCAGCTGTTGAAAAGAATGACTTTGATTTATATATATTGTATTGAACTAACAAGAACATATACGATGTATTGATTGTTCAGTGACAAAACAATTTGTTGGGTAATAGATAATAGATATGAAATTTTATATTTTATAGATAATAGATATTTTATATATAATTTTTATTAAAAATGAAAATATCTATTATAGATAATTTATGGATAATAGATATGAAATTTTTAATTAAAAAATGAAAATTATATGGATGTATAAACTGCTAAATAGGTTATTGGAGACTTAGCGTTACTGTGAGATTAGTAGACAGAAAGTTTACTGCCTCTTTATACATTATACTTGGTAATGTTTGAATTCTTACAATGAGCTTATACTTTGTTTTTTTAACATCACATGGGAAAACCTTTTAACTCCATGGCGGGTTCGGAGGGTGGGGCTGTAATCAATGGCGGAAGTTACAGGGAGACTGATTTTAGCTCATCTAAGGAAGAACTTTGTCACAACAATTATTCAACAGTGGATTCAAGAAATATTCTGGAAATATTCAGGTAGAGAGCCATAAGCTGTTGGAGAGAAGACTTTTGTATCTGGTTTTGACGGTTGGGCTAGATGCCTCTAATTCCTTCCAACCCTGATAGTTTTTATAATAGTTTAATGATATTACATAGTGAGACTTTTTTTCTTGTTACTCTTTCTTGTCGTTTGAGACATAATTGACATTATGACGTATTAGTTTCAGGTGTGCAAAAAAATTTTTTTAATATATATTGCAAAACAGACAGTAAAACTGCAGTAAGTCTACGTAACATCTATCACCACACAGTGTTTTTTCTTGTGATGAGAACTTTTAATGATCTACCCTCAACAATTTTCAAATACACAATCACACAGTTTCAGTGTTTTTTCTTGTGATGAGAACTTTTAATATCTCCCCTCAACAATTTTCAAATACACAATATGGTGTTATTAACTATAGTCACCACGCCGTACATTAGATCCCTCTGGCTTAATTATTTTCTAACCAGAAATTTATACTTTTTGACCTTCTTCACCCATTTCACCCACCACCCACCCCCACCTCTGGCAACCACTAGCCTGTTCTCTCTTGCATTTTTTGTTGTAGATTCACATACAAATGAGATATTTGCCTTTCTTTGTCTGACTTATTTCACTTTGCAGAATGCCCTCAAATGGCAAGATTTCCTCTTTTTCTATGGCTGAGTAATATTCCATTGTTCTGTGCCACATCTTTATCCATTCATCCACCAGTGGATACTAAGGTTGCTTCCATGTCATGGCTAGTGTGTATAATGCTGCAGGAACCCTGGAGGCACATATATTTTTTTGCGTTAGTGTTTTAGTTTCCTTCACATAACTAGCTAGAAGTGGAATTGCTAGATCATAGGGTATTTCTGTTTTTAATTTTTTGAGGAAACTCCATACTGTTTTCCATAGCGGCTGCAACAATTTAAATTCCCACCAGGAGTGCACAAGCGATCTCTTTTCTTCATATCTTCACCAACACTTAAATGTCTTGTCTTTTGTTTTTTGTTTTGTTTTGTTTTGAGGGGGTGGGGAGGGGCAGAGGAAGAGGGAGAGAGAGAATCCCACGCAGGCTCCCCACTAGCAGAGCCCAACACGGAGCTTGATCTCACAACCCCAAGATCATGACCTGAGCCAAAATCAGGAGTTGGACGTTCAGCCGACTGAGCCACCCAGGTACCCCTTGTCTTTTTGATATTAGCCATTCTGACTTGTGAGATGTGATATCTCGTTGTAGTTTTGATTTGCATTTCCCTGATGATTAATCATGTTGAGTACCTATTCATGTACCTGTTGGCCATCTGTGTGTCATTTTTCCAAAAATGTCTATGCAGATCCTCTGACCATTTTTTAATTAGATTGGTTTTTTATTATTGAGTTGTAAGAGCTTTTTTATATATTTTGAATATTAACCTCTTATTAGATATGATTTGTAAATATTTTCTACCATTTGGTAGGTTGCCTTTTCATTTTACTGATGGTATCCTTCACTGTGCAAAAGTTTCTTAGTTTGATTTGGTCCCATTTGTTTATTTTACTTTTACTTCTTTCACTTTGGTATCCAAAAAATCCTTGCCAAGACTAATGTCAAGGAGCTTATCATGTGTGTTTTATTCTAGGAGTTTTGAGGCTTCAGGATCTTCTATTTGAGTCTTTAATCCATTTTAAGTTGAATTTTCTGGGTGGTGTAAGATAGTGGTCCAGTTTTCCCAGCACCATTTATTTAAGAGACTATCCTATTCCCATTGTGTATCTTGGTACCTTTGTCATAAACATATGCATATGTTTATTTCTGGTCTCAGTATTCTGTTCTGCTGATCTATGTGTCTGACATTTTTATGCCAGTACCATACTGTTTTGTAATATAGTTTGAAATCAGGGAGTATGTTGCCTCTAGCTTTGTTCTTTCCTCAAGACTGCTTTGACTATTTGAGTCTTTTATGTTTCTATACAAATTTTGGGTTTTTGTTTTCTGTGAAAAATGCCATTGCAGTAGGGATTGAATTGAATCTGAAGATTGCTTTGGGTAGTTATAGACATTTTAACAGTATTAATTCTTCCAATCCATGCGGATGGACTATCTTTCCATGTGTGTGTGTTGTGTGTGTGTGTGTGTGTGTGTGTGTCTTCTTCAGTGTCTTTCATCAATGTCTTATAGTTTTCCTTTTACAGGTTTTTCACCTCCTTGGTTAAGTTTATTCCTAGGAATTTTATTCTTTTCGATGTAATTATAAATGGGATTGTTTTCTTAATTTTTCTTTCTGATAGTTTGTTATTAGTGTATAGAAACATAACATTTTTATGTACTGATTTTGTATCGTGCAGATTTACTGAATTTGTTGATTAGTTCTAACAGGTTTTGACTGAGTTGTTAGGCTTTTCAATATATAATTTCATGTCATCTGCAAATAATGGCAGTTTTACTTCTTCCTTTCCAATTTGAATGCCTTTTATTTCTTTTTCTTGCTTAAATGCTCTGACTAGGACTTCCAATATTATGTTGAGTAGAAGTGGCAAGACCGGGTATCCTTGTCTTATTACGGTCTTAGAGGAAAAACTTTCAGCTTTTCACGGTTGGAACACGATCTTAGCTGTGGGTTTATTGTACGTGGCCCCTATTATGTTGAAGTACATTCTCTGTATACCCACTTTGTTGAGAGTTTTTATCACGTATGGATATTTATGATTATGTACTTGTGTGTGTTTTTAAATACCAATAAAATATTTTTTTAAATACTGTACCATTACAGCATTGGTATTCCCCAGGTAACATAATAAAAGTCATTAAAACTGTGCAGTATTTTCCCTCCCTTCTTTTAGTTACAAAAAAAAATTAATAGATTTAAAGTGGAGACTCCTAGATCTAGAATGATTATCAAGTAATATTTCAGTTCACCATTAAGCAACCGTCCCCAGCCCTCTTCCCCATATCATCCCAGGCTGGATTTCAAACATAACCACTCCAAAGACACCAGTAATAGGAGAGTTCTCTCCGATCTCAGTTTTCTACCCACACTGGTCTAGAATGGAAAATTTCACAGTATCCTTTGCAAACTCAGGTTCCTTCTCTGAATGATCTTTCTTATTGTGAGTGCTCTCCTTTGGACTGAAGCTTACACCTGTTTTCTCCACCTCAATGATTAGAAACAAAGAATCAGAAATTATTCTGGGCCTCTAAAGGACCTCCTGGAGGATTGCTTCAACTTTCCCATCTCAGAGGTTTAAAGAAACAAACAAACAAACAGAGGACCAAGTAGCACGTGGAAGCTGCCTGGGGCGAGAACTGGTACCAAAACCCACTCACCCTCCCTGCCAGCCCAGCGCACCTTGGGTTGCCCTTTTTCTGCCTGTCTCTCAGACACACACCAGCATCCCCTGCTTGGTTCTACGCTTGGTGCCTTTCGCCCACCGATACAAGGTTGCTTAGGTTCATACTACTCACAGAACTTTTGAAGTAGAAACTAATCTCTCAATGTTGGGATTTGCCATCCCACACCAAAGTAGGAGTGTTTCAGAGCAAGGATGAAACTCTGAATCAGCGCTCATTTTGGGCTGAGAACCTAGAACCTCCGCTTTTCCCTCTCCAGTTCAGGTCTCATGCTGAGGTTTTATTTTAAAGTCAAAGCCTCACAGGAGTAGGAACTAAGAGGACTTTTTTTTTTTCATATCTATTCAAAACTGAAGCCCTTCTGCCATTAGGAAGTCAGTTCTTTGCTCAGTGTCTGCTTATGTTTGGGCTAAGCGAAAACCACTGGGTGGTAGTGGAGGCTTCCAGCACCAAATGGTCTCTGCACAAGGTCCAAGCATTCTTCCTGGCCTGATAGGACGGTCACACCAAGAAGGATGTGACTAACAAGGAATGTGACTTCAGAGACTCTGCAAGTCCAGACAACTTCTGATAAACATTTAAACAGAGGTTGAGAATGTTTTCTTTTCTGAGGGGAAACTATGCAGTCTATGGTGTGAGTGGGAGGGGGTAGAGGGGAATAAATCTAAACATCAGCTTCCTCTTCTCATTATTCTTAAGCATTTTAGCAGCAGCCATTTTTAATACCCTGACCCGGCTTTCATACTTAGAACCCATAGCTGGGTGCTGGCCAAGAGAGAAGGGGGATGGGATCTATGAAGACCAGCTAATTCCAAAGTGATTACCAAGCAAGTTTAAAAATAAGCTGGACCTTGAGGCCAGTTTCCCTGGTTCCCACCCTGAGTCCGGGAATGCTCCAAGAGGTGTCCACTCAAGGCACACTTGAAGTTCCCTGGTTGGGATCCTCGCTTCCTATGCTGACAAAAGGGGGAAGCTCTGTAGAGGAAATGGCTGTTGACTTCAGGGAAAGGTGAGGTGGACCAGATGGCACCTGTCAGCATCCTCAGCCCACCCAGGGAACTCTGGGGGCACTGGTCCAGGGCAGGGAGGAGAGCGCCAACACAGTTATCTGACTGGCAGGGGGAAAACAAAGCAGCCTAGTTCTGGTGACGCAAAGCACTTTTGTCGGTACTGCTGAGCCAACTGATATCTTTGAGCACTTTCTCCTCATGAGCTCTTTGGTTTATCTCCTCACATTTCCTGCATGGTGTGTGTTGGAGAAGGGGGTGTGGATAAGAATGACACTTTCTCCGCTTGATTCTAAGTAAATATGAAGAAAAATAATGTCACTCAGCAGACTCCCTCTAAATGGGGAGGGGGGGCGCCTGGGTGGCTCAGTTGGTAAAAAAATAAATAAATAAATGGGGAGGGGGGAAGTTCAGTACAGGAAGAATAGGCATCAGTGTTAACGTTAGTAAAACCCTTCATGTATCTGAAGTTAATATTCTTCTGAATATGTCTACCTCCATGATTTCAGCCATTATCCCCACAGCCAGGAGCACTCAGGACCCATGCAGGTAGCGTGAAGTTGTGTCACTTCTTCTCCTCTGAGTTTTAAGTGGGTGAAGAAATTATTTCATTTGGAAATCCTAAGTATTCCCATACTCGGTTTCAGACATTTCTTGCTTTTCTGAGAGTACTTTCTTTTTAGAAAGCACGTTCACTTGTTTGTTGGTTTATTCATTTATGTAGTCATTTATCACTCATTCATTCGTTCGTTTGTTCGTTCATTCATTCGCGTGTCCTCTAAAACCTACAATAGACTCTATCAGGATGGAAGCAGCCATTATGTTAGTAGACCATGACTCAGAAAACTGGGAGTCATGATTTATTATTATTATTATTAATGAGACCAACAGCACAAGAATGACAGGGCAAAGCACTGTCAGATGTCAAGGTTGGGGAGAGATTGCTGGACAGGCGTGCCTGTGAAGATTCCCTATAGAACTTGACTTGCTGGGGCACCTGGGTGGCTCAGTGGTTTAAGCCTCTGCCTTCAGCTCAGGTCATGATCTCAGGGTCCTGGGATCGAGCCCCGCATCAGGCTCTCTGCTCAGCAGGGAGCCTGCTTCCCACCCCCCACTTCCCGTCTGCCTCTCTGCCTGCTTGTGATCTCTCTCTCTCTCTGTCAAATAAATAAATAAAATCTTTAAAAAAAAAAAAAAAAGAACTTGACTTGCTAAGTTGCTTTCCCTTATGCTCTCTTATTTTTTTCAATTACATCTTCATGGAGAAATTGAGAAATTCCTTTCCCTTTGCATTTCACTTTCTATTACATTCCCGAAGACAACCGAAACTTTAGTAGAGTATTCAGCTGAAGGCCACATCCCAGTATTTGCATTGACCTTGGAGTGCCAGGGTAATTCTTTTGTCAATTATTTGACTTTTTAGAGTGTGCTTACCTTGAAGAACCTCTGCAAAGGAGGGTCGTGTTAATATGTAACACAGAAATAAGCAAGGGGCTGCGCTCTCTCTCTCTCTTTTCATGGCTATTCAGCTGGAAAACTGAAATGGTTTTATTTGCATCTCATCAAGCAGTGTTGAAAGGTGGGAGAGAAAAAGGGCTTTTACTAACGTACTACACTGGGACGTAAATTTTAGCAACAGAGGATGCAATGAGTCATCTGCAATTTGTTTTCTGGTTTTAAGAAAAAAGGAAACTACAAGACAGTGTAATACCTCGCATGAAGAAGTGGTGGTATTTAGCAAGAAGACAGCAAACAGGATCCTCTGAGTTGAGCTCAGGAGCTGCGTACCCTCTTGGAGACGGGATGAATGAGTGATTCTCACTTGCATGGACAGCAAGGTCATTTTTCTCACCCTAAATAGAAGAATTGATCATCGGGACTGGAAAACAACATGAGGGACAAGAAGAAATGAGCAACTGCAGCAGGAGGCACTGAGGCTTTCTGGAAGGTTGAAGATCCTGTTGGTGGGAGTCAGAGCTGCCCCTGCCCGCCCCCGCCCCCCCCCCCACAGCACCCTCCAGGCCAGCGGGGGTGAGTGTTGGAGCTGGTGCACTTGAGCCCTAACAGTTCTGTTGGGAACTTTCCATTATCAGAGAAACCTCCCAGTCATCATTCGAGTGCATTTCTGAAATGCCTGACTGTACTCAGGGCTTGGTAAGCTCAGGATTAGCCAGCCTTCCATGTACCCAGTCTGTATTACAAGCAGAAATCAAGGGGAGGTGGCCGAGCCAATTTCGTTTTTTTTTTTTTTTTTTTAAGCCTGCAGGTGTATGGGCAATACATATTTATTTCATCGACCTGTCAAGGGTAAGGGTGTTTTGTGGAAAGAGAGGGAAAGAAATTGTTATCACGGATGAAGCTCTGGAATTTAGAGCTAGAGGAGTTGTTGAAGACAGAAAAGGAGAGTGAAAGCAAACCCTGGACCTTTAACCACTTTTCCATCCACCCCAACAAGTAGTTTGCTTGTATGTCTGTTCATTGGTTAGTCAAGGCAGACTTTTAGGTCACCTATAAGATAATATGGGATGGTGTTTGAGAGCCTGAGTTCTAGAACCAAAGTGCTTCATTTTGCATCCCAGAACACCTGCTTATGAGCCTTGTGACTTTGCGCAAACTATTCAACCTTTCTTTGCCTCAGTTTTCTCTTCTGTAAAATGGGAGACAGCTCCAACCTCAGGGTTGTTGAGAGGGTTAAATTAGTTACGTATCTGTCCATAGTGAGCAGTCAATGAATAAGACTTGCTGTTGTTTTGTTATGGCTGTTGGTGGGGAGTGGGGGGCAGAAGTGAGTGGAAGGGCAGGGAAAGTCACGTGGAAGGGCAGGGAAAGGTAATGGAGTATGGTGGATACAAGGAACTATAAAAGTCATTTAGTCCAGCCTCCTCCTTAACCAGGAAAACAAATCCTATTCCATTTTATTTTTTTAAGACTTTATTTATTTGAGAGAGAGTATGTGAGGAGGGGGAAGGAAACAGAGGGGGAAAGAATCTCGAGCGGACTCAGGGCTGAGTATGGAGCCCACATGGGGCTCGATTCCGTTACCCTGAGATCATGACCTGAGCCAAAACACATGCACACTCTCTCTTTGTTTCTCTCTCTCAAATAAATCTTATAAGTAAATAAAATGATAAACAATTTAAAAATTTCCTTTAGAATCAATCCATAATCTGATTTCGTTTGGTTGAAACTGTGAACATGAAGCCTCTATCCCTAATAACTCTCAGCCTTCACTCATATCTACAGGACTGCATTTTAAGCAAATCTGTTTATTGTTGGACATTTTTAACTGCTGGTGCTTTGTTACCTTGACCTTAAACCTGTGATGTGACTTTGATCTTAGTGTTTCCTTCTGGGGTCACTAAAATCAAAACTTCTCATTTCCTGTCATGGCATTCTTTCAGATGTTAGAAGATAAGTAACAGGTGCCTCCCCACTCTGGGTTTCTCTTCTTTTAAACACCCACATCACCTTCTATGTTGGTTTTCAGACCCCACACCATTCTTTGATGGGTCTCTTCCACTCTTAACCTCTTAGATGGGACCCCGGGCTGTAGGACTGCAAGGATTAGTGCAGAACACACGAGAACCATAGGCTCTCAGGAATGCAGACCAAGAGGGCTGGCCTCTAGCCTCGAAGCCTCATTGATGTCATGGTGGGCTCCACGGTTAAATAAGGCAGAGTGGCAAGCAGGAGACGAGAAAAGAGCTTTCCTAGACTCTTTCCGGGTGATCCATAGCAGTCTTGATACCGCTGTTGTTTGTGTTTCAGATGAGAATTCCTCATTATATTGCTTCTAACAAAGAGATCCTTGGTATCCAAGATGTTTTTGTAAGATTTATTTTACAGAGCACACAAGCCGGGAGAGGAGCAGAGGAAGAGGGAAAGAGAGAGAAGCAAACTCCCCGCTGAGCACAATCTCAGGACCCTGAGATCATGACCTGAGCTGAAATCACCAGTCAGACGCTCAACTGACTGAGCCACCCAGGCGCTCCGTCATATTCAAAATTTTTATCAACTATTACTAAATTCTCAGGTACAAGTTCAAACAATGAAAAAATGTTCCTTTCGTGTTGTGCTAGGGGACATCTATAGCTATGTTTATCAGATATCTGTATTAGGGATAGACCAGGATGCAGGAGAGAGTGAAAGGTCTGGATATGGAGATTCCCCTGTGGCTCCTTTATGATCTGACTACTACGCTTGCTTGCTTTATGCCCACCCTTTCTCTCAGTTTGAAAATTATTGGACTTTATTTTTTTACACGTCAATTCTCTGTAGCTTTTTAGTTGTTGGGTTGAACTCTTTCCCTTAAAGGCATTTGTTGTTAGGTTGGTTTGGTTTGGTTTTTTTTTTTTAATGTTTTTGCTTCACTGAAGCTTAGTGTGCTTTTTATGGTTTTAGAGTTACCTTGCAGAAATCTCATCAGAAAAGCACTTTAATATATTACTTGGCAAACAGACATCTGACAGTGTTCTAGTTCATTAGTTAGGAAACCTCCCACACTTGTAGAAATGGACATTCCTGTGTGAACAGGGAAGCTTTGATCACTCCTGCCGGGAACAGGATTTATCTTCATGGGTCTGGGGAGTAGGGGAAGAGCTACTCTAATTCTGGCAAAATGAAAATAACCGTGATAAGGAAAAACAATGAAACAGTTGTTTTAAATGAAACATTGTTTCCATTGAAACAATGAAACATTATTGAAGAAGAAATGTACTGCAGTTAATATTGTTCCGCAGTAGCTCCTGAACCTACCCAAGCCCCAGTTTGTTTTAGGAATATGGTTCTCCTGAGCAAGAAGCTAGTGAAGCAGCGTCACGCCAGATCCCAGATTACACTGAACTGATCCTAATGAGGATAGACTTTTCAAAGCTGGATTCATTTTACCATGAATAAATGGATTCGAGTCTTATTCGTGGGTTTTTAATTTTCAACTTTGAATTTGCAAACTATCAAATTCCTTCAAAGCTATGGTGTGCAGAGAAGGCTCTGAGTAATAGGATTGCTTATTCTTAAAGTCAGATGCCCTTTAGCAAAGCATCAGGCATTGAAATGCGATCAGCCAAGGGTCCAGTAGGCACAGATTGCCCCACATGAGGCTGCTGCTTGTTGGGTTCTAGCCAGATTTAATATCTCTCACAGAAAACACAACTCTACCCTGAGGGCTCCTCAGGCATTCAAAGTAGGTAACGCTATATTGTTTTAACACAGATGATACCAAATGAAGTACAATTTAAGTTCCTGAAGCATAACGGTACTTGGGCGCTGGTAACTTTTTTTTATTTGGGAGCTCTATCTTTTCTTTTTCTTTTAATTGAAAGCCTTGAAAGAAGCAAGATGTCCAGAAAGGTGTTTTTAAAAAAGAGGACTCCGTTATTAGAGTGTTCAGAATCAGCCAGAAAGCAAATGAGCTATTAAGAAAGAACTTCAAGACATAAAAGAGAAGGGAGAGTTTTGGCAAGAGTGACGTAGGCACCCCAAGGTAAGGCTGGAGAGTAAACCTGAGGGTCCCATGTGGTGCGAGGGAGAAGCGAGTGAAGCCTGTGGTACTTTTCGTACTTGCTGATGGAGAAGCAGACCCCAGATGCCATTTACGGCTCCCGTTCACCTTGGAGCTCCTTCAGAGAGGGGTCGGAGGAAGCAGGCTGGAGTCAAACCATAAAACGGTGTCGTTCGGGGTTAGAGGTGCGGTTTCATAAGAGGAGAGCAGTTTGGAGCCTGCAGGGGAGCAGCGGGGGGAGCTCTGGCATCAGGCACCTCTGCACTGGTGCTCACGGCGGTTCCCAGTCAACTCTGCAAACCCAAAAGTTTCGGAAGCCCTGTGAACCTGCCTTCCTGGTGACTCAGATATCAGTCCTGCCACATAGGCCACCATGCCGATGTGGCTCCCTTGTAGCTGACCTGTTAGGATACTAGGCGAGGCCAGCCCCCTCTGCTGGGCTGCGCACTGGGTCTGTGGGCTGAGCCCCCAGTGTGTGCCCTTTGCAGACCCCCACCCACTCAGAGACCAGCCAGGGGCAAGAAAGGGCTGGGGATCTGGGGTTCCCTCATCTAAGCCTGAGTGCAGGATGTTTAAGTGTACAGAAGCAAACATTTGTCAGCAGATGAAAGAAGGATGTGAGAGTCCCAGATAGGCCTTCTCCCGACTATCATCTCTTTCTACCTTACACAACTCTCCTGGTGTGATGAGACACGCGTGCGCTCTGTGACAGCATGGCGTGTACCGTGTGACTAGGGGAGGCATTCCAAAGGCCAGAACCGGAGGAGCGTTCTTTGTACATTCCAGCTGGTGTTTCACACTCCAGGTGTATCAAATATATGTGCCTTCTGTGGGACCTAGAGTTGTGCACTGTTGGGCATCACTTGTGGCCATCGTCTACTCAAGCTGCAGCCCGAGCGGATGCACATACTTCCTTCAGCCCGACTTGGCCACCACCATATGCACGTGGGCCCCCAAGGGACTTGGTTAACCTGGGGACCCAGCGTGTGCAGAGCGGAAGAAACAAGAGCTACTGTAAAATGAACACATGCAAATTGGCCTTTGTAATTAGCAGTCTTATTTCAGTAAATTATTTAATAAGTTCACGTTCCTTGTTCAGGATTTATCCATCTTAATCAAATAGGAAAATGCACCAAGGCTCTCCCCACTCTAGTGTTTATTGCTTATTAACCCTCCCCCCAGATTGTCAGCTGGGTTGAGATGTCTCCAACATCTGTAAGAGAAAACAAAGGTGTTCTTATTTAAGCTTTTGGTTTTACATCCACATGTTTTGATTTGAGAACAGTTATAGTCTCAGAGAGGTTTAGGCCTGCAGTAACAGACTGAGAACTTTCCATCATTATAAATGTGTCCTGGGGCGCCTACCTCATTTAACTAGAGCATAATGCAGAGGAGTGATTTGGGACTGACTTCTTCCCACAAACTAATCTTTTTAAATGGCTTGCACTTTTTTTCTGTCCCCAAAGGGATTTGTTAAATGTGATTCTCAGTGGGAAATGTATTTTTTTGGTGTTAGCCATAATGGAAATGTGTAGCTAAACAGAATCTCGGTTAATATAAGACAAGTGGACATTTTTGGGCAGGAGTTGGAGAGGAGGGGCAGGATAGAGGAAATGAAGATAGGAAAACTTCTGTCAAATGTGAAAGGAGTATTTCTGGAAGAAAGAGAGATTCACCTAAGATTCCTGTAGGAAATCTAAAGAGAACTCCGGGGCTGAGGACTCCTGATGGAGGAATTCCCATTTGTGTTTTGTTGGAGGGGCCACAGACAATGTCTCATAGACATAGACAATGTCTCAATGTCTCCTAGACATTGAGAGAGAGAAATCTCAGCATTTGGGAGTTCCCACGATAGCCCGACCAGTGGTTCCTGCCCAACTTCTCTCTGGTTACTTGCTTTTTATATTTTTCTCTTCTGCTCCCTCCAGCCCGAAATGGCCCAAGGGACAAAAAGGGCATTTGGGTTTCCACACCAATTTGAGCTTCCTTCCCAGGCAAGCCAGTGTGTCTTGATGGTAAAGTTCTGTCTTGAAACAGCACAGTGGGAGGGTGTCATGACCTCCTTCATCCCAACTTGTGGGAGCTCCCCTGGAGGAAGGCCTCTTGGGGGATCCAGCCCGTCACCCAGGCCCCCACCCCGAACACCCCCTAATGTCTGGGCAAGGGGCTCAGAACATTTCTCTAGTCTCGGCCAAAGAGTCTTCCTTCCATGGCTTTTCTTTCTCTTGTGTCCTTAAGAAGGGTTCTACACCCAGGAGTGGCCATTGAAAAGCTTCAGGGAATTCGTTTTTAATGTAAAAAAGTAGCACATTGAGAAAAGACTAAAGAGAGAGCATTTGTCCATCAATTTTGAGAGCATTAACGGACGTTTTCAGTGTAAACATACTTTGTCCTTTTCTCCTTGTCCTTGGAAGACATGACATTTCCTTTCACTTCCTTCCACGCCTTCCGCTAATCCCATTCCTGGTTTACGGCACAGTGATAATTCTGTGTTTGCACTGTGAAAACTCAACCCTTAAGATACTATTTCCTCTCTTTTAGTATTTTCTTTCATTTCTTACCCCAATCATGTATGAATGAATAGGAAGCATTTCCATCTTTATTATCTTTATTTTTCTCTATCATTACTGCTGTATTACTGTTCCTCTTATTGTGCCTTAGCTTGTTGCTTATTGAGTCTCCACTGGCTTCTGTTTTTCCCTGTTCTCTTGGGTATTGTGTCTACAGGTCTTTGATGTAGGGAGAATGAGGTCTTGAACTGGTGACATCATGCCTTTGGCGTTTAGCTTTTCAAAGGTTCAGATATTTTTTTAAGCCCACTTATTTTGAAACCTCAACACATTTCCAGATCAGTAATTCCTAAACTTGTTGGAATTGCAATGTCCTTTCCTTACATTTGGTTTATATGACATCCTTCCTCCTTTCCCACCCTGCCAATCCTCTGAGAAGAAGAGTGACGTTTGTGTCTATTAATGTAAAAACAAGTAAAAATTTTGTTTAATTTTAAGGGGTTTTTAAGACAGTATGACACTTACATACTGGAGAAATTCTGGAGTGTTGCAAAAAAAAGGATCACTGCCGTAAATCTTGGAATAAGGTTATTTTAATCTCATTGCTTTTTAAAAATTTTTTATTTTGGTAGAAAATGCATCACGTGAAATCTATCCTCTTAACAACTTTTGAAGTGTATAGTACAATGTAGTTAACTATGTGCACATTGTTGTACAGCAAATCTTTAGGGTTTTTTTTTTTTAAGATTTTATTTTTATCTGTTTGACAGAGAGAGAGCACAAACAGGGAGAGCGGCAGAGGGAGAGGGAGAAGCAGGCTCCCCACTGAGCAGAGAGCCTAATGTGGGGCTCGATCCCAGGACCCTGGGATCACGACTTGAGCCAAAGGCAGAGGCTTTAACCCACTAAGCCACCCAGGCGCCCACAGCAAATCTTTAGAAATTTCATGTTGCATGACCGAAATTCTGTACTCCCCAATTCCCCTTCCCTGCAGCCCCTGGCAAGCGCCATTCTACTTTCTGCCTCTGTGAGTTTGGCTCCTCATATACATAAAATCATTTAGTATTTGTCCTGTGACTGGCTTATTTCACTTAGCATAGTGTCCTCAAGGCCCATCCATGTTGTTGTATAAGGCAGGTTAATTTCCCTATTAAAGTGTAAATACAAGACTCTGGGGGGGGGTGGAAATTCCCTTATATCTTCTATGGGCTGTTTAAGTTTACAAATGCTCACGGTTAGGGCTTCTGTTTTAGAGATCCTGGGGTGATAGAAGTTCTGATTCTTTATTATATAATGATGAGGTAACATAAAAGGTTCTAAGATAGAAGTTACAAAAAGCATGTTCAGAATAGTCCTCAGAAATATATATTATTGCTGCAGTCATCTTCTTGGGATTGAGCAAAGCCCCAAATCAATAAATACTCATCCATGAGGACTCTGCATATGTGGGCGTTTTTTACCCTAACCCTTGGGGAAAGGACTTTATGACAAAAACAAAACAAAAAATTCATTCTCCAAGAAGTATTATGATTTTTTTAAAGATTTTACTTACTTATTTGGCAGAGACAGCACAAGTAAGGGGAGCAGCAGAGGGAAAGGCAGAAGCAAGCTTTGTTGGGCAGGGAGTCTAACACAGGCCTTGATCCCAGGACCTGGGATCATGACCTGAGCTGAACGCAGGCACTTAACCAACTGAGCCACCCAGGTGTCCAAGGATTAATTAATTAAGCAACAGCTCTAGTTGACGATAGAGAAGGCTCAAAGATGTTGTATTAGTTATTTATTGCTATGTAATAAATTAGTCTAAAACTTAACAGCCTAAAACAACAAATATTTGTTAACTTAACTCACACATTTTCTAGGGGTCAGAAATTTGGGGCTGGCTTCTCCAGGAGTTCTGGCTTGGGACCTCTCAGGACGTTCTAGTCAAGATGTCAGCAAGATTCACAGACATGTACCCTGGGGCAAATAATGCATTATATGTTAATAAAATACATTGTATCAGCAAAAAAAAAATGTCAGTGGGCACTGCAGTCATCTGAAGGTTTGACTGGTGTTGGGAGGGTGTGTTTCCCCACTGGCCCACTCACATGACTGCAGTCAGAAGGGCGTAGTTCCTCATCACGAGGACCTCTCCGCTGACCTGTTTACTCATCCTAACAGCATGGCAGCTGGCTTCTCCCAGAGCAGGTGACCCAAGAAAAAGCATGACAGAAGCGCTATGCCTTCAATGACCTAGTCTCAGAAGTCATATTTTGTCACTTCTACTGCATTCTATTTGTTAAAAGTCCAACCCACAGTCAAGGGGGGAGAATCAGGCCCTGCCTAGAAAGGGAGGATTTGGTAAGGGGATGGTAAGACCCATGCGGTAGGAGGTATACGCAGGCCCTGGACTGGCTATTCTAGTGATGCTGCAAGACAGGATTGGATACCAACTCACATCTGTGGTTGACATCAGGCTGGTGTGGGGCAGAGAGAACCAGGGGAACAACTCGCCAGCCAGACCGCAGCAGTGATACAAGTTAGGGCTGTGGCTTTGACCAGGGAACAAAGATAGATACCCTGAGCCAGCCCAGGAGCTTGGTGCTCCGGGAGGGAAGAAGTAGTTTTTCCAATCAGACTCTTGTTTGCTGTTGCTGAAATTGAACAGTGCACTAAAGATGCCTTCTCGGCTCAGCAAGAAGCTGGCTTAGAACCCAGACTCCACGGTTCTGTGAAGTAGGAGGAGGGCTGACATCTTGATGCCATTTGCCTCTGGACTTGCCCCTTTGTACATGTCGGTCTGTTGGCATTTTCAAAGCTTAAGAATGAGCCCTTCTCTGTTTTCCCTGTGAAGTTAGATTCTGGGGTGGTCTCAGTGTTTTCTCCAAAGCCCCTTTCCAAAACTTAATTTCTGTTTACTTAGAAGAAAGTTGTCTAAATTGCCTCCAAAGACTGAGTTTATTTGTCTTGAGGGATGAATCAGAGTTTCGAACTCATCTCTCTGGCTCCAGCTTTCTTGGCAGAGGACACGGGAAGATGGTTTTTGCTTATGTGTGTGCTCGGGTAGGATTTCTTTCTTTGTTATTCTGTCTCAGCCATAACCCATGGGTGAGCCAGCACCTGGGACCTTGACAAGCCTCCATGCGTGGGCTGAGGTCACATGGGGAGTTCTACCCTGTAGTAGTACCGTTTGTGATGTTCCCGAATTCCAGAGTCGGCTGTGGTTTTCCGAATTCAAGACTCAGGGCACTTGGGGGAATTACTTTCCTGGAGCCAGCCTTATCTTGTTTGTCCATGTTCTACTCATGCAAATTAGAGGTATTCCCACAACTAAACTCTATGCTGCCCATCTGCCTATAAGAAATGGAGCTGGGGATGCTGTTCAGCTTTGCTCAACAGCTTTCTAATCTCTCAGCTTCTTACTGTTTGATGGTGGTCGGGGATTGAGAACAGATATACTGTTTTTTTCCCCAGTTAATAATAAAGTGCAAGGAGATAAATTTAGTTCCAGTTTTCATGGCTGCCAGCATCAAGTAATGAGTTAAGGCAAATGGCTAACACCCTCACCCCATAGCCTCCCCTGTAAAATATTTTCAGGTCCTTCGAAGTCTAAAGTTCAGTGCCTATATGATAGTTTAAGAGTATGAAATCATTACTCGAAAAGGATTTATTTACTAGAAGCAGCAAATCTCCGTACTGCTTCCCATGCCACTAAAATGGTCCCATTCCTCCACTGGAACTTTCCTCTCCCTGTGGAATCCACAATTCTTCTTTCATGTTTGGAAACAGATTTTTAAGTTGACCTTTTCACTTAAAACCTGGATAAATGTTTTTTAACATCTTTGGGTAACCCGGGCTTATGCTTTGCTGGTTTTTTTTTTTTTTTTAACATGTTTTTTTTTGATCTATTGTTTCTCATATAATTATATTGTTGGTCAGTGTGGACTTGCACTTTTGCACTTGGAAGTGTTTGCCCCACCTCCACTCTGGTTTCTTCTACCAGAAGTCTGATCAGTGACCCCGGATTTTTAAATCTTCTAAATTGACTAATAAGGTAGCGTTCTGCTATAGAGTCAGTCTTTATCTCTTATCTCCTGGGGTTTTATCTAAGTTTTTAAATGAGATTGCTACTTTTTATAGATTTTTAAACATGTGATCTATGTGAGGATAAGGGTAAAAATACAGAATCAGCATTTTCAGCCATATGATTATTCTCTTGAGTAGCTGAGTCAGGAACATAAGAAAGGCATGCCCAAACATTGACCTGTTTGTACCTATGGATGGTTGAGGACTGACTTTTAAAGGCCACAGTTAACAGAATCTCTGCACTTTAACTCTTCCCGAATCCTAAAACATGCCTTGTACAAACTCTGGAATAGGAGCAGTTACATACAGCGGGCTAGCCTCCCCACAGTGTTTTTAATAATCAACACAAAGAAAGCCAGTTTCTCGGAATGGTTCCTAAACTCATGCTATTTAAACCTTCACATAAAAATACTAAAAATATGAAACCTGGTGTACAATTCGATAGAGGGATTGAGTCACTGCTGGGCGGTGGGACATAGGAAAGAACTAGGAGTAAACTGACAGGTCCTTACCGGCCCTGAGCTCACAATCTGATGGGCTATGCAGACACAGTCAGAATATACCTTGTGAAAATGCTAGGATAAGGGTACATACAGAGAGCCATGGAGAAACCAGAAAGGAGGCCCCAATTCTAAATTGGGTAGGGGAGTGGATAAGGAGTAGAGGGAGACAAGGAAGGAAGGGGCAAGGAAGATTTGTTAAACAAAAAGATAGCTGAGACCAAAGGATATGTAGTAGGAGTTAACCAAGCAAAAGTGGGGAGGAGTGGGAAATTGGGGGGTTGGGGAGGGGAGGTTGTTCCAGAAAAAGGAATGGTATGTGCGAAGATTAACGGAGAGCAGGACATTCGAGGAACACAAAAAGTTCTTTATGGCTGGAGCTTAGAATTCAGGTGGGATGTGGCAAAAAGTGAGGCTGGGATGATACTCAGGGCCCGATGTTATTTATTCTAGATTTTATAGTTTAGTAAATGTTTTCACAAAGGCCTTTATCCTCTTCCTAGCAATTAAAAAGTTTTTCTCATGATGAAGATGTAAGGGCGCCTGGGTGGCTCAGTGGGTTAAAACCTCTGCCTTCGGCTCAGGTCATGAATCCAGGGTCCTGGGATGGAGCCCCGCATCGGGCTCTCTGCTCAGCGGGGAGCCTGCTTCCCCCTCTCTCTCTGCCTGCCTCTGCCTACTAGTGATCTCTCTGTCAAATAAATAAAATCTTAAAAAAATGATGAAGATGTAAATCTAAAACGTATCTAATCCCAGAGAGACAACATTTTCACTAAGACGAGGATTGCTTGGCTCTACCCAGGAATGAAAGTTTAATGTTGAGCTTTAAAGTTCCCATAGGATTCCTGCATATGTAAGGTCCTTTCCAAGAATATGGCATCTTCTTAATGATTTGTTGCTGAGATGGCCAGCAATCCCTATACTGATGGGTGAACGGTTACCGCAAACTTTGCTGTGAGAAGAGAAGGAAGGCAAGGGGGTCAACACGCAGACACAAGACCCTTTGCTCTTGTTTGCTCCCACTTTTATTGGTCCTTCAGGATAAGCACAAATCCTTATCACTGTTTCTCAAGCCCCTGATATCTGACAAGTGGTCTTACTGGGACTACGAGGATCTGTTTACGGGAAAGATCTGATATGCTAATCTGCATGTTCTATGAGTTCTGCTAAACATAGACTAGGGGACAATGCAGACATGTCTTAGATCACAGGTTGGCTGTTTGGGTTAAGAAAACTTCAGGGAAGGCAACAACTCCATGGGGCCTTCCTACGGCAGAGTGGTCACGCAGGCTTTGGCATTCCAAAGGCCTATGCCCTTCTCCGAAACCTTCCCTGGCCTCCATCGGCCTCTGTGTTACATTTTAGCAAGCCAGGTATTATGGCTGATTTCATGCTCTACATTAACCCCAACAATTTGTAAGACAAAACGTGAAGTGTATTTTCTAATACTGATTGTCCCATTTAACATTTATTGAAACCATTAAAATCTAATAAAAATGGCTGGAGTTTCCAGATTGTTTTACTCCAAGATCTGGTTAGGACTCTAACCATGGTTGCAGTAGGGTGAATGTCTGCCCAGCATGCGGTATAAGGAGGATAATTTTCACCTGTATGGACTTGTAGGTCTCAACTACCCAGAACCACTCAGATAATCCCCTCCGAAACATTTCAGGCCAGAGTGGGAATGGTGAGCCATGATCTCTCTTTAGGATTCTGTGCGACCTCTTCTCCAAAATATATTAATGTTTTTATTCTCTGGGTTGCCCTTTTCTCAGTGTAACTTGTAGACATAGCTTATCTCACTGGTTGACATTGAAAACCTCTGCAGTCTAGTTTGGCCTCCAGTTCTCAAGATTTCTTTTCCTTCTCTCCCAACAAAACAAAGCGAGATGGAACATTTCGGCCATCGTGGACGATGTCGGGAGGTGGCATGGAGGCTTAGGGTTTGCACTCAGAAAAACTAGATCCACGTCCTAGCTACACTACTCTCAATCTGGGTGACCTTGCACAAGCCACTGAACCGCAACTTTTGTATCTGTAAAATGACTAGTTCATCTCACAAGGTTATTGGGAAAATAGAAAATCTCTTTGTGGGGTATAAAGCCCAATACCAGTATAACTTATTTTTTCTGCAGGTAACACCTCCTTTCTTTGAGCGCGCTGATCCCTTTGCCTGCAGTCTCCTCACCTGCCCCGCCTACCACCTTCAACCCTTGAAAGCCCCTTTCGTCTTCTGTGAATTGAGTTCCTTGTATCATGGGACCAGTCACAGTTCATCCATATCAGAATACTTATCTGCCTGTGTACTCGGCTACACTGTCTGTGTTATAAACCTGCATCAGGCAGGAGTCCAACCCAACCATCTTGCTATCCCTCGCGTCCACAGTACCCAGTTCATGGAGGGTCTGAATGAATTAATCCCCACCATGTTTTTACCTGCTTTATGTCAATGCAATGCTGAAATTCGGTTTAGTTAATATTCACTGTGGGCCGTTCTCACCTTGTATGCCATTTTCCATAGGGATTTTCCCTTACAGAATAAATTCAACTAGGCAATAGTAGAAGTTAGTGCTCTAATTACAGGGATGAATAGTAAAGTTAATGATGATGAGATGACATTTTTCTTTGGGTATCACCTGATTATTAGGAATTAAACCTCTGGCCAGCCCACTTTTACATCTGGTGACCAGTGTATTCCAGAAAGGTCTGTCCTTTAAACATCTTCTGAGTGTGTTAACACGACATTGGGAAAGCTATCTAGTGCTGATGCTACAGAATATTTGTGGAATTGTTATTCCTCAGTATTATTGTGTAGGTTAAAAGACTGCTTGCTCATTTAAAAAAGGAAAATTAGAACTGCCTGGATGAGATTAATCTCTCTGCTCCAGAGGTCATGACCCTCACAGGCCAAGTTTGCATGGATATGTGGGTGGAAATATGGAGAGAGGTTCATGATTAGCCAACATACTTGTTCTTATTTACTTGAGTCTCCTTTGAGTTTTATTCTCTTCAAGTGCCTGACTGACAGGCTCAAAAACCATAATCTTTTCCCCTGGACTTGAAGAGCCTTGGATTACTTTTCCATCGCCTCCCCATTGTTCATAAACAGAAAAGCACGAACCCCCATGTGAACAGGCCTCGTCTTTGAAGACTCCAGCTTCCTAAAGAGGTCACACATTCTGCTGGAGTTTTTTCCCAAGAATGTATTCAATAGGCAAGGACTGAGGGGGCATAAACTGCAGGTTTTACGTCAATTTCAGGAAGATTGAGGACATTTTCTTCCCCAAGTTTATAAAGAATGAGTTTTCTTACTTTTATGTGTGGTCGCTCTGAAGAGGTGCCAAGTCTGAAGTTCCAGCTGTTCAATGAGGAAATTATTTTTCTAAAACAAAAGAATAGGCTTTCGAAGCTTGGACCTGAC
Organism: Nasua narica; assembly: GCA_028533885.1. NCBI lineage: Eukaryota > Metazoa > Chordata > Mammalia > Carnivora > Procyonidae > Nasua > Nasua narica. The sequence goes on along the minus strand of CM052800.1, from coordinate 39,825,498 downwards.
GGGGTCTCTAGAAGGAACACCTGTGGAGGAAAAGGCTGATTCTGACGGGGGCGAGGCTTCCCCGCTGTGTCACCTCACCTGTAGAGTACTGGGCATGCCGCCATTGTTCCCGGTCTTCACAAAGACACAGTGTCCTCACTTGTAAATCCCAATCCACTATTGAAACCATGAAAACTTTCCTTGTTTTTTCCTGCATTGTAAAAAGAATTAACAACTTAGGAAAACAAAACAAGAAAAACTAAAGAGGCGAGCAAAAAACACAGAGCACCACTAATTACAGAAAAATAATCACTGCCTGCAAATAATCAACGTGCCAAAGTAGAGATGTCTGGCCCTGTAACTACTGGTAAGAGCAGCAAAAAGCATTCCCATGTCCCCACGGTCCCTTTTTCTGGGGTAATTACTCCCCTGTGCACTGGCAGAGCTTTGCTTTACCTGCTTCCCATAGGTCACTGCTCACACCCACCCAGATCTGCCTCCCTAATGAAACGTGTGAAATCCTTATTCAGACTTCTCCGGCTCCTACCACATAGCTCCTCCTGTGCTAGGATCAGCGAGACATACCCATTTCTCTGAATTTTCAGAGTAGTGTTGTCTGGCACCTCTGAGCCCCGTGGAACAGTCTAGCTCATCCAAATCCAGATGGTCCACGGCATGCACATCTAGCACCTTCCGTGACGTGAATTTCCTCCCAGCACTCAGGAAGAATGGCTTGCACGCGCGCCGGAGCACAGAGTTCGCTTAGAAAGTAAGTACACGGCGCACGTAACAAGGACCCAAGACACAGAGACAAGAATTGGCCCACAAGGCAGGAGGAGTGTGTGGCTCCCACTTGAGCCTCAGGGACAGCCCTAGAAAATGCAGAAGAAGGGAGAAGAAACTCAAAATCCTATCAAGAAGCTGGGAGGAAATCTGAGAACACTCAGCAGAGCAGCTCTAAACAAAGGCGGAGTCTTGGGGTAAATAGCGGAGAGCTCTCACGTCTGTGGACATGGCAGAGGAGTACAGAAAATCACCAGAGGGCACAGTGCAAGGCCAGAGCACTGAGAAGGAGCAGGGGGAGCTGTCTGTGGGCGGCTGATTAACGTCTGGGGTTGTCGGCCAAGGCGGCAGCTATAATAACCATGAGCTCTAAGACAGAAGGAGGCTGGGGCCTGAAGGGCAAAAACCTCACCGAGTAAAAATGCCAGCCGCCCTGTGCTCCATTCCTCTGCAGCCCCCCCCCCCCGCCCTCCCCCCCTGAGGGGACTGTTTTCTCACATGGGGGAGGGGAGGGCCCCCCCCCACACCCTGCTCCTGGCCCTCTTCAGACCCAGGCAAGTGTGTCTTAACAGAGGCGAGCCAAGGACAAAGGCCCCCCTTTAATGGGATTTTCAGTAGGACCTTCAGCTAAGGGTGCTGCCTGCCAGGAGGGGTAGGAGTTAGGAGGCAGCAAAGGGGCAGGGGCAGGGCTGAGAACCAGCTGCTTTATTTTAGGAAAATGACCCAGAGGGGAACTGCTGGGAGCCAGGGCAACTTGGAGCTTCTGACAAAGCTTCAGACATGGCCCATGGTCCCCATCATCCCGCCCTTGCGGCTAGAACAGCAAGAGGCCAGCCCTCCAGTGTCGCTGCTCTCCGGCGTCCCTGCCCTTCACCAGAGCCGGCTCCCAGAGTCTCCCCTCTCCTCCCGCAACACTTGCACCTCCCTGGGGTCCTTGGCCTCTCCCTGAAGACACTTGGAAGGGGTCTGTCTTCAAGCCTGTGCTCCTGGCCTCTTCGCTCACGGCCTGCCCTCCTGTCTGTCTGCCTCATCCTGAGTGTCTCCAGCTCGGAAGCTGTGTTGTAACTGAGTGCTTCTGCCTGGGGAGTTTTCCACAAACACCAGTGCCAGACTGCATGCCCAGACCAGTGAGAAACTCCGGGAGCGCGGCCGGGATGTGGGTGCTGACTTCCCCCAGAGGGGGGTGGGGGGGTTCCAGCGCACAGCCGGGATCCGAGATCCGCAGCCACCGGGAAAGGTGCCTCAAGCTGCAAGCCTTCATGAGGCCAGGTGCCAGGGCTGGCGCTCACCCTGTCGTCACTCCGTGTGTCTGGCTGCTGCTGCTTTTAGCAGATGCCCCTCTGTGAGATCACCTGTGCAAACGGGACAGGTCTCCTCTTTCTGATTAACTCCTGCTCTGAAAGAGTGACTCTGCCGGCCTGTCCATTCCCCCAGGCTGCTTCCAGAGCGGCCAGCCTGCCTGAAGCGATTTGCTGGGACCCCTACAGGGTCCATCTCTTCTTGGACAGAGTGAAGCTAATGGCAGGGTTCAAGAACATCTGTTTCTTTGGGACGGACCCGACAGTAGCCCTCGTTAAGGGCGCAGGACCTGTGGGCAAGGACAAAGCTTTGAGGGCGGGTGACCTCCAGGCTCCAAAAGACTTTTCCTGATGCCTGACAGTGCCAGGCATGGGGTGCGTATGGAGGGGGGAAAGGGAGCGAGCAGGCACTCAAAGGTGAGGCACCGATGGGGAGCTCACTGTCTAGGTTTCTAGGAATCCCAGAATCACATGGCAAAAAAAGAGCCCCACTGTGGAAACTTCCCCACCCGTTTCTGTGCTTACGGAATAGGAGCAAGCAAACAACGTTTTTCATATGTTGGATTTAAGGTGAGTCATAGTCCAGGACAGGCCGAGGAAATGTAGAGGAAAAGAATTTCCAAGACCATGTCAGCTACACCCACATAACTAGGGAGTTGCTCTTCATGATGGTACTCCATGTAAAGTCAGTTCTTCATAGGCTCCAACCAAATATAAATCTAGCCCGCTGATTTAACTTGTGTGGATGTCAGTCCATCTGGTAGTGTGATGGGAGCAGGTATTCAGGCTTCTGTGCGAGCTCTGCTGAGTATGTGCACTTCTCCCCTGGCATTGCTGTGGGCACAACCCGGGTTAGCCCATCGACCACGTGGCCACCACAGTGATCGCCCACCTTCCACATCCGAGCCCTTCGTGCAGGGTCCCTCCAAGGGTCACCCCATCCCATGTGTTCCAGAATCACCTGTGGGTGGCGGTCACGCCCTTGGTCAGTACCTGACCCCTCCTTGGGGGAGATCCAAGTTAGGGGAAAAGAATAAGAAAACGGTGCCAAGATAAGATCTGTTTATAAGCAGCAGATGGTAAGAAGGAATTTTCTGTTCATGTTCCATGGTCAGACTTGGAATAAAAATTTTGAGACACTGCAAGACTCATAATCATCATAGAATGACTTGTGAATACTCTAATATCTGCTATAGTAAAAAAAAGGGGGGGGGAGTGGGAACTAATACACTCTAGGAAGATTTTCAACATTGAGGATTAGGGGGCACCTGGGTGGCTCAGTCGTTAAGCATCTGTCCTTCAGCTCAGGTCATGATCCCAAGGTGCTGGGATTGAGCCCCACATCGGGCTCCTGCTCAGCAGGAAGCCTGCTTCTCCCTCTCCCACTCCCCCTGCTTGTGTTCCCTCTCTCACTGTGTCTCTCTTCGTCAAATAAATAAATCTTAAAAAAAAATTGAAGATTAGAGCCATAGTGGGGTGTCTTGTTAAAACCCAGCGGTAACTAGGAGTCAGGAAATGTAATTCACAGGATCTGTGTGCCGTCACCAGGGTTCTGTCATCGGATGATCTGCTTTCAGAGTGGCTGGCTCACAGCTAAGGTATTCCTTAGCTGTCTACTTCTCTGCCGTGTGTAGGGTGGGGTCAGCATGGGGTCACATGGTCAGCAGCCCGCTAACTCTTGCACAGAAGCTGCCCATGGAAGGGAGAGCCAAAGCTGCCTTCCTTCTGTAGGAAGGTACCTACTACCTAGCCTTCCCAGGGCTAAAACATAAACTAGACGGTCTTGACCTTGGCACCTTGACCTGTGGTCCCCACAGTCTGCAGCCTTTCTTCTCTTTCCATAGGGTTTTCAGGTCTCAGTGCCCAGATGGTACTTCAGCTTCAGCAAATTTAACCCCAAATCCGTCCTTTCCCCCTTCTCCAGTCCAGCGCCTTTTCCAGACTGGCATCCCGCTCCTGCTCATGTGTAAGAGCCTTCTCTTAGGCCCGCAGCTTTGGACTCGGCTCCCACTTCCCCGCATCGAGTCAGCTACTGGATGAATGGCATTCGGGCCTCCTGAGTACTCTCTCCAGGCTGTGCTCTCCTGTGTGTTCCCATGGCTACAACCTTGACTTACCTCCCTAACCCCCACCCTGTCCTACTCCTCCTACAGAGGCCTTCAAAACCATCTCCTGAAATGCCACTTGAATCCCGCCTCTCCGACACTGGGACACACGAGACCGTAAGCCCCACGGCCTCCGCCTTCCACGGTGCCCCACACTGGGTCTCTGCAGCTGTCCTTTTGTGCAGCGCGCTCTCCCTGAGCCACACCCCTGTGCTCGCTCTTCTGCCAGCAGGGGGCTGTTTCCTGCCCCTCTACACACACCTCTGCCCAGGCTGGTCCCTCAAGGTGGGAGCTGCCTTGACAGAAGTCTGATGCCTGAACTTCAGGGCCTGCTCAGTTGCCATTTCCTTTCCCTAGCCATCCCGTGTCCAAATGATGTGTTGTCTTCACTCCGGAGTAGATGAAAATCATCTATTCAGTCTATAAGGAATTTACATTGAAACAGAAGCAAGAACTAATATTGTTTATTCTGTGCCCCAGGTACCAGGCGTATTGCTGTATCTTCTTTGATCCTTCCAATAATCTAATGATTTTGATATTGTTACCCCATTTCAAGATGAACAAACTGAGAAGTTAAATAACTTGAGCAGCGTCACATTACTTGAAGTGCTAGAACAGAATCCCTGATTCCAAGGTCTGTGCTCCAAACTCACTGTACAGTCTATTACCACCCTAGCGTTTTGTTCTTAGTCTAAACTGTTGAGCATCCCCCATCCTGTCCTAGTAGCTTATATTGGGAGGAGAGGAGTTCTTACATCCTTTTGCCCCCTTAGAAGTTTGACAGGGCCCCATCATTATGAACTCTTGGGTCTTCGTTCATGCTAAAGTGTAAATGACTAACAGAACTACCATAACCAGATGACTTTGCCTTAAACGAAAACCCTGAAATGAAACCTGACCTATGCTGCTTAGGATTTAGTACTTTTTCCTCCTGCTCTTGCTGTCCTCCGCTGACACCCTTGAGACCGTGTGCTAGATTCTCATATCCAGGCTCAGCTTGCTCTATCACCCCACCTCTGGAAGTTCCCAAAATGACTTGCCTTGGCAGATGGCTCTGCTCTTTAATTAGCCATAGAGCTACTGCTTCCCCTTATTTAATATCAGGAAGTTTTCACGTGTTTCATCCCCTTCCCCCTCTTGGCCATAGTGCCTTCCTACTATTCTTTTCCTAATTTGTACTTTTGTTTAGTGTTTTTCCCTTCAGTGTGTTATCGGAATCCAATCTGGGGATTTTTGCCAAGATGTCAGAACTCTTCATCTCCATATGTGGTATCACAGGTCTTTGTTAAACCCTCCTTTTTTGGTATGAATGCACATACTGTGTATGAAATATTCCAAGATTCAGCATCTTTAAAAGTCGAGGTGAGTGTGGTTTGCAAATCTGTTGTAACGTAGAGAAGTCTTTATACTCAGCTGGCTTAGCCATGTAGCTAAGTACTCAGAGCTATAATGCCCATCAGATAACCCAACATGATGCAGGAACCCTTTTTTTTTCCATGTGAGCATGGTTGTTGATCCTTCTCCCCACACACACACTCGTGGCAGACCTACCCTTCTTGGGGGGACTCCATGACTAATCTATACACATTAATTTGCATCCCCTGACATATACAGACAGGTTAGTGAGTGGGCAGTAGCCAAGAAACATTGCTTATGGCAAGAGAAAGTCAAGTGGAAGATTTAAGAAAATCACGATAAATAATATGCCAGCTGGTTAAGAAGTGGTTCTAGCATCACTTTGGTTAGGTGTCCCCGCAGCATGTACACCTATGCATTTTTAAGACAGTGGTTATCTACTCGGTTCCATATGGCTAATCACGTTATGTTCCGAATTTACTGCTGCCCTTGACCCACTGCATAGAATCTGGGCTGTTCCTTCCGGTGAACGCGAAGAACATCTGATTCCAGAGTTTCTGGCTCAGTTCTGACTCCATCAGGGCACTGGCATCTTCAGTTAGCCCTGCTGGGGTAAGCGTGAGAGAACAATGGTGCATTAATCTGTATGACACTAATTTGAATGCAACAGGATTTCAGAGAAGAAGAAAGTGGGAATCTTAGCTATACAGAAGGGCCAAAGGAGGGTGATGCTTCAGCCGTAGAGCTTCAAATAAATAGTTGATGAGTAGATGAGAGGAAGGACATCCCAAGTAGGCCACACATCATAAGTAAAGCTTCAAAGTAGTAATGAGCCATGTAATGGTGGGTGAGCATGGGAATGAGTTTGGGTAGAAGTAAGAAAAGCAGATTTGTAGGGTCAAAATGGAAGAGGTAGGGGCACCTGGGTGGCTAAGTGGGTTGGGGCCTCTGCCTCAGCTCAGGTCATGATCTCAGGGTCCTGGGATCGAGCCCTGCATCAGGCTTTCCACTCAGCAGGGAGCCTGCTTCCCCCTCTCTCTCTGCCTGCCTCTCTGCCTACCTGTGATCTCTCTCTCTGTCAAATAAATAAATAAAATCTTAAAAAAAAAAAAAGGAAGAGGTGGTGAGGGAAATGGAAGCAATGAAGAAAAAAAATACATGATTGAATGTAATGTCAATAAAATGGGACAAAAATTGGTGATTGGGGAAAACTTGACTTTTGACTATTTTCCAGTGGAATATATATTCAGCATCAGAACATGACCTCTCCTAACATCATCTATGCAGCTCTTTCCTATTAAAAAAATTGGCTCACTAGGTAACAGTTGAAACCTTTATAAGCTCTATTTTATTCATTCCTGGGAGAATGAACTTTGTCATGAGTCACGTACATTTGCCAGGAATGGCCAGCAATCCCTATACCAAGGGATGAACGATTACTCCAAACTTTGCTGTGAAAGAGAGGAGAAGGCAAGGGGGTCAAGGCTCATACACAGAGAGCCTTTGTTCTTCTTTGCTCCCACTTTTATTGGGCCTTCTGGATAATCACAAATCCTTATCACTATTTCTCAAGCCCCCGATGTGTGACAAGAGGTCTTACGGGAACTAGGAGGCTCTGTTTATGGGAAAGATACAATGCGCTAATCTGCTTGTTCTATTAAACATTGACTAAGGGACAATGCAGACATGTCTTAGATCTCAGGGCAGCTGTTTGGGTTAAGAAAGCTTCAGGGAAGGCAACTCCTGGCGGCCTTCCTATGGCAGAGTGGTCACCCAGGCCTTGGCATTCCAAAGGCCTACACCCTTCTCGGAAACCTTCCCTCACCCCCAGCAGCCTCTGTGTTACATTTTAGCAAGCCATGTATTATGGCTGATTTCATGCTCTACATTAACCCCAACACACACTGCATTTGGGTAGCGGGGAGGTCAATGGGCTGAGTGGCGGGCCGTGAGAGCTCCAGGGCCAGGCCTCAGAACTGCAGAACCTCATGGATGTCAAAGATTCCCTATGACTGTGCTCTAGGACACACTCCTGATGAGGATGTTCACTTCCAAACCCAAAGAGAAGATTCTCAGGCCTGTCCTGGTTTCTTCTGTAACACTGGGTACGTGGCTGGTCTGGGGTCTCTTGGCTTTCAGCAGCAGACACGGATCGAGAGCCAAGTGTTCTGCCTCCCAGAGGGCTTTTGTTTCTTGTTGTGTGTTTTTTTAATGGTGACACGGTGAGGACCTCTCAGATCGAGTCGGGGAGTATGTTATGCTCTGTAAGGGACTAGGAAATTGTTCACATATTTACATACGTTATATTCATGCTTTTTACAGGATGACAGATTTTAACTCTGTCCTACTACAACCTCATGTAAATCGGTTTGAACGAAATGTGGGTCAAATTAAAAATTCCACTTCAGGGGATGCCTGGGTGGCTCAGTTGGTTAAGCAACTGCCTTTGGCTCAGGTCATGATCCCAGCATCTTGGGATCGAGTCCCGCATCGGGCTCCTTGCTCCGCAGGGAGCCTGCTCCTCTCTCTGCCTCTGCCTGCCTCTCTGTCTCCTTGTGTTCTCTCTCTGTTAAATGAATAAATAAAATCTTTAAAAAAAAAATTCCACTGCAGGATCTTCTCCTATAACATTTGTGTGTTTCGTGAGAACTGCCCTTCTTATTAGCCTCTTCAGAATGAAATTGAAATATTCCAGATTTAAATCCATCCATCCACAGTTCTTCCTTTTCTACGTTTTTTATGGTTTCTCAGAACTGAGTTCTTTCTAGGTTATAATTGAATATTCCTAAAATAATCTGGTAATCTGTGGGTCATTTGTCTAGAACTTATTCAAAGGAGCTGAGGGGGAGGGATGTACATGTCGGTGGAAATTCTGTGGGAGACTTCTAACTCCTCCGGGGTAATTTTAAGGTGACACTGACTCATTAAATTGAATTCTAGTTTTCTTCGAAACTTAGGACTTCTTGCTACAACTTCATTTAGGATCTGGCTGTCTGCTGCTCCTCTACGTCCTCCCTCCCTTCTCCTTCCTCCTTCCCTTCAAAGAACCATTAAAGAGAAGAGATCATGTAAAGTCACCAGGCAAGAGTTACTAAAAGGGGGAGGGCAAGAAAATGAACTTCGAGAGCTAAGATGAAAAGACATTGGATGAGAATGGAGTTGTGAGAGGTAGGAAAGGAAAATGGAGTAGGCTGATTGGGGTCCAGTCATCTGAGAAAGATAAGTGTGTCTGAGGTGGGGAAGCACTGGGGTAGACGCCTCATGCCCGCCACCAGGCAGTGCTGTGGGCGGCTTGGTTGCCCAGGGTGGGGAAGGGGAGGAGACAGGTGGTGGGCAGGTCAGATATTCTCTGTACAGGATGTTTGCTAGACAGATGTTTGAGCAGCCTGAAGTGCTTACTGGAACAAAGACAAGTATAAATAAATAACCAAACCTATCCTGGTGTTTGTCCCCCCATACATTTAAATAGTCTGCAGCTTGTTTCAAAGGGAATCCAAACACAGAGGATGATCTAGACAGTAACGCTGGGACCCTTGGCCCGGCCTCGAGAACCGATTTTGAGCTTTTTGCCTGAAAACAAGCTCAAAGGGAACCAAAACCTCCTTGACCCTTAAAAACAGAAATAAAGTCTGAATCTATTTAGGACTTCTTAGAAAAAAGGCAGAGTGGGAAGAGAAGCTATTTGGTCAGGAATCATTTTGCTGAGCTCTCTCCTAAGGTAGAACAGGACCTTCAGGAACTGTACTGCATGACAGGCATGTAATTCACGATGACGGTTGGTGGCGACATTGCTTATCAGTGGAGTATGTGGGATGATGGGGATTTAGATCGGGGGAGAGAAGTACAGTGTTGTTGATCTGCCACCTACTACCCCCAAATGTTTTCACTATCCCTTCGCTTCCATACAAAACCTATCCACTTGGTGTCCCTGTGGGTCACCATGAAGTCCCTCTCTTACTCTTTGTCACAGTGGCGCCTCACTCAGCTTTCTATACAACCGCTGGGTTCTGCCTTCATCACGAGCTTGTCTGTTCCCTCTCCATACTCTGAGGGAATTTCCAGACCAGTGACTGGCAAAGAACCAGGCAGAGTTTAGTAAGTAGGTGACCCAGTGGGTATCAGCACTGAACAGCGTAAACAGGAAGAGTCTGAAACCGTGGATCCTTCCAACACAGGAAATCCGATCGAAGCCAGCCAGCCTCCCTCGACTCGGGGAGGTCGGTTGATCTCTGGAATATGAGTCTAATCATTCACCGATCTGACTTGGCTTTGCAAGAGACTACATACCAAACCTAAAGGGCATTCTGTGGGTCAGCACTTTCTAGTGTAGATATTGTTCACTCAAGTTTTCTTTGTGTTCTCGAATCTGACATTTGTTCAAGGACATATGAAATAGCCAAGGGTTTCTGTAAATGTTGTGCAGCAAACGGGTCCTAATGGCCCCTCTGTTCCTCCACCCCATCTACTCTACGGATTCAGTGAGTAATGCAGGATTTATGGTATGGAATCTTGTAGAATTCTTGGGATGGGCTGGTAGCAGAATTGATGAGAATTATGTTCTTAGAATGGTCTAAATATTGACTCAGCCCATTCACCTCAGATTTAATATGTATTCCAAGGGTTGGGAGAGAGAAAGAGGAACCCACAGACTAATATGTCCTGATCTTGAACCTCCTGGTGATGGCTCTCATTCAGAATATTTCTGGCTTTAGATGTTTTGAAAGAACTCTTGCGCTTCCTGAAATGTAATGCTTCTTGGAATAAGGAGAGGGTTGGAGAGGGATGAACGTAATGGATCTGCCCTCTATTCAGTGCTATGCTTTGAATACATTTCTAAATTATACCACGGTCATTACTGGGACAAGGACAGACACATAGAGCAGTGGAACCGAATAAAGAATCCAGAAGTAGACTCACTCATATATGGTCAATGGTTTTACCATTATGGTTTGGCAAGAAAAGGATGGCCTTTCCAACAAAGGATGCCAAAGCAGTTGATGTCCTTGGGGGCAGTGGAGAGATGAACTTTGACCTCTACTTCCTAGCATACACAAAAATCATTTCAAGATGGGCCACGAACCTAAATGTGAAAGGTAAAATCATAAAGTTTGTAGGAGAAAACAGGAAGTCTTTATGACCTTGGGCCAGGCAAAAATTCCTTTTAACAGGGCACATAAAGCACTAACTATAAAAGAAAAATGTGATAAATTGGACCATGTGAAAACTAAGAATATCTTAGTTTTAAAATGATGCCATGGAAAGAATTCATCGCATGTCTTTAAGGCCTGTAACAGAAAAGCAGGCTGGAATTCTTCCAGGTGCTCTCCAGAATGTGCCCCCTGACAAAGACCGAGGACTCCGCTACTGGTTCTGACGATAGGGAGACGGATGCGAGTTAAAATAAGAGGTTTGTTGTAAGGCTCAGGCACCGAGACCTCACAGGAAAAGAAAAGTCTTACATTCTTTGTGGTTTTAATACATGAGAGGCAGCTTTGTTCCCGAGCCCCTCCACAAGTGAACACTAGAGTATTCTTCTCGGAACAATCTCTTGAGATCCCCTGAGCTTAGAGGTCATCCCGAGGAGTCTGTGTGTGGGAAGGAGGACAGAGCCACCCGGAGGCCCCAGGTGAGGTGAGCACAACAAGTAGTTCAGATTCCTGCCAGATCCCATTCTCCCAGAGGCCCGCCCCTGGGGTCCCAGGACTCTGGAGGAAGCCAGGAATGCAGTCAGGCCCGGCCCGGCCCTTTGCAGGGTCCTGTGTTGGTTCCGTCAGACTAGGAAGCAGGGGAGACAGGGCCCGAAGCTCATACAAACACAGCACGACCAACCGTGCTCACCCCATCCACATTTGCAACTGAAAAGCCAAGACCCCTGGCCAAGATAGAAGCTTCCTCTTCAGACCCACAGTTTAGAGGAAAGGAAGCACGAAATATATTTAGAGCTTTCAGAACTTTGTTTTGCACATTCTTACCAAGGGGAAAAAATAAAAATACCCCGAGGGAGTAGAAAAAAAAAATCAGCATCTAATACTAAAGATGAGTGGGAAAAATCTTAAATGCTGGAGTCATTTCCTTTCTGTTTCAAAAAATTATTAGTGTGCTGGAAATAGCCTGTTGCCAAAGGGGAGATTTTGTGTCCTTTGAATACTGATTGTGCCAGAAAATTTTCCAGGCCTAAAGGGGAAGTTGTCCCTTTCCCAGGACACTGATGCAAGATGACCCCACAGTTAGACGTTTTGTTTGGCTGGAAGACCCAAGGCAGTGGAGAGTTGAAATTCGGAGGGAATGATTAACTCATTCATTCAAGAACTGGTGTTGAGCATTGAGGACAGGCCAGCTTTGGTTCAGGAGTAGAGGAGTAGGCTGCTGTCACTCCTACAGCATGCGGGGGTGGGGGGGTGCGCACAGAAGGGCAGCTTCCCAGCTCTGCCCCTCCCCTTCTGTAGACTGTCCCTCATGCCTCTGAAGGTCCCTGTGCTTGAAGCCTGGCGTTCAGAATGAGCAGAAGTGAAATATTAAATACAACCCACTAAGATGGTGTGTGTGCCTCCCTATAGCGCATGCTAGGGAGCTCCCCCCAACCCCCCCCAAGAGCAGTAAGCAAGCACAGCTCTCTCTGTGTCTGTTGGTTTCAAAAGTGCTGCATTTCAGGGGTGTCTGGGTGGCTCAGTTGTTAAGTGGCTACCTTCTGCTCAGGTCATGGTCCCAGGGTCCTGGGATGGAGCCATGCATCGGGCTCCCTGCTCTGCCTGCCGCTCTGTCTACTTGTGATCCATCCCTCTCTCTCTTCCTCTCTCTCTTTCTCTCTTCCCTCTCCTCTGTGTCAAATAGATAAATAGAATCTTAAAAAAAAAAAAAAAAAGTGCTGCATCTCAGAGCTGGGTTACTTGCTTGAGCTCCAGGTAATGTGTGAAGGATCGAGTGGGTTTCCTGTGCCATCATATTTAGGCATTGGTTGGCTGATGAGACCAGGTGTCAGCGCTTCCTCCATAAAGGGTCCCCTTGTAAATGTTTTACGCCATTCGGTCCTGGCCACAGTGGCCAGACTCGAGGCATGACTGTGTTCCAATAAAATTTAATTTTTGGACACTGAAATGTGACTCTCCCATAATTTTCACATCATGAAATATCCATCCCCCCTGCCCCCCACCAACCATTTAAAAACACAAAGACCTCTTGGGTGCCATGCAAAAACAAGTGGCAGGCCGATTTGTCCCATGGGCCATAGTCTTGGCCAACCCAAGGACCTCTTTAGTAACAAAAAAGATGCATCCCATTGATGTTGGTCCCATGTAAGGACCTTCTCACCAGAGGGGACAGATAGGACCTAGAAGGCCTAGAGAGATATTCCAGAATTGAGGGGATGGGCAGGTACCACTCTGGACTCTCACTGGGTGGTCTCATGCCCGCTGAGGCTATGTGGCCAGTGTCTTGACACGTTCCCCGACTTGCCAGTGCCCCCTGCCAGGAACCTAGACACTTAGAACCGGGGAAAGAGCTGTGTCCTTGGGCGCCCTGGTCACACACAATGGACCTGTCACTGGTACTGTTTTACCCACTGCCTCCCCCAACTGCAAAGAAAGCCCTTTCCCCCTTCCCCTTGGGGACCCAGGCCACTTCTGTTCAAAGGTCTCTCCTTGCAGTCTCCCAAGGCACACGGCACTCAACATTTCTGTCTGAGATGAAAGTCGTCATTCCTGCCTCATCACCTTGACTTGTTGATCTTAGATCCTAAAGCTTCTTAAAACAGGGACTGCCATCTTTTCTAAGCGCACAGCATATTTTCAAATATCTTCTTAGATTCTTTTCTTTCATTACCTAAGGAGTGGTTGGTTATTACCCTCCCCGCCAAAAGTAGAAATTCTGGTAAGCAGGGGCACCTGGGTGGCTCAGTCAGCTAAGTGTCCAACTCTAGACCTCAGCTCAGGTCTTGATCTCAGGGTCGTGAGTTCAAGCCCTGCATTGGGCTCCACACTGGGTGTGGAGCCTACTTAAAAAAAAGGGTGGGGGGCGCCTGGGTGGCTCAGTTGGTTAAGCAACTGCCTTTGGCTCAGGTCATGGTCTCAGGGTCCTGGTATTGAGTCCCACATCAGGCTCCTGGCTCCACGGGGAGTCTGCTTCTCCCTCTGACCTTCTCCCCTCTCATGCTCTCTCTCACTCTATCTCAAATCTATCTCTCTCTCAATCTATGTCTCTATCTCAAATAAATAAATAAAATCTTTAAAAAAAAGGGGGGGAGGGAGAAATTCTGTTAAGCAAAAGGGAAAAACAAACATTTTGGAACTAAATTCCATTATGAGAATTGAAACAGCCCAGATAACGCAAAACAGCTGGTAAATTTAAACCATTAAACATGATTTAAGGAGGCAGAAAATTTCATAAACAACACATTTTTCTTTTCGTTTGTTTGTTTAGGGGTATGCATTTCCAAAGCGGGAGCTTAAAAATCACGCTGGTGGCAGGGGGTGCCAGTCCGGTCTTTGTGGTTTGCTTTAGATCATGCACAGGAGGGATAGCCTCCTAAACAGAATCAAGGATTTACTTGTAGTATGCCGACTAATGTTACAGACTGTTTGAAAAGACGTGTTTGGCTTTGTGTTCTCTCCTGTAGGTCCTTCCATCGTGACACCCCCCAAGGACATCCGGAATGTCACCGGTGCCCAGGTGTACCTGAGCTGCGAGGTCATCGGAATCCCAACCCCGGTGCTCATCTGGAACAAGGTCAGTGGCACAGACTCCGGGAAGGTCTCCTAGGCTGACGGGCTCCTCTCTCCCGGCACAGGGACAGCCGTGATCTAAAACCTCTGGCCTCTTCTATTCCCTGCTGCTCCCCCAAGGCGAAGCCCTGTGGCCGTCTTCCAGACGCCATCCCTGGAGCCTGACCTCGGAACGGTCTCTGCTCTGCTTTCGGTGTCAGCGCCTGAGCACGGAGAATTAGGAACGAGGAAACTGTAATGCTGAACGCCCAAACCCACCCTGAGTGTGTGCGTGCGTGTGAGTGTGAGCACGCGTGTGCAGGAGTGTGTCTGTGTGTGTACCTGTCGGAGACAGTACAACATAGTGGTTAAGAAGGTGAGTTCCTTAACTAGGTCTGGAACTGGAGTTCCAAGCCTGGGGTTTCTTACCCTGAGCACTACGAACATTTGGAACCAGATAATGCTTTGTTGTGGGGGCTGCCCTGTGCCTTGTGAGAGGTTTAGCAGCGTCCCTGGTCCCTGGCCTCTGGCTGTATGCCGGGGCACCACCCCCACTTGTGGTCAAAAATGTGTCAAGATGCTGCCAGATGTCTCCTAGGGGAAAATCGCCTAGAATAAGAACAAATGCTCTTACCTCAGTTTCTTCCTCTCTATGGATGAAGGTAGCATATAATCTTTGTAACAGTTGCATTCAGCAATGTAGGTAAAATCCTTTGGCTTATTCCCAGATACATAGTTAACACTCCATTGATGTTAGCTGCTGTTCCTAGAAATATTTCCCTTCAGGTGGCATTACCTTGTATAACTGTCTTCATGTTTGAAGGATAACCTATTCCCGACATGTCTGTAGAAGGGAAAAGAAAACACTCATTTGCCAGATCAAATAATACTTCAGTTACTCTGTGCGTTATTTTCCATGATTTCCCTCTCTGTGCATTTTGACTCGGTTAAGCCTCAAAACAACACTAGGGAGTAAATGTCATCAAACTTGTGCTAACAAAAAGGAAAAAGAGTTTAAGTGAGAAGGCGTCCCCAGATACCCCTTTTTAGCTGGTTCGCCTCTCCAGTAAACTCAGATGTTCTCTCTTGATTACTTTGTTTGCTGGTATCTGACCAGAGGATCGACTTCTGGAATTCCAGAGGGTATCTTGGCTCCCATGATCAGAATCTCTATGTTGCAAGTTGTAGAAACTCCCTACAGGCTACCTTGAGCAAGAGAAAGGAAGGGTGAGGAGTGGTGATTCCAGCCTCAAGGGCACCCACATCCAGAACCCCAGTGTGGTCAGGACTCTGTTCTTGATTCTTGGCTCTCAATGTGTTGGTCTCATTTTTGTTTTTCTGCCTCAAAAAGCCTCCACACTGTAGGCAGCTTTGTCCTTGGGTGCTCCAGGCTCCCATTATTACCACCCTTGAAGACTCCAGGGGAGAGAAAGTGCTTCCCCTCTCCCTGCTGCACCGTCAATCCCTTAGAAGGACTCAGACTCAGGTGGGGTCACCTGCTGCGCTCTGGCTCCCCCGTGTGGCCAGAGGGTGCATCCTCCACATGTGGCTAGCTGGTGGCGGTAAAATCAGGGTTATTTCCAAAAATGCCAGGGTCTGGGGGTGGGCAGAGACACCACCAGCCATATCACAGCTGACCTTTACAGCTGTAACTCCTGTTAACGAGGACAGTGGAGAGGCGCCTGCGTGGCTCAGTCAGTTTAGCATCTGCCTCTGGCTTGGGTCGTGATCCCGGGGTCCTGGGATCAAGCCCCTCATTGGGCTGCCTGCTCAGCAGGGAGCCTGCTTCTACCTCTGCTGCTCCCCCTGCTTGTGCACACCCTCTCTCTCAAATAAATAAGTAAAATCTTTTAAAAAAATGAAATTTCACCTCAATTTTGTTTTTGAAAGGGGAGTGAAGAGCAGCCCTGCAGCCCGGGAGTGTGCGCCTCCTGGCATAGGCTGCTGCTGCTCCCCAATGCTCATATGGAGGCTCCTGGTTTGTTCAGAGGGTGGAGACGCGGAGGAACAACTTTTCCAGAGAATATCAACAAAAAGCTCTGCTGCGGTTCTCTAGGGAGGACACGGTGAGGAGCCAAGGTGGGGGGTGGGGGAGCCCAAGTGTCTGGAGCTTGTGACCTTACTGGCCGATCTTGGCAGAGAGTAATTTCCTCCATCCTAGCTCTGCCCCACCCCAGCCAACCTACATACATCCCAGGGCAATAAATCTGCCTTGGGAATCCTTCCCTCGAGGCTTATGGGATGCTGTGGGGCACAGCCACGGGCTTCCTGGCGTATTTGTGGCGGGAGGGAGGGGCGCAGGGAGGACTTGCCAGAAACTAGCAAAACCTCGCTGCTGGGCTCTGCTGAGTTTCGTCTACATTTGTAGGTCACACGTGTGACCTAAAGCAGTGGGTTTTTTTAGGCAGACTGTGACCCCCCAGCAAGTCCTCAGTTCAGTGTAAGGATGACAGCCAGCGTTTTCTTTAAAAATAAAAAAGTAGAACAGAAACTATCTTAAGGCATCGATCACATTTAGTAAGGGTGTCATTTCCCCCAACTCTTCTTTCGTATATACCAGACCCCAATGCAAAACGTATTTCTTGCTGTGGGCCATGTCCACAGTTAAATAGGCCATTTGTTTTCTCGCCACTCTCCCTGGTACCAAACTCTTGAGAATACAAACAGAAAAAGTCACATTCAGATTCAGTGTAAGCACAGCATCGCCTTTTTATTATAAATAAATTTTAGAATCTCAATTGTTAAGCTGAAGTTCAAAGAAGGTTGCAGGTTTTTCTTACTCAAGGATTCTTAGCGACAGCAGAGCGAGCTTGCTTTTGGAGCGAGCCTCCTGAGACACTGAAGGCTACCGTGGCCGCCACAGCTGGTACGAGGTCTGTACTTGACCTGTAGTTAACCACGTGATATTAACAAGTCCCATACTTTCCCTGCAAGCCCTTAGCCTAAAAGGAAAGGAGCAATATTTTCAGACGGAGAAAGAAACTGAAATATCTGTATTTTAGGCTGAAATACCCTTAACTCGGGTAAGTCAGAGATGATGCTCACGGAGAAGATAAAACACCTAGAATCCCTTCCAAACACTTGGAGTTTCTGAGAATGAGACTCTCTATTCACTTCTTTTCCTGCCTGAATATTTCTGCAGAGTTGAGCTTTCATGACCTCTAAGATTTTTTTTTAATTAAAACCAGTAAGTGATAATGGTAATATTAGGAGAAACTCTCCAAAGATGTAAAAAGAGAGAGTTCAGGGCACCTGGGTGGCTGCTTGGGCCTCTGCCTTCGGCCCAGGTCATGATCTCAGGGTCCTGGGATCGAGCCCCGCATCGGGCTCTCTGCTCAGCAGGGAGCCTGCTTCCTCCTCTCTCCCTGCCTGCCTCTCTGCCTACTTGTGATCTCTCTCTGTGTGTCAAATAAATAATAAAATATTTAAAAAAAAAGAGAGAGAGAGAGTTCAGAATCTCCCACCTTCTTCCACTCCCTGAAATAACTAGTGTGGACCGCCCTGGTTTTTATCTTTCTGTACCCTTACTTGTGTCCATAAACCAACACGTATCTCCAGTGTGTGCGATGGGGTAGGAATAGACTGAGCATATTACTGTGAAATTTGCTTTTCTCGATAAATACTTTCAGGGCATCCCTCCAGGTCTGTTGCTCAGAAACTATACGATATTCCATGTGTGGGTGTACCATAATTATTAAGCCATTCTTGTATTGTTTCTGTTGTTTCCAGTTTTTGCCCACCTTAAATAACCTACAAGTATATATCTTTCCTATATCCAAGTGCTTTTATTCCACCCCTGCTCCACGTAGAGAAGTTTCCCCCAAAAGATACGTTACTAGGTAGAAGGTTTGTTTCATACTAGTTTTAATAGATATTCTCAGAAAAAATAAATAAATAAATAAAAATAGATATTCTCAGATTATATTCTAAATAGATTCCCAATAGTAGATGGGAACCATTTTCCTGCATTCTCACCAGCATTGAATATTGCCCAACTTTTTAATTTTTGTTAATGATGGGTAAAAATATCCTTTCATTATTACTTTAATTTCTTGGACTACGTTGAGAATATTTTTTTTTTCACATTGTAGTATTTAAATTTCTTTGTGGTTTGGCAATCTTTTTTAATTTTAATTTTTTAAAAGATATTATTTATTTGAGAGACTGAGAGCGGTGGAGAGTGGTGGGGGGTGGTGCAGAGGGAGAAGCAGCCGACTCTCTGCTGAGCAGGGAGCCCAAGCTGGGCTGGATCCCAGGACCCTGCAGTCATGATCTGAGCCAAAGGCAGGCGCTTAACCAGTTGAGTCACCCAGGCGCCTCCAATTTTTTTTTATTTTAATTCCAGTATAGTTAACATACAGCATATAGTAGTTTCAGGTGTGCGATAGAGTGATTCATCAATTCCATACATCACGCGGTGTTCATCACAAGTACATTCCTTAATCTCTATCACCTGTTATACCCATTCCCCCCATACTGGTAACCATCAGTTTGTTCTTTGTAGTTAAGGGTCTTTAGAAGTGCCTTGGTGGGCAGCTTAGGCCTTGATGTCAGGGTTATGAGTTCAAGCTCTGTGTTGGGCTCACACTGGGCATGGAATCTACTTTAAAAAAATAGTCTGTTTCAATTTGTCTTCCCCCCCCCACCTTTGTTCCTTTGATTTCTAAATTCCACATACAAGTTAAATTATATGGTATTTGTCTTTCTTGGGTTTATTTTGCTTAGCATAATACCCTCTAGCTCCATCCACGTCATTGCAAATGGCAAGATTTCATTCTTTTTATGGCTGAGTAATATTTCCTCCGTGTGTGTGTGTGTGTGTGTGTGTGTGTGTGTATACATCACATCTTTATCCATCTATCAGTAGACATGGGCTGCTTCTATAATTTGGCTATTATAAATAATGCTGCTATAAAGATGGTGGCATGCATCCCCTTGAATTAGTGTTTCTGTATTTGGGGGGTAAATATCCAATAGGGCAATTACTGAATCATAGGGTGGTTCTATTTTTAACCTTTTGAGGAGCCTCCATACTTTCCTCCAGAGTGGCTGCCCCAGTCTGCATTCCCACCAGCAGTGCATGAAGGTTCCATTTTCTCCACATCCTCCCCAGCACTAGTCTCTTACGGGTTTGACTTTGGGCATTCTGATGTGTCAGCTCGCATATCGTTGTAGTTCTGATTTGCATTTCCCTGATGAGTGATGTTGACCATCCTTCGTGTGTGTCTTGGCCATCCGTATGTCTTTTACAGAAATATTTGTTTGTGTCTTCTGCTCATTTTTAACTGGATTACTTGTTTTTTGGGTGTTGAGTTATGTACCTTATATAAAAGTTCTTTATATATTTTGAAGAGAATATTTTTCTATTTGCGTGTTATATGCATTGCCAGTTCATATATCCTTTACCCATTTTTCTGTTGGGTTGTTTCTAATTATCAGTCTGTGGCTTTTTATATATGAGAGATATTGACCCTTTCTCACGTATTACAAATTTTTTTTCTTCGACCATCATTTTCTCTTTAATGGGTTACAGTGGCTAGGGATCTGAAAGTTTCAACAGGCATGTATTTATTTAATCATAAACCTCTTCTGAAACTTCACCAAAAAGGCACAGCAGATATGTCCTATACTGCATAAAAGTCCTTTAATGGTTTCTTGAATTTCAGTGAACCTCTTGAAATGTATTAACCTGTAAGAATCAGACTGTTTCATCCTGCTTCTGTAACCACTGGCACTTTTCATTATTAATTGCTTATCTGCAATAACAGGCTTCATGAAGACCTTGTTGCAGCTAAAATGCAAGCAGAGCTGAAATGACTTCTTGGGTCTCCCTCTGATTCTCCCTCTAGTTGACCCTTCATGGCAGTGACTGCTAGGCAGCTTTTTCTGCCTAGATTTCTTTTTTTTTTTTTTTTTTTTTTTTCTGCCTAGATTTCTAAGGCTCAAACTCAGGACCACTTGCAGCCCATTGCACATCTGTCAGATTGCCTTAGAAGACACTTTTCTCAGCCTGCATCCTTTTTTCTTTTTTCTTTTTCCTCAAACTATAAAGCACATTTATCAACAAACTCTCCTCACATAAGGGAGCAAGGGAATGTGCCATATAAAAATTTACCATGTAATAATTCTTGACATTCCTGCATGTTTTCTATGTGGAGTGTAGCTTTTTACAATATATTAAAATAGCTCTGTTAAATATAATGTTCACTTTCCGATCAAATGCTTGATGAGAACAGTTTCTCCGTACACAGTGGATCAGGCTAACTGGCACAGAACACTCCTTACCAAGAGCGACATAATCTGAGGGCCAGCAGCTCAGTTGCTGAGGTTGAGTATTTCCTGCAGTGTGGTTTTCTGCTCTGGTCACACGCAAAGCTCTTAGAGAATCCTGACATTCACTGAAGGCCGGAGAAATTCCAGCTCCTGGGGAGATGGAAGGAAGAAAGATGCGTACTGAGTTTGTTTTGTCTGGATGGCACTTCTGTGGGAAAAACATTAAGATACCTGCTTTTCTCTAATAGTCACGGTAGGGGGAAATCCAGAGAAAAAAGCAAAGAAGCAAAATCCAGGCATTCCAAATCAATAATAATGCAGGGATTTTTTTTTTTATAGAGTAAGAGTTGGCCTAGGTCACTTCATGGTTTTCAGAGCCCCAGCCCTGGTGTCACAGAAAAAAAAGCCGCAGAAAAAAAAGAGAGTAGGTTTGAAGTTGAGACAAGCTTATCGGCCTGTGGAAGTAGTGGGATCAGGAAGGGAGAAGCAACATACATGGAGAGGGTCCACACTGTCAGCTGGGCTTCTGGGCCTCAGCATTTGCTTAATAATAAAAGAAAATGAAAACTACCTGTGAGATTGCAAATCCTTTTCTCTCATTAGTGGTAGTTTCGGTAAACATCAACCTCGCTCTTAAAGGTGGCCTGGGATGGAATAAACACCGCTTTGTGCATCCCTTTGATCGTTTTTAAACCCATCCTCACTACAAGCCGTAAAATATTTGTACTCTGTGACTCAGCAGTTCCACTTCTAGAAATTTATGCTGAATGTGTATGTACAAAAGGGCTACTAGCAAATTTTATTTTTCCATATATTTTTCTGTATTCTCCAGAGTTTCTTTTGTGAACACAGTTCACGAGGAGGAAAATTAGGACAGTGTTCACTGTTACCCTCAAACCAAGGGAACTGAATGTCTTCTTAACCCATCCCGATTCTCATCATGACGCACAGGGGTGGGCAGCAAGCAGCTCTTGTCATAAGAGAACAGTGACAGCGTGTACTCGACAGGCAGTTTTGCTCTCAGGTCTTTAGTAAGTCATTAGAATGAACCCTTAGCCCTCAAAACAATAGTATTGGTTTTGGATTCAACCTACTGTTTCCCGTTATAGAGGTGGTTGCAGGACTTGGGCTCCTACACAAGGTCCTAAGAATCAAACCTAACTTGGTGACACGGTTTGTCAAACACCGCGTGGCAAGAAAAAGCTCAGCAAAGGAAAGCAGTATTTACAAGGGCATGAGTGAATGATGGCAGTCAGTGGCAGCAAAGTATGACGGTGTGTGCTCCCTAAGCACGCGGAAATATATGGTAGTTTAAAGTATATGGAATTCAGAGGGAAACTGACAGGAAGAAATAAAAGATCTATAGTTAAGTACTCGGGAAAGAAAGCATGGAAATTGCTGGGTTTAATCCAGTTAGAAAGTCTGACGTACACCCTGTGCAGTTCCAAGAATGTGGCTACTTCCAAGTTGGTAATGCAGTGCAGAAAACTCGAGGCTCTTATTTCCTTTTATTTTTGTAGGTAAAACGGGAAAACAACGGAGTTCAAAGGACAGAACTCTTGCCGGGTGACCGGGACAACCTGGCCATTCAGACCCGGGGTGGCCCAGAAAAGCATGAAGTCACTGGCTGGGTGCTGGTGAGTACTGAGAATTGGCAAGGGTTTCATTACTAGGATCAGACACAGCAAACCTGGCAAAGGTGCCAGACGTCCTGCCAGGCTGAAAGTATGTGCCTCGCCAGCCACACCTCTCTGAGACAGGCCTCCCAGGAAACTGCTGCTGCTCATTCGGAGGGAACTTAAAAAAGAGCTGAGATTGGTTGCATGTTGTAGAACCAACCAACAAATATATGGAAACTAATTTTTTTAAAGTATTATTTATTAATTTATTCATTTATTTGACAGAGAAAGACAGCAAGAGAGGGAATACAAGCAGGAGCAGTGAGAGAGGGAGACGCTGGCTTCCCACTGAGCAAGGAGCCCAAAGTGGGGCTCGATCCCAGGACTCCAGGATCATGACCTGAGCCGAAGGCAGACGCTTAGCGACTGAGCCACCCAGGCGCCCCTGGAAACTAATTTTTTAAGGATTCAAAGCAGGGGGCACTCGCGAGGCTCAGCGGATTAAGCGTCTGCCTTTGGCTCACATCATGGTCCCGGAGTCCTGGGACTGAGCCCCACATTGGGCTCCTTTGCTCAGCAGGGAGCCTGCTTCTCCCTCTCCCTCTGCCTGCTGCTCCCCCTGCTTGTGCTCTCTGTCGAATTAAAAAAAAAAAAAAAATTCAAGCAGAGGGGCCTGGGTGGCACAGTCGGTAGCGCGTGTGACTCTTGGTCTCAGAGTCGTGTTGGGCCTAGAGCTTACTTGAAAAAAGCAAAATCCTTATAGGGAACTAAATGGCCTGAGCATTAATTATATTATTAATAGTTATTTTTATTTGGCCTTAGATACCCCTAAATTGTACTTACAACCTGTCAAGGTCTTCTTCAAACTGCTGTGGGCACCTGTTGACAGTTCTTAAGCTTCGCAGTGTCATCAGCTGTCCGTGCTGGTCCCTCAGGTGTGGCCCCCCCGCGGAACACAGCTGCCCTAGCTGTCCCGCAACGCAGCACTCGCACCATTATTTCTGGCAGTATCTTTGCTGTGAATCCCCCTCTTCATCCTAAGAAGTAATGACCTAACTGAAGCCACGGGGAAAAGAGAGGACTGCCATAGAGGAACTAAAGATCCTTTTTTTCTTTCACAGATATCTCCTCTCAGTAAGGAAGATGCTGGAGAATATGAATGCCATGCATCCAATTCCCAAGGAGAGGCTTCAGCATCGGCAAAAATTACAGTGTTTGATGCTGTATCTTAAATACCAGTGAAAAAAGGTACGTAATCTCACAACCATTTAAGGACTAGTGCTTTTGTTTAAGAAAGAACAGAACCAAGGATGAAAGTATCTGACATCATCCTTACTGAAATTGGTATCAAAATGGAGAGCACAGGGTTCTAAAAGGACATTTGGATGGTTAATGGAATGCTTCTGTTAGGACTTCGATGCTTTCACCTTATCTCACATCTCAAACTTGAACAGAATGGCTTATATTTCCCATAACTTTCTAGCCACATGGCAGTCTTCCTTGGTGTTTCAACTATTACATTAAATTTCCATTTTAAAATAAGTGATTGTGAGCAATTCTCATCCTTCACTTTGAGCTTTTATAAGAAAAAGCCAGAAGGGAGAGTATCCTGGCAAGGACCCAAACTCTCTCCTTCTGTTTCACCATCAAAAAGCTTCCTCTCAAGCACCTATCCCAGGAGCATCAGAGTAATACTACTTTACATTTATATACTTCGCTTAGATGATATCTGAACTGGCTTCTTGTAAACCAAAAATAAGAAAATTTACTACCAGCATCTGCAGAACCCTCCCCCTGTGCAGATCGCTGGCCTGCGGTATGGCAGGAGAAGGACGTATCAAGTAAACAGGGGCTTGGTCGGACTCTCCTTGGCCAGGCTGTGTAAGGCCAGGTGACAAAGCAGCAGTAGTTTAGTGTGAAGTCATGTTTGCATCTCAGGTCTGCCCCTAATTATCCTCCACTTGGAATGCTGAGTGAAAGCCTGATGACCGAGGAAAGGTCCATAGCCTCTGTCCATCTCAACTTGCTCATCTGTCAAACGAGCTCTTCTACTTCTGTAACAAGGTCCACGTCTTACTTATGCATAAAAATTCCATAACTCACATTCCAAGGAGCATTCCACCTTTCTCATCTGTACAGTTATTCACATCCACTTAACCTCTTTATTTGGAAACAGTAAAAAGTACCTGAAAATTAGAAAGTCAGCCACATCCATATCTGTAACTAATTTTCATCTTTTTCTTTTT
Organism: Nasua narica; assembly: GCA_028533885.1. Taxonomy (NCBI): domain Eukaryota; kingdom Metazoa; phylum Chordata; class Mammalia; order Carnivora; family Procyonidae; genus Nasua; species Nasua narica. The sequence goes on along the minus strand of CM052800.1, from coordinate 39,801,143 downwards.
TTAACTAGGTGAAGGTGCTGACCGATAAACCTGCAGAAATCTATCAGTCTGCCTCACTAGTAGTAGTCCTGGATAACTACAGCCCTGTTCTTGTGTAATAACCAGTTTCTTTTCCTCCAATCCACTAACACTTAGTTATAGTCACTGGTTTCACATAGAGGAAATCCAAAATAAAGATAACACATCAAGACTACCTACAAAAATTTATTGTCTATTTACAGAAGAAAAGCATGCACGTAATTAAAATCAGTAAAATGCTTTCTCTCACAATGAAGTACATCTGTGTTTTTTTTATTTGAAGAAAAAAAACAAATATTTACAAGTATCTTGAGACTCTCTTGAAAGAGCTAAACACTCATCATTCGAGGTGCAATACTCATAGACATCAGTTCCTGAAACAGCAGTTTGCACGCATAAGGCATTCGAACCAAAGAAATCTGGGGAGAGGAGAAAAAGGTAATTAGCAAAACTGTATTTGAAGTGATCCTACTTCCCTCACCCAGAAAAAGATATAAGGTCTTGGTACTGTAGCTGATAAATAAGGGCTGGTAACACTCATCCTGCTACCGGGGCTTGTGTTGGTTCTTTCTCCTAAGACGCTTTGGTATTTCAGCCTGCCAGACATAATTTATATTCACCTTCTCAAAAGATTTCTTTTAAACTCCTTAATTTAAAATGTTTAAAATTCCTTGTATACATCCTTATTTCCAAAAGATGACCAGCTTAGAGAAATTACCCCACTAAAACTGGTTTTTAGAAAAATCAAATTTTTCATCATTTAAAACTAGGAATCTTATACAGGTGTTAATCAAAACTGAAAATGCCAATCTGTTCCACCACACTGAACCTGCCGGGATGATTAGACCAACATGGTTACATCCTAAACAAGAATCAACCGCCAGTAAGGTCTACACACCTGGGTTTTATTGCGGCAGCCCCGGCATTCGTACGTATGGGTCCTCGTGTTAGCAATTGCCATTATCCCACAAAGATTGCAAACATGAACCTGATATGGATCTGATGCCTCAAACAATCTTTCCCTTAAAAACTGGGCTGCTCCATGGGCAATCTGACAATCTCGTTCCATTTCTCCAAAACGCAGGCCGCCATCACTGTTAAGAAACAAAGAACAGATTATTTTCTACTTATAAAGCAGCTTCTCCCTGAATGAGTTTCCCAGGCAGTCAAGCCTGAAATGATAAATGTACACTGGCAAAAGTAATTGAAAGAACAGGTGAATGGTTAACAGGTTTCCCCAGTATGGAAGTGAAAAGAAATGCACTGTTCAAATGGCCAAAAAGTGGATGGCGATGGCTTCCTTAACAGTCTCAACACAAAAAATACATAGAACCAATGATTTCTTTCATGATATTACCAAAAAAAAACAATCATCAGTCAACTCTGGAGGATGAGAGACAACTAATTATTTTAAAAACTGGTAAATAGAGGGCGCCTGGGTGGCTCAGTCGGTTGAGCAACTGCCTCCGGCTCAGGTCATGGTCCCGGAGACCCGAGATCGAGTCCCACATCAGGCTCCCAGGTTCACGGGGAGTCCGCTTCTCACTCTGACCTTCTCCCTTCTCATGCTCTCTCTCTCTCTCTCTCTCTCTCTTACATACATACATACATAAATAAATAAATAAATAAAATCTTAAAAAAAAAAAAAACCTGGTAAATAGAATCAAGCATTTATCCTGCCTATATGAACTATGTCACGAGGTAACCAGTTGAGGAAACAAGTTCCTCTCTACAGTTATTCCAGCTATTAACAGAAGAAATGATAAAATTAGAATCTCATCAATTTGCAGTCCCTATTAAGGGCTTCACATAAAGATCACACATAGCTGCTAAAATTTTAAGACACAACCAGATACTGGAAATATACAACACTGACTATAAGTATTACTGTGAAAGAATGCAATCCTCCCATTTCATCAAAGTTCAAGATATGATTAGCTGTTTACAAGAAAAATAGGAAATTTACAGGCCAGGAATGCAATCAGCAAAATCCAGAGTGTGAGAAACCCTCCAGGGCAAAAAATCTAGTTTCTTCAACAAATAAACAGTCGAAGGCAAGCTAGTTAAAAAAAAAAAAAACAAAAAACAAAACCTTTCAACTGCAAAGCACAGATGTATTTGTATCCTAAATGAAATCAACAAACTTATTTAAAAATTATCCAATCAGGGGCGCCTGGGTGGCTTAGTGGGTTAGGGCCTCTGCCTTCGGCTCGGGCCATGATCTCAGGGTCCTGGAATTGAGCCCCGCATGGGGCTCTCTGCTCAGCAGAGAGCCCGCCTCCCCTGCTCTCTCTGCCTGCCTCTCTGCCTACTTGTGATCTCTCTCTCTCTGTCAAATAAATAAATAAAAATCTTTAAAAAAAAAATTATCCAATCAGGAAAATTTTAACATTGGATACTTAATAATATCAAAGTAATAGGAAGCCCCTGAACCATGTGTAAGGGGTGCTGATAAATACAAATGATTGACTGAGATGGTTTCAGATTCTATATCAGAGCTAACCTTTAAGAAACCATAACTTGTTTTGGCATACCATCAAAAAATAATATCCACACTCACCTAAAAAAGGTTATTAAAATATTCCTCCCTTTTCCAATCACATATGTATGTGAGGTAGGATTTTCCTCATATGCTTAAATATAAAAAATACTGCAGTGGAATGAATGCAGAAGCAGATAGAAGAATCCTTTCTTCTAGTAAAACATCTCACTAAAAAGATTTGCAGGGGCACCTGGGTGGTTCAGTTGGTTAAGTGTCTGTCTATGGCTCAGGTCATGGCTCAGGTCATGACCTCGAAGTCCTGGGATTAAGCCCCAGGCAGAGTCCCTGCTCAGCGGGGAGTCTCCCTTTTAAGGGCATTAAGGAAGGCATGTGATATGATGAGCACTCGGTGTTCTATGCACATGATGAATTACTGAACTCTACATCTGGAATTAATGATGTACTATATGTTGGATAACTGAATTTAAATAAAATTTTTTTAAATTTGCAAAAAGGTAAACCAATGTCACTCATCACTAAATTTGGTAAATATATTTTCCATTAAAAATGTTATTTGTCGGGGCCCCTGGGTGGTTCAGTTGGTTGAGCGACTGCCTTCGGCTCAGGTCATGATCCTTGAGTTCCAGGATCAAGTCCCACATCAGGCTCCCAGCTACACGGGAGTCTGCTTCTTCCTCTAACCTCCTCTCCTCTCATGCTCTCTCTCACTTTCTCTGTCTCTCAAATAAATAAATAAAATCTTAAAAAAAAAAAAAGTTATTTGTCATTGGGGAGGGTATATGCTATGGTGAGTGCTGTGAAATGTGTAAGCCTGATGTTTCACAGACATGTACCCTGGGGCAAATAATACATTACATGTCCATAAAAAATAAAAAACTCAAAAAAGTTATTTGTGTTAATGTGTAATGGGTTTATGGTTTTTAAGATTTATTTGGGAAAGAGTGGGAGAGAGGAGAGAGCACGCACAAGATGGGGGGAGAGAATCCTCAAGCAGACTCTCGACCGAGCACAGAGCCCAACACAGGGCTCGATCCCAGGACCCTGAGATCATGACCTGCACTGAAATCAAGAGTCAGATGCTCAATTAGGTGCCTAGCCACCCAGGTGCCTTCTTATTATTTTTAATAAATTAATATTTTAAGTCTTTAACATGATTAATCAACATCAATAGCTATAACTCAGACAAAAGCTCTGAGGGATCCTGGAACCAAGAAATTTGAGAACCACTCTTTCATAAATATATGTTGAAATATATTTATAAAAGAAACTGATGTCTAGGCTTTGCTTAAAGATAATCAGGAGTTGTAGGAGTGGGGAGATAAATGTAGTAAGGTTGGTCATTGATAATTACTGATGTGGAGTGACAGGCACACAGGGGTTTCATTATACCATTATCTCTAATTTTTTGTATGTGTTTGACGTTTTTCATTTAAAAAGGCTAATTAATAAATAAACAATGATGGTGATATAGCTCTCTTACCGAGATCTACCCTCCATGGGCTGTCTATTAAGGATCTGAATAGGTCCCCTGGCACGAGAATGAATCTTATCATCTACCATATGCTTCAAACGCTGGTAATAAGTGGGACCAATAAAAATCTGTGATGTGATTTTTCGGCCAGTGAACCCATTGTACAGGACCTGAAACAGATTTTCAAGTACAGACTTAAAAATATTAAATATATGTGCACAGACTATACAATTTCATTTATATTAAAACAAAGCAGACAAAACATAAAATCACGAGAATGTTTACCTTGGGTTTGAGCTGGGGGTAGTAAATGGAAGGAGACATAAGGGGGAATCTAGGCCCAAAAGAGTTCTGGTAATTTTTGAGATCTGGATGCCAGTCACACAAATTTATTTGTGTGAAATAAATTCATCAAGCTATACATTTATGATTTGGGTACATATTTAAAGCATGTGTCATAGTTCAATAAGAGAACTGATTTTTTTTAAATTGAAACTACACACATACAAAAATAGAGCTACTAATATAAGAGCAAGCATACCTCATTTCCTCTCAGATGGTAGCCATAATCAGATAATAGATTAGAAATCTTCTGCACATTAACAGCATCATTAAATGGAGTGGCATCACCAATTTCACCCTTGTTAGCTGATACCTTTTTTAAAAAAAGTAATCTTTAAGAGCTGAATCCTTCTGTCACTCCTTATAAGTCTTTATCAATGAAAATATATTCCATCTAAAAAAGCCTTTCTATATAGGGAAGATTTTGAACTTAAAAATCTATGTTATGGAAAGATGTAATATTTAAGTTTTATTTTATTAATATATATTATTTATAACAATCTACTGAAAAATTAAAACTCAATTATAAACCTTCAAAAAGGAAGCTATCCATGAGACCAGATACAAAAAAGAATGAGACTGCCACCTATTTCCTATGGCTCAAAGAAAATGACATTTTAATGCCATAAAGCCCAGTCACCCATGGGTTAGGCTTCAGCCATTCTACCTGAACAAAATACTTATAAATAGAAAACCTCCACTGAACAATACATGAATACAGCTAATAATGTATCTATACACTATTAAGTTCACAGTGAACTAACCACCAAAGAACTCATCTACAGAAAAGAACCAATCAAAAGGATAACCATATACAGAGATTGGATGTAATAATTATAAAAGTTCTGACTTAGCCAAAACTTCACAGATTTTTGCTGGGGGAAAAAAAACCCACAATCAAAACCAACTTAAAAGCAGGAAAATAAGTATCATACTAGCTTTTTTCCAACAAAGAACCCTGACTCAAATATGAGAGGTCACCTATCATCATTTTGGAAGAAACATCAGTTTGGAACAAATATTTTTAAAGAAAATCTCTTACCTTCCCTTGAAGACATTCAATCAAGTGACCAATAGTCATGCGAGAGGGAATGGCATGGGGATTTATGATGATATCAGGGGTGATACCCTCACAGGTGAAAGGCATATCCTAGAAAGAATTTTTTTTTTTTTTAGAAAGAAATTTTTAAAAGGAGACAACTTTCTTAACTATGAAACTGGAACTGATCCCCCACTTGCGCGAAGTTTTCTATGTCCTCAATTCTGTTCAACATGCTCTGTTTATATTCTTATTCAACACTAAAAAGTCAAGCCTCTATCACCTTTGTAGTTTTAAGTTAAAGCCAATTTTGATTCAATGAAATGTTAATTAAACAGAACTTTGGGTTGGGATAAGGGAGTTACAAGATACCTACCTCTTGTCTATACTGAATACCACAAGTACCCTTTTGACCATGTCGACTAGCAAATTTGTCTCCAATCTGTGGAATTCTAACAGAGCGGACCTGAATTCATATAAATATAGGTTAACTTAAGCCAAACTGGTTTACTTTTTATAAACAGCAATATGAAAAAGCTATACTCACCCTTATTTTACAAAATTTATATCCTTCCTGGTTGAGAGTTACCATAACCTGATCCACAATGCCCGTCTCACTAGTTCTCAGGAATGTGCTACAGTCTCTCTTGGTGTAGCGTCTATTAGTGCCCTCCAGTTCATCTTCATTTTCAGGCAAGGTGACTGTTTTGCCTATAATAACATCATCTCCTGATACACGGACTCCAGGAGCTATCAAACCATCATCGTCCAGCTTGTCATAAATGGCATGCCTCATACCTATGAGGAAACAGACATGAAATTTTCCAAAATGGTACTACTATATAAAGTATTTAAAACGTCACACAATCCGGGGCATCTGGATGGCTCAGTCAGTTAAGTATCTGTCTTCAGCTCAGGTCAGATTGAGCCTTGCTCAGTGGGGAGTCTGCTTCCCCCTCTCCCTCTTCCCCGCCCCCCCACTTGTGTGTACACATGCTCTCTCAAATAAATCTTAAATTAAAAAAAGTCACATAATCCCTCCAAAAGATTAAAACCAAATACATATCAGTTCCAAGTCAGAAATTCATAGGAATCTTTAACACCATGAACCATGTATAGTAATAATACAATGCTCTTAATTCTAATTAATTACTACCAACTATTCTGAATTCTAAAAAAAACACCGGACTAAGCACTGGAAAATCAGATTATTTACATGGTGGGTGATTTTGGATATGGGTGTTGCCACCTTCTGATCTCTTTTTCACATGAAAAAGAATATGCCCTTGGAGGGTCTGGGTGGCACAGTTAGTTAAGCATCTGACTTTTGGTTTCAGCTCAGTTCTGATCTCAGAGTCATGAGATTAAGCCCTGAATCCTGCTCTTTGGGGAGTCTGCTTGGGTTTCTCTCTCCCTCTTCTTCTACCCCTCCCTCCTGCACTCGCTCTCACTCACCGAAATAAATAAATCTTAAGAAGAAAAAAAGAGAAAGAATATGCCCTCTACACATATCCTCTCACAGAAATTTTGAATTTCATCTTATGTAATCTTAACTGCACTGGACATCAATTCACTACTTCACAGAAACACTCACTGGAAATAGAATAATAGAAAGATGACTTAAAACACATTTTACTTCACACAATACCATCAGAAGTCCAAACTGTAGCAGATACACACATTTCCCTGGGACATCCCATCCATCCCACTGCATACACAGTTTTAAAGTGTCTATAAAAATAGTAACTAGATAGTAAGTTTGAGTTTTCTAAAAGAAAAAGTGCTAGGTATGACCTTTGTCTATCTGTTAAATGTATACAAATATTGTGGCTACACAAATATGGTCACACTACAATGTGGAGAGGAAGGGAGTTCCCATGCAAACAAACCGAGGGAGAGTTCAGAGTACAAGTAAGAAGGGCTGTAGTGTATCTCATGAAATTATGTGACCTCTCTGATCTCCTAAATACCCTCTTCAATGCAGGATCTACCAGGATGGAAAGACCTTAACAAGCCAATTCCTATGTGCAAAGACATTTTTCTAAATATGAACTCTAAGAATAACATGAAAACACACTCCCATGTGACAGGGGCAGGGAGAGGTATTAATCAGGAAAACCATGGTATATTGACTTTAAATTCCATAATTTAAATGGATCACTTACCCTGGCATGTTTCACGAGTTGGCTTCTCAAAAACTTCTTCTTGATCAAATCCTTTTTTAGATTCCTGTTCTTTATATGATCGATAGAAGACAGACCTAAAAACACATGGTTGTAAAGGTAACTTCTATTTTCCTTTTATAAAAGAGCTTAGAACATACAATTTTCACTTCATTGATATTTGGGAGACAATTTAAACCATGAATGCAGGACAAGAGTTTACTATATTAAGAGTTAAGTCTTAAATGCTGTTACATGGGCCACGCATGTAAGCATTTAACCTGTAATCTTAACACTGCTAGATTATATGAGAACAGGAAAGATCTAAGGTCACTAACTGTAACCTCCTACATAAAATAAGAATCCTTTCCATAATACCCCTCAGAAATGGTCACTCAGCGTCTGTTCCAATATTTCTATTGAGAAATTTATGATATTAAGCTATCATGCCACCCTCTGGTTGGTCCTAGTTCTATCCTGACACTATACAAAAAAAAATCCATCTTCTAAATTTCCAGTTTTTAACCAATCTTCACATGCTATGTATTTGAGATTGTCAAAAAAATTGAAGCATAGGGGCGCCTGGGTGGTTCAGTTGGTTAAGCGACTGCCTTCAGCTCAGGTCATGGTCCTGGAGTCCCGGGATCGAGTCCCGCATCGGGCTCCCAGCTCCATGGGGAGTCTGCTTCTCACTCTGACCTTCTCCCCTCTCATGCTCTCTCTCGCTCTCTCTCTCTCAAATAAATAAATAAAATCTTTAAAAAAAAAAAATTGAAGCATAATAGAAAAGTTTGAAAAAACCCACTATAATTTTAATAGTTCTTTATGGGTCCTAAGATTAATAGGTTTATTTTTAGACATTTCCATATTATCTAAATGCAAACATGTATTTGCTTACCAAAAAAGAGTGGGAGGTGAGGACCTCAAAATATTAGTATCTGAAAATCCTGAGACACAAAATGTGTCGTCAGTCATTCATGACCATCGACCAGGCCTGTTTTCTGGAGTAGGGCACTGATTTCACCACACGAAACTCTATACAGATATCTAGAGAACAGTATGTGCCTGCCAGATACCCACAAAGCATCATGAATGGAGACAAAAGAGTAAATATCTTAACAGAAAAATCTATCTGTTGTCAGATCGAAATTTCCTCCAGCCCAACCTTCAAAACCACCAAAAAGTTTGGATACATACAAGCCAAACCTATTTTTAAGAACTTTTTTCTTTTATAAAGAACTTTTTTTTATTAAAGTATTAATGTTTGCAGTGTATGTGTTTTGACAACTACTGTAAACAGCTGACCTGAAAAAGCCTCTGTCTACGGCTGAACGATTCATGATAACAGAATCTTCTTGGTTATATCCTGTGTATGATGCAATGGCCACAATGGAGTTGATACCTGTAGTGCACATAAGAGCATATATTAAAGCCTCATTTGGGAAAAAAGAAAGATTGTTCCTTTTATTTATTTACTTTTGAAAAGTTAAAAATTCCTTAAGTTTTTTTATCCCTGGTACCACTACCAAATTTACAGGGCAACACACCTGATATAATGAAAAGAAAAAGAAAAAGGCAAAGCTACAAGAGGTAAAAGATCTCAGGAATGTACATCTAGGGGCACCTGGCTGGCTCAGTCAGTAAAGCAAGATACTTGATTTCAGGGTCATGAGTTCGAGCCCCACGTTGGATGTAGAGATTACTTACAAATCTTTAAAAAAAAAAAAAAAAAGGAACGTACATCTAATTGACACTACTGTGCATTAAGCAATGGCTGCACATTTTGCAAACTGTGGCTATGACAGTCCTGAACAAGAAAGGTTTCCTATTTAAGCTACAGTAACTTTTCTGACCGTGGATCATCGTTCCTTCTGCAGTAGATTTTTACACTTCCTTTAATCCATTTGGGATGACTCTCAAAGTAACCTGCAGCTTTCCTGACAACTTGCTCTCTCCCCCGCTAAGAACTGTAGCCCTTTTCTTCTGAGTTCTTCAGAACCTTCTGCTACCATATCCACCACTTCCACCACCAGATCCATAACCACTACCTAGGGGCTACCCGAGCTTCTTCCATCAAAACTGCTGCCCTTCACGGGTCCACAATCTAACTGCTGATGTCCACTGTAAATTCCAAAGTCACCACCACCATAGTCAACTCCTTCAAAATTTCCCCCTTCACCGTAATCACCATTTCCTCCACCAACGCCACCATATCCACCTCTTTGGTGTCCATGTCCTGGGCCTGCCACAACCACAGCCTCCGCTACTGCTATAACGAAGGCCATCACCATCATCACCGCCAACCTCTACAACCATCTCTGCCGCCACCACCACAGCCTCTTCTCCCACCAAAGTCGCCTCCATCAGCCATGAAGTAGCCTCTATGGCTACGACATCCACCTCTAAGACTTCTTTGTGATCCAGCAGACTGCATTTCTTATTTAGAAAATGCCTTTTCCACTTCACAATTATGCATGTTAATAGTGTGGCATTTCCAAACAACAATTTTGTCAACTGCATCATGATGATCAAAAGTTACAAAAGCAAGTCCTCTCCTTTTTCATCTCTTCCTGTCTTCCATAACTTCTATGGTTTCAATCTTGCCACACTTTTTTTTTTAATATTTAAGCAATTATCTATACCCAACATGGGACTCAAACTCACATCCTTGGGATTAAGAGGTGCATGCTCCTCCAAGTGAGCCAACCAGATGCCCCCAGAGTTTTGTTATTAACTTGAATTCATTTCTAAACACTTTAGGGGCGCCTGGGTGGCTCAGTGGGTTAAAGCCTCTGCCTTCAGCAGGGTGCCAGGTCATGAGCTCAGGGTCCTGGGATAGAGCCCTGCATCGGGCTCTCTGGTCGGCAGGGATCCTGCTTCCCCCTCTCTGTCTGCCTCTCTGCCTACTTGTGATCTCTCTTCTGTCAAATAAATAAATAAAATCTCTAAAAAAAATTAAAATAAAAATAAACACTTTAAAAGGTGAATTTACAAAGCTTAGAATTCAAACTTTTCTTGAAAAATCAGATCCAGTATCACTAGGCTCACTTATACACATCACAACCATAGCTGAAGCTGAACAGATCTAACCTCAGTGGAAAGGCAAACCTCTCTCTAATCTGCCTAAGGCTGTAGGAGTTTGAAGCTGCAAGCCCTAATTAAAAGATAACACTAAATACTTTATGCTAAATATAACCTTGACTGCTCTCTACAAAACAAGAATCATACTAACAAGAGGGCATTTGTTCTTCTGAGGACCTTGATGGATTTGTGTTATTTAAAGTTGGAGTTAAAGTGCTCTGCTTGGGGAGGAAAAGGAGTGTGAAATTCTCCAAGGAAAGGGCAGTGTCAGGGAAGTGGACATCGGATAAAACCCCAGTAGCAGACAAAGCCTTCAGAGAATCAGAAAAGTCAAATAAATAGTCACTCTTCAAGTGTGCAATGAAAACTCCTTCTGAAATCTAAATGATTTCCTCTATGATATCTTCAGTAGCAGGGTGCCTGAGTGGCTCAGTGGTTAAGCCTCTGCCTTCGGCTCAGGTAATGATCTCAGGGTCCTGGGACCGAGCCCCGCTTCGGGCTCTCTGCTCAGCAGGAAGCCTGCTTCCCCCCTCTCTCTGCCTGCCTCTCTGCCTACTTGTGATCTCTCTCTGTCTCAAATAAATAAAATCTTAAAAAAAAAAAAAAAAAAGAAAGAAAGAAAAAGAAATCTTTAGTAGCATCTGCACTGGTCACCATCCTTTTGTGTGGGTTCTTTGAGAGAATGAGAAGAATTTTAAGTTTCACAAATGATCAAGCAGCACAATACAAGGAAAATAGATAAAGATGCAGGTTCCTGAAGGCAGGGGAGGCTCTGAAAGGTGGAGAATTTGCAGAAACCTCAGGATTCTGGGTGATGTGATAAGATCCTACTGCTGAGGAAGCAAGTAGTAGGGCATATATCCCATCTGTGATCATGAAACAGGCAAGACTTCCCCAGCATGTGCTCACATTTTGGTGGAGCACCACCTATGCCACGCACCTCCTTCCAGGTGATGCAGCCTATAGGTGCTCAACTGTCTTAGCCCTGAGGCTTTCCTGTCTCTTATGTGACAATTTCTGGATCACTCACATACGTATGCTACATCAACGAGAGCCCAGGAAGCAGTCCCTTCCTTCCCAGAACCTTTATCCAAGGTATCTAAGCAAGTCTGAGAGATCAGCCAATTTAGCTAAAAACAGTAACTTAATTATATTCTTATAGTTTTTTCTTAAAAGCCCCAAATCAAGATGCAATGTAATGAAAAGGAACAAGAGAAAGGAGGAAAAGGTCTACATTTGATCAAACAGGAAAAACATAGGCCAGAGTCTAAATTCTGAACTTCTGTTTCTTAAGTTGTGTAACTTTGGGCAAATAACTTCAGATCCTGTCTTCACAGTTGTAAAACAGAGATGATACCACCACCACTATTTCTAATCAGTTAACATTTACATCTCCCATACTAACTGCGAGGCACTAAGCCATGAGTTTTAAATGGATTTCGTCATTTAATCATCACAAAAACTTTATGAAGTAGGTACTATTATTATTCTCATTTTGCAGGTGAAAAAATATCAAAATGCTTTTATGAGGCTTAGAAATAACATGTGTAAAGCACCTTGGATGGTGTTTCACACAAACTCAATGCCCAATAAATATTAGTAACTTCAATAAAAATATCTGTGAGTTATGGAGAACCTGGGTAGCTCAGTCGGTTGAGCAGCCGACTCTTAATTTCAGCTCGGGTCATGATCTCAGAGTCCTGGGATCAAGCCCCAAGTGTGGCTCCAAACTCAGCAGGGAGTCTGCTTCAGGATTCTCTCTCTCGCTCTGCACCCCCCAACTCACTCTCATACATACATACATACATACATACATACATACATAAATCTTTTAAAAAAAGAAAGTGTGAGCTAAAGGGCTATAAAAATCTGAAATCTAGGGGCGCCTGGGTGGCTCAGTGGGTTAAGCCTCTGCCTTTGACTCAGGTTATGATCTCAGGGTCCTGGAATTGGTCCCCCAATCGGGCTCTCTGCTCAGCAGGAAGCCTGCTTCTCTCTCTTTCTCTGCCTACCTGTGATCTATCTCTCTGTCATATAAATAAATAAAATCTTTAAAAAAAAATCTGAAATCTAGGATTACAACCCACCTGTTAGCCAGGTTCACACCTTTCCTGCCACTTTGTTCTTACCCACTTCAAACTGAAGCTCAGCACTGAGGAGGCTCTAAGTCCCTCGACATACTTTAAGATGAAATTCTATCACAAAGATCTTTGCTCCCAGAAGATGTCAACCACGGTAACAGTACACTACAGAAACAGGAATGACATTCATCGAAAAAGACATTCCTTTTCTCATTTTGCAGGTGAAAAAATATCTTTTTCAAATATCTTAATCAAGATAACTTGATTAGCCCCAACCCCTCAGTTAGGGCTCAGAATTTGGCCAATGAAGCTGGCATGTAAGACAAGGCCAGAGCCAGTAATTCAGCCAGAAGGCCAGGAAATTGGTTACATCAACAGAGTGAACAAATAAGTAAAGAAACTGAGGTCAGTGGGAGCCAGATTTCTCCTTATCAGAAAATGGAGTTCTAAAATAAACACTCCGGTGTTGGACTGCGATGGGCGATACCAGTGTGAACTCATGTTTCTTTGACATATAGAGTCATAAAAATAAACAGTGGTGGGGGCAGTATGTGCATGCACATTTTCCTAGGTTATCTGCTGAGAGGACCTAGAAATGATGATATTCTAATAGTAAGAAGCACACTTAGCAGCCACACTTTGGTTTCCACATACTATCCTTCACTGAAAGGAGAAAAGGCTGAGTCCACGTTTAAGGAAAGCACAAAATATAAGTATATAAAGACCGATGAGGAGACTATCAGGTGTCATCTTAAAGGTGTTCCCACTGGAAAATCTGGGGCAATTTTAGCATCAAAATGGAATGAATTAGAAAATTACCATTTGGCAAAAATCATTCTGCTAAACTAATGGCTCAAAGTTTGATAAGGAACAGAATATTGACATCATCTCAAAATATCTCTTCACAAAAGACTTACTATGACAGTACAAAATACTTAAAATTTACAGAAAACGGAGAAATCTGATAGACACTATCTTAATCACATGATAAAAGTTAAAAATCACTATTAATGGGACATATAGACAGCATGTGCCTCCTGATGTGATGCAATGAGAATACAGCATTATTTCTATGCTAGTCCTGCCAAAAATTCATAACCTGAATACAATCATGGGGAAACAGTAGTCAAAGCCAAACTGAGAGACAAGGTACAAAGTATAACTTCCCTGAATGCTTCAAAAATGAGAGACAAGGAAAAACTAAAGAACTGCTCCACCCTGAGGAGACTAAAGAGACATACAACTAAATGCAATGCACAATCCTGGATTAGATCCTAGATCCATAAAGGACATCATCAGGACAACTGGCAAAATATGAACTAGGGATTGCTCACTAAATGTTAGTGATATCAATGTTAATGATAACAATGTTAATTGATATCAATGTTAACCTGCTGATTTTGACTATGGTACTTGTTTTCAGGAAAAATTCACTGAAGAATTAAAAAGTGATGTGGCTTCATGTCTACTACTTACTCTCTAATGGTTCAGGCAGAGAAAGGGAAAGAATAAGGCAAATGTGGTAAAATGTGAACTAGGAAATCTGGATGAAGAGTATATACAGAAATTCGTTGTACTAGTTTCACAACTTTTATATCCGTTTGAAATTACCTCAAAATACAGTTTTTCGAACAGATACTGTGATCAAGGCATGAAGCCATAACAGAACCGAAAAGCATGTGTATTCCCTACCAGCTATGACTTCACCACTTCATACCAGCATCCAAAGAACATTTTATTTCAAATCTAATCCTTTACCAATATTTCTTTTTTTTCTCTAGCCATAAAGAAACTATTATCTAAATGTTAAAGAAAACACAACAGTGCAAGCATCCCCCAAAGATAGGAGCATATTTTTGGCAACCTAACAGACTGTTTTCCTAGACAAAAGTAACCCCTTGTGGAGGACTCTGAAAATAAATCATTCTAACCTATGAGAATTTTCTATTAAAATATTAGATCCCAGGGCGCCTGGGTGGCTCAGTTGGTTGAGCAACTGCCTTAGGCTCGGGTCATGATCCCAGAGTCCCACATCGGGCTCCCAGCTCCATGGGGAGTCCGCGTCTCACTCTGACCTTCTCCCTTCTCATGCTCTCTCTCACTCTTTCCTAATAAATAAATAAATAAAATCTTTAAAAAAAAAAACGTTAGATCACTTAGTATAGTTAATAATTTAAGGCCACTATTTACAAAGCAAGTTCTACTGGGCACCTGGGTGGCTCAGTGGGTTAAGCCTCTGCTTTCAGCTCGGGTCATGATCTCAGGGTCCTGGGATCGAGCCCCGCATCAGGCTCTCTGCTCAGCGGGGAGCCTGCTTCCCCCTCTCTCTCTGCCTGCCTCTCTGCCTACTTGTGATCTCTTCCTGTCGAATAAATAAATAAAATCTTAAAAGAAAAAAAGCAAGTTCTACTAAATAAATAACATTACTCACAGTTAAAGCAAAAATCCTATCAATAAGAAGACAGTTATGCCAAAGAACCATGCTGCCTCCTTTAACATTCAACGCTTCCCTACCCCTTAAGACTTCTCTGCACCATTTTACCTGCTGTCCAGTCTCCTTAAGAGTCTCCTCCTGAAAATTCCTGATTCTCTCTAATCAGCTACATCTCTAATCTCTTCTCATTTATTTTCCTGGTGCCTAAGGTTCTGTCTCTGGCTTCATTCTCACTTTGAATTTCTCTCAGCAATTTCATGGTATTCTATACTTAACACTAATGAACTTCACAGCTCTAGATTTGACCTTTTTCCAAACCACATTTATAACTATTAGAAAATCTTTTCTGGGGGCACCTGGGTGGCTCAGTCGGTTAAGCATCTACCTTTGGCTCAGGTCATGATCCCAGGGTCCTGAGATCAAGTCCTGCATTGGGTTCCCTGCTCAGTGGGGAATCTAATTCTCTCTTCTTCTGCTCCTCTCCCAGCTCATTCGCTCTCTCAGATAATAAAATCTTTAAAAAAACAAAAACAAAAAATACCTGAAAACTAAACATACTTAAAAAAAAAAAAAAGAAGAAAAATCTTTTCTGGGGCACTGGGGTGACTCAGTTGATTAAGCATCTGCCTTCAGCTCAGGTCATGATTTCAAGGTCCTGAGATCCAGTCCACCCACCCCACCCAGCCCAAATCAGTGGGGAATCTGCTTCTTCCTCTCCCTCTTCTTCTGCCCCTCCCTCCTGTTCATGTGTGCATGCTCTCACTCTCTCTCAAATAAATAATCTTTTTATTTTTTAATTTATTTTTTGGAGAGAGAGTAAGCCAGAGAACAAGCTGGAAGAGAGGCAGAGAGAGGAGAAGCAGGATCCCTGCCAAGCAGGGAGCCCTATGTGGAACTCAATCCCAGGACCCTGGGACCATGACGTGAGCCGAAGGCAGACGCTTAACTGTCTGAGCCACCCAGGCGCCCAATAAATAAATAATCTTTAAAAAAAATCTTGTCTTAGCTATCGCAACAATTCAACATCAACACGCTGAAAACTGAATTTTGGGGGCACCTGGGTGGCTCAGTTGGTTAAGCAACTGCCTTCGGCTCAGGTCTTGATCCCAGAGTCCAGGGATCAAGTCCCACATCGGGCTCCCAGCTCCACAGGGAGTCTGCGTCTCCCTCTGACCTTCTCCCTTCTCATGCTCTCTCTCACTCTCTCTCAAATAATAAAATCTTAAAAAAAAAAAAAATTTTATCTTACCTCTAAAGCATCTTCCTTCTAATGTGCTTCCAATATTAAGAGTACCCCTCTCTTCGTGATCACCCAAGCCACGAATACTAACAATATTTCCAATTCCTATCTTCCCTCCTTTCATCAGTCCACATCCAATTAATCAAGGGTATTCCAACAGGCACTTATCCCCTACTCTTCATTTCTTAAGGACCTTACCAATTCTTAACTTAGACCACCGCAAAAACCTTCCAATACCATACCTGACTATAATCTGTATCAGCTGCCAGAATGACAGTCCTAAAATAAATTTCTAATTGCATTACTTCCTTGCTCCAAAAGGCTGGATGGGTCTTCATTCTCAAAATTCAACCTGCTCTCTCCATACTATAAGAGACTCCTGCATTTACACTCCAGTCATATAAAGTGCCGTGACTACTACTATTCCCATATCTCATATGTTCATGCCTTCCTCAACCCATCTCTCAAATTCAAATACCCTTTCATCAACTTTACACTAGTCTAAAATGCCACCTCCCCTGTGAAACTGGCTCTAGATTTCCAATAGGAGTCAATCATTTCCTGTACCTCATCATAACACTTTCTACATATCTACATCTTTATTATTTGTGTTGTTTCTCACATTATAAATTCTGAGAAGACATGCTGTGTCATATGTATTTTATCAACCCTCCCAAGCACCCAGAAAAGTGCTCAGAAAAGCATGACACAATCTTAAAAAGTGAACAGCAAAACTGAATGTACCTGCTGGCAGCTCTCGGAATCGTAGATATTCCATAGACCGTGTAGTCACAAGTGGTTTTTGAGGATAATACAGAACATGGGCCAGTGTATCCATACGAACATGGAAGTTGGTGATATAAACTCCCATAGCCTGCTTACCCATAGCAGACTGATATGTGTTTCTAGGGGACTAAATGTAGAAATGAAAAGCAGAATCAATGAAAATTTAATTGCTTCTAAAGTAACAAACCCCACAGGGCACTACATATCAGGAATATGGCTGGAAAAGGTTATGCTTTTTTTCTGAAAGGTAAATGATAACCATCTGGAATAATCAACTATGGCTCCGAACAGTGAAACACAAAGTAAGTATATTAAATGCAGATTTCTTAGGCATTCATAGTCTTTTTCATCACCACCCTTTAAGAAAAACTACAGATTAATCTAATTTTTTCTACTTCTCCTAATTCCTCACAAACCAGAAGTTAAGAACTGCTACCAACCTGGTTATGATCAGGAAAAGGAATAATAGATGCACAGACACCAAGAATCATTGACGGATGAATCTCACAGTGTGTATATGTGGAACAATAAGCTACTTCCTTCTCCTGTAAATCATCTGGAGTCATTGCAAGCATCACTGTTTCTTCTTCCAGAGTATCAATATATTCTACTACCCCACTGGCCACAAGATCCTGCCAACTAAAAAAGAATTCACTTTATTTTCTTATTTACTGAAGTATCTTTAACTTACTACTTAACAGATTATTCCTATATCTGCATGTACAAATACAGAAAGAGTTCCAAAATAGGTATATTATTATTAATAGTGAAAAAGAAAAAGCAAGTTACTAAACAATACACATGAAGTGTGGTCCTATAAATACTATTAGCTTGTCTTGCTTTGTCCTTGCTTTTAACTATTTGAGAGTGCCTGGTTAGCTCTGTCAGTGGAGCATGTGACTCTTGATATTGAGACTGTGAGTTCAAGCTCCACACTGGTATAGAGATTAAAATCTTTTAAAATAAATAAAGAAAATTATTTGTGGATATATGGGTATGTGTTACTTTTTAAGAGGAAAATAAAATTGGAGGCTTTTATATATTTTTTATTATATATGTTGTTTGAAATTTTTTTACAATAAAAAAATACATTCAAGTATTAAAAAGAAGCTTTAAAGCAGGTTCATCTTTTTATTAAATTTTTTATTTATAAAAAATATTATCCATATTACATATACACAATTTACATGTTATTTATTATTAGATTTTAACAGATCACAAAGACTTTTATTCTTAAATAAAACTCGACATGTCCCTTACTTGATGACAAAAATTAAGAAAAACAAATATGACTGCTAAGAGTTCCTTTTAAAGGGCAATGAAAATGTTTTGGAATTAGGTAGTAGTGATTGATGCACGATTTTATGAATATACTAAAAAAACCACTGAACTGTGATATTTTCAAATGGTTAAATTTATGGTGTGTGAATTATATCTCAATTTTTTCTCATTGCATGTTCTTACCTGTAGTTGTTATATTCTCTCTCTTTCAATTGATCAATATGTCTCTTCTTCAAAAGTAGTTTTTGTTTTTCTACAATGAGAAGTGGCCTACAAATACGGCCTGCATCTGTATAGATCCGAATCTCCCTCTCTCGAATATCTCTAATCATAGAAACCTATAAGTAAAAAGACAAAACAGTTCATGAACGTTTATTTTCTCTGTATCATTAAGATTTAACTAAAAATACAATAAAAGTCCCAATAAATTTCTAGAGCAAACAACTATCAAATAAAATGGACAAATCTTAGTTTATCATTGTTCAATATACTAAAAACCTAGGTGTAATTTAAATTTTTGTAAAACGGGGAGCCTGGGTAGCTCAGTTGTTAAGCGTCTGACTTCGGCTCAGATCATGATCCCAGGGTCTTAGGATCGAGCCCCACAATGGGCTCTCTGCTCAGCAGGAAGCCTGCTTGTCCTCCTTCCACTCCCCCTGCTTATGTTTCCTCTCACGCTGTATCTCTGTCAAATAAATAAATAAAATCTTTAAAAATAATAAAAAATAAAATTTTGCCAAGAACAAATATTTAAACTTGATAATTATAAAGCTGAATAATATCTGGCAATAATGTCATGCAAAATAAAGTAAAATAAAGAAAATATATTTTTGGCATCAAACACACTAGTGCATAACACATTATTTTGCCTCTTTGATAACTACATAGACTTTACTTTGCAACCTTTCAGTAACCAACCGTATATGACTGCATTGATCATACTTTCTCAGTAATAAGCCCAACTTATGTAAGTAATAAGCCCAACTTACCTATCAAACAAATGGCCTAGTCTACCTGTCCAATACAGCAGTCACTAGCCACAAGTCACTATTAGGCAGTGGGCTGCAGTGTATAACATGTACAAATTACAAAGTAGATTTGAAAGGCAGTACCACATAAATAAAGCAGAAACAGACCCATAAATACAGAGAACAAACTGGTGGTTGTCAGAGGGGAGGAAACTGGGGTGATGGGCAGATGGGGTGAAGGGAAGAGGTACAGGCTTGCAGTTATGGAATGAATAAGTCACAGGGAAAAATGGTACAGTGCAGGGAATATAGTCAATGGTATTAAAATAGTGTGTATAGCGACAGATGGTAGCTACATTTGTGGTGAGCATAGCACAATGTAGAGAGTTGTCAAATCACTGTTGTATACCTGAAACTAATGTACTACTGAGTGTCAACTATAACAATAATAAAGGACCACATAAAAATAAAGGATGTAAAATTTCTCATAAATAATCCTTCATACTGATTAGATGTTGAAACTGTAATATTTTGTATATATCAAGTCAAATAAAATATAACATTAAAATTACTTTCATGTTTATTTTTTTAACATGGCTACTAGAAAAATTTAAATTACATATGTAGCTTAGGTGATATTTCTACTGGCAGAACTAGAAAATACATTCCAAGAAAACATAAAAAAATAATTTGGGCAGGGGCACCTGGCTGGCTCAGTCAGAAGAGCATGCAGCTCTTGATCTTGGGGCCATGACTATGTGGGGCATAGAGCTTACTTAAAAAAAAAAGGGGGGGGGGAGAATTTACAATAAAAAACATAATAATTACTAAAAGCACTGCAGAATTTGAAGTACCTACTTACAAAGAAATAAGTCAAAAAGGAAACAAATAAGAATTTCCAATGAATTATCTAGACCTAATATAAAATCTTGGAAGTTAATTACAAAAATTAATCGACAATGAGTTGGGAAATAGAAAAATAGACTGGTATTTCTCCAACATAAGTACTTTAAGAAAGTAAAATTACATCTTGATACCTCTATTGAAGATTAAAGATTGAGTTTATTTAGGAAAGGAAAAGATTTGGATTACTAGTTTAAAAACAAGAGTAAATCATAAAAGTTTGATCAAAAAGTTTGATCAAAAACATCAAACTAAAAAGTCGAAAGCCCTTATACAGAAAATGTTCTACACCCTTAGCCTATATCCTGTCCTCAAAAAACAATCTGAGGAGAAACACTGTCTTTCAGCAGAAACACCATCAGTGGCACTGTCAATTCCCAGGAAAGATGTTGCTTTCAAATCCATTGCCTTGAAGCCCTAGAAAATTCCTAAAAAAAATGCAGTCTTATTGTCTTAACAGGACAACATAAACTGTGAGCTGTGTCTCCTCAAAGCCCCAAAAGAAACAGGTAAATTTCAGTAGGTCCAGAGAGGACTACACAGAACAACCTAACAGATCCAACAGAAGGCAGAAAGGGGTAAAATGAGGACCTCTGGTAGTGAGAAAACATGAAGGAAAAGAAAGAGTGTCAGACTTCTTCAGGAAAATATACACAATTCTCCCACTAACTTAAGTCTCCCAAAATCACTCTCTAACAGGAGATTAATGTGGCTAGTCCAAGGACACAGGGTTACTTTATATGTTCAATAAACACTTAATGTCTACTATATGTCAGGTACCATGCTCACAGCTGAAAATATAAAGTCATATTAATACATGTTCCTTGCCCCTGGAGAGTTAAGGATGTGGTGAGTGAGGTAGGCAAGTCAAAAGTTACTATCTGGGACAAGCACTCCATTTAAGTTGAATACACTATATATAGTCATAGAGATCTAATAAATCAGAGGGTCAAGGAAGAACCCACGGGCCAAATCTACTCTCACTTGCCAACTATTTTTGTAAATAAATTGTTTTATTGGTTTATATACTGCCTACGGCTGCTTTTCACAACAACAGCAGAGGTGAATACACAGCAGACAATATATGGTAAACAAAGCCTAATTTAGTATCTGGCCCTTTCCAGAAAACCTTTGCCAAGTTGTGATCTAATCAAACTGGTGGGGGAGAGGGAGTGTTCAGGTAAGGTATCCTGAAGGAGATGAGAATTAATATAAGTTTTACACAGTAAGTGAGATTTACCTGAAAAAAAGTAGTAAGAACCCTTTTCCCTTTGCTAATTTTTGAGAAGAAATGGGGGACAGGGAGCACAAATATTCCGGGTTAAGTGAATGGGCCCATGGAAAGGTAAAGAGGCCTAAAGCAGCATGAAGAATTTAATCTTACCCTAGAAAACACAGAAAAGCTGAAGAAGATTCTTAGCAGAAGAGCATGATATTACCAAAGTTCTCAATCATAAAAAATAAAGCCAATTTTGGTTCTTAGGCTTTCTTAGTCCTGCCTGCTCTCAAGTGAAGCATACTGTTGCCACCTTCAAGCTACGAATACTCATGGTTCAAAACCCAGGGTCTGCCTGCTAGAGGAACACCTAGAGCAACCAAACTCTCTTCTCCACTCAGCTACATAGAAAATATTTCAGCTATTGGCTTAAATGTGTTACAGTTTCTCTCCAAACACACTTTCACCTAGACAGAACCCACAGTGTAGATTTAGGAGAATCAAAAGACCAAGCCACATCCCTTAATACAGTACACTAAAAGCAAAAGTCTTATTTGGGGTAGTAATAAGCCCATATAATTTATATAAATGTTTAAAAAAAAACTATCCTAATCCCAAAGCACTTCAATATCCACTTAAATACAGAAATCTTTAGAGGTGTATCACATTTTAAGAATGAATCTCTGGGGGGCACCTGGGTGGCTCAGTGGGTTAAAGCCTCTGCCTTCGGCTCAGGTCATGATCTCAGGGTCCTGGGATCAAGCCCCGCATTGGGCTCTCTGCTTAGCATGGAGCCTGCTTCCCCCCTCTCTCTGCCTACTTGTGTCAAATAAATAAATAAAATCTTTAAAAAAAAAAAAAAAGGCAGTTAAAGATACTAATAAAAGAAAATTGCTACTAGACTTAGGCCTTGTTTATAAATCGTATAGGATTACGCACTCTTAATTAAAGACTCACTTCAGACACAATGATGTCCATCTGACGCCGCAATTTCCTTAGGGTGTTCATAAGTTGTTCAGGATCTTTATGTATTCCAACCCAGCAGCCATTAACAAAAATCTTGGTTGCACTAAAATGTGAAACCAAAAGCACTTTGAAGTTAGTAACTCTATACTAAGCAACAACCAATGACTCACAATAGTTTCAAAAAAGATATCACATCCGGGTGCCTGGCTGGCTCAGTTGGTTAAGTGTATATCTTTGGCTCAAGTCATAATCCCAGGGTCCTGGGATTGAGCCCCACATCGGAAAGCAGGGAGCCTGCTTCTCCTTCTCCCTCTACTGCTTCCCAGTACTCATGATCTCTCCCTCTCTCTGTTAAATAAATAAATAAAATCTTAAAAAAAAAAGAAAGAAAGAAATCACATCTATACACACTCAGCAATAGCTGCAGGAGAAATTTCTTCTAAATTTTCCATACTCCATTCTTCTAAAAATTCCAAAATTGGAGAAGGTTGAGATCCAACTGAAATATAAGCCATTAGAGCTAAATTCTTCACAAGTCCTACAGCATGGCCCTATAAATAAACAAACAAAAATCATACTGATTTAACATGCCTATCAAAATTCTTTTCCATAAATATTTTTCCTTCAATTTGATTTCAGGATTTGCTCACACTTTCTAAAAACAAAATCATAAGAACACATTAGTTCCAAAACCACACAGCATAATTAAATACTTACTACTACAAGTAAGTATATACCCTATGTAATTATCGGTAGACTTTTTGTCCTAAATGTAAATTCTAATGTATTACCTCTGGGGTTTCAGCAGGACACACCATTCCCCACAATGTATTATGCAATTGTCTTGGTTTTGCTAGCTTGCCATCTCTACCAATAGGTGAGTTTAAACGACGTAGGTGAGAAAGAGTTGATGCAAAAGTCAGGCGGTTTAATACCTAGAAAATAATAGCAAATCTTTAAAGTTTGGGCATTTCTATTACTCAAACTATCACATTTTTGGCAAATACTGGAATGAGGCAAAGTCACATTTTTACCTATAATCAACTGTCAAACTCTCCCGAACCCTCCTTTCTGCATCCTGTCCCTGAATAGTATCATTCACCTCATAACTTAAGTGCCCCTTATAGCAGGGATGGTAAATATGTGATGTACAGTTCTAACATACCACATAAATGCTTTCCAATCACCTCCAACCACCAGGATGTTAATTCCATAAGAGTTGACGCCCTTAACTCCCACATTGTTCATAAGTCAACACTGTACTGTACTTTGCATCAAAGGAAGGGAATACCCATTTATTCTCCGGGTCAGCATCTTAACATGGAGCTCCAGAAACAAAAATTTCACTAACATGGACCATCTTACCTCCCAGGCAGCTACACTAATTTATTAACTATCTTGCTGCAAGCCAAAACGTTAATCTCTCTTAAGTAATGCTAACAGCTAATTTAAGAAAAATTTCATTCTCATAATTCAAATTCCCCCAGTGCTACTATACCTGAGGGGGGAAAAAAAACAAAATAATTTATATTCAATTGATGAAAGTATCTATTAGTTGCACAACATTTTCCTATCAAACCTGTAGTCACAGTCGATGTCCTACCTGAGATACTCCAGCTCTGGCTTGATGAGCTTTCTTTTGGTCACCCCAGTTTCCTGTAGCTAAAGAATACTTCAGGCCATCAGATATAATCCTTGTTTTAATTGCCAACTCCAAGTTAAAATCCTTTCCTCGATCAATAAACTTCTGTGCATAGATCCGTACTTCTTTAAGCAAATTCTTAAACATACTGCCAAATAAAATGATATCATTTTAAATATGTAATGGTCAACAACATGCATTCTCAATACGGAAAATATTGCCCACAATGGGAAGGAAAATAGTTGGGGTAGGGGAAGGAAGTGTTATTACTCTTTTTATGTAAAAAAAAAGCACATTTGTACTTAGAGTACATAAACATACATGAGGGGAGCAACTAGGGAAAAAATGTCAAAAGAGGCTCCTTAGTGGGGCGCCTGGGTGGCTCAGTCAGTTAAAGCCTCTGCCTTCAGCTTGGGTCATGATCTCAGGGTTCTGGGATCAAGCCCCGCATCGGGCTCTCTTGCTCAGCAGAGACACTGCTACCTCCCACCCCTCTCTGCCTGCTTCTCTGCCTGCCTGTGATCTCTCTGTCAAATAAATAAATAAAATATTTAAAGAAAAAAAAAAAAAAAGAGGCTCCTTAGTGGGGTGAAAACAAAAGGCTGAAAAACACAAATCTTCGACACACTAAAAAACAGAATATGTACGGGTGCCTGGATGGCTCAGTCTGCCTTCAGCCCAGGTCATCTCAGAGTCCAGGCATCAAGCCCGACATCCAGTTACCTGTTCAGCAGGGAGTCTGCTTCTCCCTGTCCCTCTACCCCTTTTCTCCCCAACCCCCTGCTCGTGCATGTGCACACACTGTCCCAAATAAATGTTTTACAAAAAACAAAAACAGTATGTAGCAACATTGCCATAGTTTTTTTTTATTATCTACATATTTTGTTTCTAAAAATAACTTTTCTGATTATAAAAGTGTGTATGTTCATTATAGCAAATACAGAAAACATAAAAACATACAAAGGGAAAAAATGCACATTATACCAATACTACTAATATTTTGATAGATTTCCCTCCAGCTCTTGTGTTTTTATAAAATGCAAAAGCAGAACTAAAAATTCCAAATATCATC
This sequence comes from Nasua narica, assembly GCA_028533885.1. Lineage (NCBI taxonomy): Eukaryota > Metazoa > Chordata > Mammalia > Carnivora > Procyonidae > Nasua > Nasua narica. The sequence continues at coordinate 39,775,938 of CM052800.1, read as the reverse complement.
AGTACTTAGAAAATCAAGGTGAATGCCTTATAAAGTTATGAAAGGAATAAAGAAAATATAAATAATAAACTGTTTTCACAAACTTCTCACAAACTTTTCATAAAATTCTCAGACATGAAGCAGAACAAAATCTGGTAAGTGGCAAAGAGAATGTAGCTAACTTCATATGGACCCAATATGGATGTCAAGACAGTTTAGTATCTCCATTAGTGCAATGATCAATCCAAAGTGAAATCTCTCTACTTTAAACAATATCATTCTATCATTCCTTACCCTCTAAATAAGAATGCAAGAAGTGGCCCAGCAAGATCCAATCTTTTGTTTCCATAGTGATCCCTGTCATCTAATTCTCTTCTACCCAAGGCTGCTAGAAGCAACCTGTGAACCATGTACCTTTAAAATAAAAGAAAAAAGAAAGTGAAAAATAAAAGATAAGGCTTTTGGCTTTTTAACAAACTTCTATGTTAAATACACATTTCTGACATTTTTAGTTGAGAAAAACTGTATTTCAACAGTATCTTGGCAAAAATCTTAGAACAATACTAAACATACCCCAAAAAATAAGCTTTTTTGGTCTCACAAAAGTCACTGACACCAACATGAGGGAGCATTTCTTTCTGTAAGACTTCTTTTGCATATTTAATTCTTTTCTCTTTAGTGACACCAGGCTTTGCCCCTCTTGAGCCAATGAAATTTAGTGCAACATTCTGTTCCTGGATGACAAAAGCTTCATCGAGAGAAGGTTTTACCTATCAGATAATTCAAATGAAAATTATTTTCAAATTCGTATTTTCACCTTACAATAAGTCAACTGTAACTTTAATTTATAACATGTTAAGTATCACTATGTACCTAAGTATCACTATGTACCTAATAGGATATACATTTTTTTTTAAACCAAAGAACCATAAAATCACAGAACTTGAATACACTTTAAGATCTAGAGATCTCTGACAAAATCCACTCATCAACACAGGCAATTATACTTCCTAAAAAAAATACAAATAATTCCATCATTAAAAAAAGTAGTGGCTTTTGGTTTTTACATTTTAATGAACAATGGCAAAACAAAAATTCCTTCTAAATATCTTATACCAATTTAGAAAAGTTTAATAGTCAAATTAAAATTTACTAAACTACAAATGAATAAATGCACCAGACTAGTTTCAGCCTTGGTTTGAGAGGTTTTTTAACCTATAAATAAAACCACTCAGTTTTTTGTAAAAGATATTTCAAAGGCACATTGTTACAGGGACCTACGTTCCATACCTGCCGCTAAGTAGCCATGGCCCCTGAGCAGTCATGCAATCAGTTTCCTAGTCTACAAAGTGGTCAATTATGATAATCTCTAAGTTTCACTCTAGTTCTAACATTCTAAAATTCCAATTTTATACAATGAGCATAAGGAATGAGGGGTACCACTGAGTAACTTTGGCATCTGTAAATACACTTCAATCCTATCACATACACTGAAATGCCTTTCTTGCCTTTGACTTCTTAGAGGTCTATTTATCACTGATCCTCAAGTTTAAACATCCAAATTCCAATCATGGAACCAAAGATCAGAAAAAGGTAATATAAACCACTCAAAGTGAGGCCACGGTATGGTAAATGGAAGTGGTCTTTTTAAATTGTCAATGTTCTTGTGAAACTGTTTTGTTAAAGTTGATATGGATTCAGAAAAAGGGATAGATAATATTTTCAGAAGAAAAATTAAAGCACTTTTGCAAAGTGAGTGCTTGACTCACAGAATATAAAAATTGGCGTAAACTTCATAACAGCTAAAGGAACAAGTAGTAACTTTCAAAAAAAAAAACATACAGAAACCGAATCATCTCTTTAACTTTACTAAGAAAATTCCAGTTTGAATATGGTCCAAATCCAGTTTGAATCATTTGGGATGCCTTTTGGATAAAAGATAACATACATTTTCTCTTAAATACTTAAATAGTTACTATATTTAAGAATTTAAAAAAAACAAAAACAAAAAATATACAACCACTGTTAAAAGCTTAAAGTAAAATCTAACCAGAATCCAATTTTCTCATGGAACCGCATAAATGCTCTAATAACATCTACTCACTCTGCTATCTCACTTTGAAACCAATGATTGGCCTCCATTTAACCTTATTTCTCTGTAGTCTTAAAAGACTGGACAATTCAGGACAACTTTAAGACTATCAACTACTGAGACAAGGATCATTAATAAAAAGCACTGACAAGGAAATGGATATTCACCTACACTCAGAGAACCTTCCCACAAAAATAGTAACTTTATAGTAGAGGAACCTAATAGACCACTGTGGAGTTAACATTACAAATAATGGGACAAAATTCCATCACATGACTCCTAATGCAATGTCCTGGGAAGCGCACAATACTGCTTCTATATTTTTCCTGCCAAAAAAGGGATAAATTGAATCTAATCATGAAGAAATACCAGAGAAGTCCAAATTGAGGCAAATTCTACAAAGTAAATGGTTTATGCTCTCCAAAAACTTCAATGTTATGAAACACAGTAAAAAGACAACAAAAAAATTTTAAAGTCTGAAAAGACATAAAAATGACATGCAATACACAATCCTCGACTGGGTTCTGAACCAGGGAAAAAAAAAACAAAAACTTTAAGAATATTATCAAGACAACTGGCAAAAACCTAAATAAGATCTATGGCTTAATAGTACTGAAGCCAAGTGAAAGGTTCTGATTTTGCTAACTGTATTATGAATATGTAATGTCTTGGTTCTTAGGAAATACACACAGAGGTATTTAGGAGTAAAAGACACAATCCCTAAAACTTACTCTCAAAATGATCTAGAAAAAAATGTGTGTATATAAAAAGAATGCTAAATCAAACGTAGCACAGCTAACAACTAGTGAATCTGGGTGAAGAGTATATAAGAGTTCTTTGCAACTTTTCTCTAAGTTTGACATTATCTCAAAATAAAAAAGAAGACAGTAGGGGCGCCTGGGTGGCTCAGTTGGTTAAGGAACTGCCTTCGGCTCAGGTCATGATCCCGGAGTCCCGGGATCGAGTCCCACATCAGGCTCCCAGCTCCATGGGGAGTCTGCTTCTCACTCTGACCTTCTCCCTTCTCATGCTCTCTCTCTCTCTCTTTCCTAATAAATAAATAAATAAATCGTAAAAAAAAAAAAAAAAAAAAGAGAAGAGAGTATCGGGGCGCCTGGGTGGCTCAGTGGGTTAAAAGCCTCTGTCTTCGGCTCGGGTCATGATCTTAGGGTCCCAGGATCGAGCCGCGCCCTGCATCAGGCTCTGCTCAGCAGGGAGCCTGCTTCCCCCCTCTCTCTGCCTGCCTCTCCACCTACTTGTGATCTGTCAAATAAATAAATAAAATCTTTAAAAAAAAATTTTAAAAAAAGAAGAAGAGAGTATCAACTATTTATTTTCCTTTTTTACTAAATCGCACCAGCCTGCTATGTTTTTATGATTTTCCTTACTACGGTTTCCTGCTACTGTCAGTGAACTCTGGCAGCCTCTAGTTTTTATGTCTATTTTAGACAAAACTGCCAAGAAAGCAAGGCTGCAGGCTTTCACTACACAGTAAATGGCACGGGATCTGAAACAGCCAAATTACTCTTCAGAGCATCTTTCTACTATGTTTTAAGATTAGCAACAGTAACTTTAAACCTCTTATAAAACACTGCAAATACATTTTGCTTTCACATTACCATTTCCATCATCTCTGGATCTTCAAAATCATAAATAATATGCTCTAAAATATCTCTGTCAGACACAAAACCTAATGCTCTGAACACAATAATTATGGGAACTTCCTGTTTGATATATGGTAGGGTTGCCACAATGCGTTGACCAATAGCACTCTTTTTTGCACCCTAGAAAAATAAAACATCATTAGAATATCAGTATAAAGAGATCACAGTCATGTACAATCATCATGAGAATCATTTCAAATACATGTTCGTTGTATGTATTTCAAGGGAAGTATACCTTCATACTTTAAGGAACATCCTATGGCTTCTTTTCAAAACCACTGAACAGATTTACTAATTTTATGAACAGGCTGATCATGTAGGCATGAGAAAACTTCCATCCTCTACTATCTGCCTGCCAAGATTCTCTTAGGATCACCCAATACTGTAGTTGGAATAGACATTTGTAGCCAATTCACTGGCTACAAAAGAAGATGAACACTGATCCCTCACCCACTCCCCTGGCAAAAAAAGAAAAACACACACACAAGAAAAAACAAAAGAGGCCGGGGCACCCGGGTGGCTCAGTGGAGAGCCTGCTTCTCTTTCTCCCTCTGCAGCTCCCCTGCTTGTGTTGTCAAATAAATAAAATCTTAAAAAAAAAAAAAATTTTTTTTTTAATTTATTTGAGAGACAGAGCATGCTCCAATAGCGTGCGGAAGAGCAGTTGGAGAGGGAGAGGAAATATCCAGCAGACTTTGCACTCTCTGCACTGAGCACAGAGATCACAATGATCAGGGAGCCTGACACAGGGCTCAATCTCACAACCCTGAGATCATGACCTGAGCCAAAATCAAGAGTCAGACATTCAACCAACTAAGCCAACCAGGCGCCCCAAGGCTAGGTATTATTATTACAAGTAACATGCCTATGGTAGGTAAGATGGTGCCCAAGAACTCCTGCCTACTACTATTACTGCATTGTGCAATTGCCTCCCCTTGAGAATGGGCTGAATATACTGGCCTACATCTAACAAAGAGAATATGGTAAAAATGATAGGACTTTGCTTCTAAGATTAAGTTATAAAAGACTGATTTCCATCTTGCTTGTTCTCTCTGTGGCTCTTGTCAGTTACTCTCCCTGATGAAACAAGCTGCCATGCTGTCAGCAGCTACATGGAGAACCACATAGCCAAGAACTGAAAAAGGGTTCCAGCCAACAGCCAGCAAGAACTGAATCTTGGGGCGCCTGGGTGGCTCAGTGGGTTAAAGCCTCTGCCTTCGGCTCAGGTCATGATCTCAGGGTCCTGGGATCGAGCTCTGCATTGGGCTCTCTGCTCTGCGAGGAGCCTGCTTCCCCCTCTCTCTCTGCCTGCCTCTCTGCCTACTTGTGATCTCTCTCTCTGTCAAATAAATAAATAAAATCTATTAAAAAAAAAAAAGAACTGAATCTTTCAGTTCAATAGCTCAGAGAACTGAATCCTGCAGACTACATGAAATGAGCCTTAAGATGACTGCAGCCTTATGAAAGATGCTCACCAGAGGACCCAGAGAAGCTGCACCCCGATTGTGGATTCACAGAAACCGTGAGATGATAAATGTTGCTACTGGAGTAATTTGCTACTAGCAATAAGTAAATAATACAACTCTTATTGTATAACACTAACAATATACTCCAGAAAAGCTTTTTTAAGAATGCAGTCTGATAAATTATAAGACTAGACAAAAAGAAATAAAGCCAAACAATAACATATTCCAGTCCATACCTGTCCTCCTCTTGCCAGCATGCTAACCCAAATAGTACTGGTGGGTCGGGAAGAATTCTCCAAACATGATCTACACTCTCCTGTGTAGGCATATTTAGAATCCTTTTTGGCAAACACATAGACTGTGTTTGTTGCCATTTTCTCTTGAGCAATCAGAACCTATATGGACAATCAAAAATTTATGCCATAAAACCCACAGGTCTTTGAAGTAGAAAGAAGAGTAAAATCTGCATCTTAATCTGACCACATGGGTTCACTGAAATATCAATTCTTCAACTTTACAAACTCCATTTTACATAAATGCCTCACAGAAACATTTAAGCTCAAACACCACCAAATTTCTAGTGTTTATCACATATAGCTTAATAAAGTTCTGGTTTATGTAAGTTTAGCTGTCACCCCCTAAATAATTCAACTACCATTTCCAGGTTATTCTGTATACAAATCTACTTTTTAATTTGAACTTTCACAACTTAAATCTTAATTATGATACTGTAATTTTCTTTAATTAATGGTTATTATACCTTTTCTGATCCATTAATAATGAAATATCCACCAGGATCCAAGGGGCATTCATTTAACTCACAAAGATCACGATCTGTTAAGCCATTCAAGAGGCAATAAGTTGAACGCAACATTATCGGAATTTTTCCTATAAAAGTTTTCTGATGCTGAGTTTGAAGTTGTTCTTCACCTTCTTTAATGACTGTTTTTGTTATATCAACATAAAGTGGAGCAGAATACCTTTAAAAACAAAAGATCACAATTATGCAATAGGAAGATATTTGATAAACTCTCGATTGAACTAGTTAAAACTACATCTTCTGAACTGTATTTCAATATCAATTGTTGGGAAAAGTCTTACGTGAGATTTCTTAATCTGGCCTCATTTGGCATCATTGGTGAAGGAGCACCATCTCTTTCCCAATGGGTAGGTTTGGAGAGGTAAATTTGTTCAAACTTCAGCAAATATCTTGGCTAAAAGGAAACCAAAAAATATGAAAAGGATAAATACTTTCCATAGAAGTTTTAATGATTCCATTTTAATCAACATTAGCATTTTGACTAGACGCAGCTCTAGAAACTACTGAAATTAACCCACTTTACTAATACAAGGACTCTCCAAAGTCAATATCCATATTCCATAGATGTCAAGTTGAATACTTAATTGCTTTCTAAAGGCAAAAGACAGTCTTAAAATATCCCAAGTAAATAAAGATTATGCACACTTATCTCATATGCTCTGTGTTTATACCAAATAGTTAAAGGATTTGGGTAAATAATCTATACAGTTTTATGTGTCCTCTCCTTAGCTAAGGTCAGAAGTCCAAAGTTACCAGAAAAGATAAATTCAGACAATTAGGACAACAGAACACAAAAAAAATTAACCTAACTCTTCAACATATAAAAAAATCCTAATTACTCTATAAAGGACTGAGAATTTCCAACTTCCAACCCTCACTATAGCTCCGCCCACCCAAAAAATTTTTTTTCAATTAGTATCTAATTGAATAAAACAATAAAACAATAAAGTCAATAAATAAATATAATAGATAAATAAAAATAAATAAAGAATCAATAAAACAAGATTCATGAGAACTTTCCAGAAATAAATGGGTAGTGGGTTTCTCTCTAAATCAAATCTCAAACAGACAATGGGACTACACAGACCACTAATGGTAATTAACACCTAAGTTCCCCAAACTGGAGTAAAGGGCAAAGAAAACTAGTGGTGAAATGAACCAAAGGGAAGTCATCCCTCTACTCTTTATTTCTACCATCACCCTAGTCTAGAACACTATTATCTTAAGCGTAAGCTATTCAAAGGTTTCTATGTGTCTCCAGCCTCTTCCCGCTCCCAACTAAAAACCATTTTTTTTTAAAGATTCTATTTATTTATTTGAGAGAAAGAGATCACAAGTAGGCAGAGAGGCAGGCAGAGAGAGGGAAGCAGGCTCCTTGCTGAGCGGAGAGCCCAATGTGATGCAGGGCTCAATCCCAGGACCCTGGGATCATGACCCGAGCCGAAGGCAGAGGCTCAACCCAGTGAGCCACCCAGGCACCCCTTAAAAAACATTTCCAAAGTAACCTTTCTAGAAAAATGCTTTATGCATATTCTTTGACAATCTTTCAACAATTCCTAATGACATCCAAAGCTTGTGACAATCTCCTTCTATCTTAATTTCCACTAACACCTATCAAAGACAAATAAGACAAAAATCATATACTGACTGTTGTGGGGATTCCATTCCCAAGCCAAATAACACCAAGTATTTTCTTGCTGAACGCCCTAAGTATCTTTTCTCTACTACGACAGTCCTACCTTGCCCTTCATGGTCAGCTTAAGTCTCCCTCCATCTTTTCTACCAAGTTCTGCTACTCCTCTTTCAGATCTCTTACTCGACTGTACTTAACAGCAGTGGCACTTTGAGTCTGTTATATTGTTGTCTCTTTTGTTGTGCAAATACCAGGAAGAGAAATTGCCATAACTATTAAAAAAATTTTTTAGGGGCGCCTAGGTGGCTCAGTAGGTTAAAGCCTCTGCCTTCCGCTCAGGTCATGATCTCAGGGTCCTGGGATCCAGCCCCACGTCGGGCTCTGCTCAGTGGGGAACCTGCTTCCCCCTCTCCCTCTGCCTGCCTCTTTGCCTACTTGTGATCTCTGTCAAATAAATAAAATATTTGAAAAAAAATTTTTTTTAAATGCCCAATTTTCCAGCACAATGCCAGAAAAGCCAATTATTTTTATTCTTAACAGCAAAAATCTATGCAGCATCTCCAACTAGAATGAGAAGAACAGATAAGCCCTCAGGAGATTAGCTACAAAAAAAGACAATTGGGGCTCCCCCTGACCCACTTTGTTTTTCAGTTTCATCAACTCTCTTCTCAAAAACTAGGGACAACTATGACTTTGGACTATATTTCTTTACAATCATTAATGTAAAACCAGATTATAAAATTATACCCTTGCTATGATGTCAACAATGCTAAAAACATACATATGTGTAAACAAAGACTATGAGGAACATAGAAAAACTAGAACTGGTATGTTTGGGTGATTTTCTTTTCTTATCTCTTATTTTGTTATAATAATGTATTTCTTACAAAAGAGAAGAAGGGGAAAAGTCCTTCAAATATATTTTCTTTTATGATTCCTTACTATGAAAGAAAAAAGAAGGGCTTTCTGAAGTAATATGACTATGTCTTGCTTCTCCTTGTAGTTCATCATATTTCTAAGTTCCCTCTTTCCAACTATTAAATTCCTACTATTTGAGTAAGGATTAGGGTTTTGGATTACTTGCAAAAATGTATCTCTTCATTAGTAAGAATAAATTAGGAATTGATAAAAGACGCTGTAAGTACCCTGATAAAAACACCTACTTTCTTTTCTTTTAACTTTAGGCCAGGTTACAGAAGGACTGAAATTTCAAATCAAAATCCTCCTTTCACATGTTACTTTACTAGAATAACCATCTTACCGGTTCTTCAACTTCTCCACTAGCATGCTGAGCTTCGGCTTGTAGGTCTATAGGCGGAGCATCTTCCACAATTCTTTGAACAGACATCTGAATAAACTCATCAAAAGAATCCAGTTGTTGTCTGACCAAACCTTTCTCATCAAAATAGGAACTGGGAAAATATTGGGAGTTTATAACCAGTTATAAATCAGTGATTTTTCTAGCATTATTTCCGCATTCTCATTATAATTAAATCCAATAAATAATCGACTGCAAATACCAGCCCATCATTACACAGATACTATAGGTTATCCAAAATCAGAGTGAGACCAGGAACATTTTCTTTGTAAAACTTGGTAGGTTTCAGTAAACAAGACTTACACTTATGGGTAAAGTAATTAAAGCAAAACAAAAGAACTAAGGAAGTGCTAATATATATAAGGAAGTACTAATATAAATGTCCTTCATAGATAAGGGGTTTTTTAAAACTTTTTATTTATTTATTTGACAGAGAGAGAGAGATCACAAGTAGGCAGAGAAGCAGGCTGAGAGAGGGGGAGGAAGCAGGCTCTCTGCTGAGCAGAGACCCCGATGTGGAGCTCGATCCCAGGACCCTGAGATCATGACCTGAGCCAAAGGCAGAGGCTTTAACCCACTGAGCCACCCAGGCGCCCCTTTATAGATAAGTTTTATCCAACCTCTATGTTACTTATTTTTATTTTTTATTTTTTTAAGATTTTATTTCATAGAGAGAGAGAGAGATCACAAGTAGGCAGAGTGGGGGAAGCAGACTTCTCACTGAGCAGAGAGCCTGATTACAGGCTCGATCCCAGGACCCTGAGATCACGACCTGAGCCGAAGGCAGAGGCTTTAACCCACTGAGCCACCCAGGTGCCCGATTTATTTCATTTATGTGATTTCTACAGCCCACATGGGGTAGACCCCATGATCAAGAGCTACACATTCCTCTGACTGAGCCAGCCAGGCACCCTTCATTCAATCCCTCAAAACGTTTTTTTCAAACTGAAGAAAATATGGATACTTGAGTGGCACAATTAGTTAAGCATCTGACTCTTGGTTTCGGCTTGGGCCGTGACCTCAGGATGATGCGATCAAGCCCCATACGTGCCTCTGCACTCAGTGGGGAGTCTGCTTAAAATTCTCTCTCCCGAGGGCGCCTGGGTGGCTCAGTGGGTTAAGGCCTCTGCCTTCAGCTCAGGTCATGATCTCGAGGTTCTGGGATCAAGCCCCACATCGGCTCTTCTGTTCGGCAGGGAGCCTGCTTCCCCCTCTCTCTGCCTGCCTGCCTCCCTGCCTACTTGTGATCTCTCTGTCAAATAAATAAATAAAATCTTATAAAAAAAAAATTCTCTCTCCCTCTGCCCCTCCCCACTGTGCTCATTTGTTCTCTCTAAAGGAAGTCTTAAACTAATGAATATGTATAGTCAAAGATACAAGAACTCTAATTTGAGTAAGAGGGAAGATGATGGTATCCATAACTAAAATATGGACGGTATAAAAACTTTGATTTTAGGTTTAATATTAGTTGTAATTTGTATATGTTAAAGGTGAGATGAGAGTAAGTCAAGTGAAAATACTCAGCAAATGACTGATGATAAAAAATGAAGTATGGGTAAGAGATGAGAGTTACCAACAGATACAGAAATCACAAAGAAACCCTAAAGAAGAATGAAGAATCTAAAAGAGAGATGCACGATTTACAAGGAACAGACACTTGTTCACATGAGGGAGGGAGAAGAATATATACAATAAATGTACAAGAAGATGTAAGTACAAGAGCAATCTAACTCCTCACCACCACCCAGGAACAGCTATATAGCTGGGCTTTAGTGAAACTAAGGCTCTGAGATCACCACAACCCTAAGGACTGGATTATCTCTTCAGACCTCTGGAAATGCCCCATGAGCACACCCCCATGTCTCAATTCCTTTACCTTATGACCCTTGCATCTTGTACCTGTGACACTTTCTTAGCGTCTGTTCCCCTTTCCCTGGCCACTACCAACTCCCTTATCCTCACATCAATTTTCTGAGGGAATATGCACAGCCCAACTAATCACCAATCTTCCATTTTGGTATCACCAGGTCACTTCACAGGTCACACTAGCAGGTCAATTAACTGGCTGGCTTTGAGTCAAGATCTCATCCTGATTCAATCAATCGTGGACATCAATATTAGAAATTAGGTCCTATGGCAAAGAATAGCATACAATCATCTTTGCATAAGGTACAGCCTAAAGAATAGATAGGACAATTTCCTTTGGAATAGACTATGAGCTAACAGAAAAGAAATTTCTCACAACCATTTTGGGTCCACCACTGATATGTAAGAAACATACAGAAAAAGGCACTGTCTGTAATTTAAGTAACAATTGCTTTTATAGACAATTAACAATGAAAAAAACTTCACAAAACTATCGATAAGTTTCACTCCCCCACAAAGACTTCCCATTAGAATACATTAGAATGCATTAGAATACAGCTTCATTAGAATGTTATCCCAGGGGCACCTGGGTGGGTCAGTAGTTTAAGCCTCTGCCTTCAGCTAAGGTCATGATCTCAGGGTCCTAGGATCGAGCCCCGCATCGGGCTCTCTGCTCAGTCGGGAGCCTGCTTCCCCCTCTCCTTCTGCCTGCCTCTCTGCCTACTTGTGATCTCTTTTCTTTCTCTCTGTCAAATAAATAAATAAAACCTTTAATAAAAAAAAAAAAAGAGAGGAAGAATGTTCTCCCTGGTGTGCCTGGTAGCTCAGTCAGTTAAGCGTCCAACTCCTGATTTCAGCTCAGGTCATGATCTCGATGTATTGGGATCAAGACCCATGTGGAGCTCCATGCTTAGCAAGAAGTCTGTTTCTCTCCTTCTCCCTCTGCCTGTCCCCTCGCTCACATGGGGGGGACACATACACGTGTCTCTCTCTCGAATAAATAAATCTTAAAAAAAAAAAAAGTTGCCCTTTACATACCTAAACTACATCAATATCTCATATTTATATCTATCTTGATTATTTTACTAGAAGTCATCTTACTAAAGTCCCTGGTAATATTAAGTAACATCAGAGTCACACTGCTTGGGAAAAAAATTATTTGTTAAAAAGTGAAAAAACAAAGCATCATCTCACAATAGACAAAGCACCTATAGTCAATTAAAATCTAAAAATCAAGTATTAAAAAAAAATCAAGTATTTTGTAAAAAATATTAAATGGGGTGACTATTCACAATAGTGTACCCTGAATAATCAAACACATATACTGAAAACAATTATTTTTTAAGATCAAAATATTCTTTCTCCCTGAATATTGTAGAATATAGGCATACCCACAGAATACCTACCTAGTTATTTTTTTCTAGTCAGATGACTCTTGGTGTTTAATACTCAAAGATCATAGAAGATACAGATGTCTTAATATAAAGTTTTTATAGCCCATGTTTAGTAGTAAAAATATACACTTACATTCTAAAATCTCAATACACTGTTAATAAAACAAGGTTCAAGAAGGTTCAGTTATACTCCAAATACAACTGGTACAATGTTGGAAGCATATGTTCTTTGAAGAGGAATAGACTATCAACAAAGAGGATGTGCATCTTGGAGATGAAGGGGCTCAGAGATATCATCATGTTACTATATACACAGCAATTGTCAGTTTGATAAGAGAACAGAGTTGTAGCATTTTATATCCTAATAAGCAGGATGTTACTTCAATACTTAAAAGTTACTTTTCTTACCTACATGTATGGCTTCTGAGTTTTGTTACATTTTACACATAGAAGTGGATGGGAATTTGGGCTGAAATACAACCTAATGTAACTTTATTTAAAATAATAAGAAAACCAAAAAATCAAATTAACACCAGTAATGGAAAAAAATGGGCATCATGTGCCTCCTGAGAGACTGCAGAGAGAACATCAGTGCTGCCAAAAGTAATCATTTGAATCTAATTATGAGGAAACATCAGAAAAACTCAAACTGAGGGGCATTCTAAAAAGCAACTGCCCTGGATTCTTCAAAAATGCCAAGGTCAAAAAAAAAAAAAAAGAGGAAGACTGAGGGATTGTTCTAAATTACAGGAGATAAAAAGTAAGTCATGAAAACTAAAGGCAATATGTAATCCTAGGATGGATCCAGGATCAGAAAAAAAATGTATTTTGCTATGAACAACATTAGTGAGACAACTGGCAAAATTTGGGTAAGATCTATAGACTAAATTATTGTATTAATATCAATTTTCTGATTTTGAGGATTTATGATTATGTAAAAGAATATTAGTCTGCAACTTACTCTCAAATGTCTCAGGAAAAAAACATGCAGAGAAAGGGAAAGAAAGGCAAAGAAAATATGTAAGGTTAACATCCAGGGAACCTGAGTGAAATGTATATATGAATTTTTTGTGTAATTTAAGTCTGATATACTTTAAAAGTTCAAGTTAAATATATAAATAGAGAAACCAGCTCTCATGTAGCATATTCATATAAACATCTGATTTTTTTTTTTTAAAGATTTTATTTATTCATTTAACAGAGAGAGAACACAAGCAGGCAGAGAGGCAGGCAGAGGCAGAGAGAGAGGAGCAGGCTCCCTGCGGAGCAAGGAGCCCGATGCGGGACTCGATCCCAGGACGCTGGAATCATGACCTGAGCCGAAGGCAACTGCTCAACCAACTGAGCCACCCAGGCGTCCCTAAACATCTGATTTTTAAGAAAAAGCAGAAAATCCCTTTATAGGTTATTGTGTTTTAAGGCTTATTAAGTTTGGTCTCAAAAGTTACCTGATTACAATCCAGCATGCTTCTTGCCACAAGTCTGGGGTGATTTCATCATCATCTTCATCATACTGCATATCTGCAAAAACCAAAAATATTGTACCCAAGTGCAATAAAATGCTAATAGTTAAACCTCTCGCTATGATTTGAAGTTGCAAAAACGTATTTACTCTGTTAAATAAAAAGCAATTCTTTTACCCCACTTTTCTAAACTTTCAGTTAATTCAATTATTCCAGTATATTACAATATATTGTAATGCGTACATAGGTACACACCCGTGTATACAAAGGTCTACATCACATAGGTATTCTCCCCAGTATACATTACAATGGTTCAGTGTAAGTTGTGTGAATTCGTTAATATTCTATCTTCTCTGGGAAGTCCATGTAATTCTCATTAGTAGCTAACTATAATGATAACTAGGAGCAAGCACATAGTCCTCTGATCAATAAGCTCCTCAGAGACTGGAATGAAAGATTAGGGCAAGGGAGTAAAGCCAGAGAAGGGTTCCAAAAGCTGGGTAATACCTTAAGGTACAGTGGTTTATTACAGCAACCATTTCATATAGGTAAAGGTATGACAGACATATTTTCCGAAGATGGCCACAGCTGCATCTTCCATTTCACATGGTCTTTCATAATGTCCATCTTGATATGCCTACCATCAAGATACAGGGGTCTATATTTCCTTCCCATACATCTGGGTGGGTTTTTGACACTGCCATAACTAAAAGAAAGCAGCTGAAGCCACACTACATGACTTATGTAGCGGCTAGAGCACAATTAGATTAGAATAGTTTGTGGAGAAAGTGGAAAATGGGAATTGAAAACAACAAAGAGCGTATTTCTTTCAAGAAGCGTGGCTGTGAATGAAAGGAGAAAGGCTAAATGTTGGAAGAAAAAGTAAACAAAGAGTTTAACAACAACAAAGATTTTAACTTGGTTTTTTTTTGAGGACAAGAGATCTACTATTTCACGTAGAAAAAATAAGCCAGGTGAAAAGGAGTGTCTGAAAAACTGATGAGGGCCTATCTAATAAAGCTATCAAAACAGGGCACCTGGGTGGCTCAGTCAGTTAAGCATCTGCCTCCAGCTCAGGTCATGGATCCTGAGATGGAACCCCATGTTCAGTTCCCTGCTCAGCAGGGAGTCCGCTTCTTCCCCTCCCCCCAACTCATGCTTGTGCTCTCTCAAATAAATAAATAAAATCTTAAAAAAAAAAAAAAAGGAGGGGCACCTGGGTGGCTCAGTTGGTTAAGCACCTACGTTAGACTCAGGTCATGATCCCAGGATCCTGGGATCGACCCCTAAGTTGGGCTCCCTACTCTGCAAGGAGTCTGCTTTTCCCTCTCCTCCCCATTCATGCTCTCTGTCGCTCTCTGTCTCTCAAATAAATAAATAAAATCTCAAAAAAGAAAGATATCAAAGGGCACACAGGAATGGAATGTAGATTCAATGCTGGAACAGACTTGATAAGTGAAGTACCTTTAACTCTCTTTCTATAGGATTATTATACATTGCTAATGAGAATATATTAGGGCGCCTGGGTGGCTCAGTTGATGAGTGTCTGAGCCGCTGAGATCATGATGAGGAGTCCTGGGATTGAGCCCCACGTCAGGCTTCTCGCTTGCGGGGAGCCTGCTTCTCCCTCTCCTCCCCACTAGTGCTCTCTCTCTCTAATAAATAAACAAAATCTTTGAAAAAAATATAAACTAGTACAAACACTATAAAGGTCATTTGGCACCATCTGCAAAATGTTAAACATGTATACCATTTGAGCTGACAAGTCTATATCGAAGAATTTCTCCTACTTGGATTGGACAAAATGACATGTACAACATAATTCATAAAAGTACTATTTGAACCAGAAAAAGATCAGATATAACCCAAATACCCATCAACAAAACACTACTTAAGGTACATCCATACAAACTAGGTAGGTGTAAAAAAAAAAATGAGGTGCTTATGAAAATCTCTCTATATACACACAGACACATCAAAAAATAAAAGTGCTGAAAAGTGTGTTACCTTTTTGTAAAAGGGTGGAATACAGAATCCCATTTATATTTGTTTGAAGATGCATAAAGCATTCTGGAGAGAGAACCTAAGAACAGAGGTTACCTACCTACTGTGGAGGGGGATCACTCTACACAGATGGTGGACAAGAATAAATAAAACCTTACACTTTAACCTTTTTATATTTACTACCTTGTGAGCCATAAGACTATTCTACCCACTCAAAAAGTTAAGCAAAAAAAATTTTTTAAGTTTTTTTCTGAGATAGGAGTTAGGAAATCTAGTGATGCTAACAAATCTCCAAACTCAAGCTATGAGACAGAGAAGTTTAAACAGTACAGTTTACGCTTTTGCTTCTTTTTCTCCATGGAGTGGCCTGGGAATAAGGAGAAACGTGAAAGGTGGCCACAAGACTGGGAGTCAGAAAAAAAGTGGTTTGAAATAGTAGCTGTAGAATATGGAAGATCGGGCATTAAAAATACATAATGCAAAGAGACTCGACTACGAATTCTACATGTGGAGGGGCGCCTGGGTAGCTCAGTGGGTTAAAGCCTCTGCCTTTGGCTCAGGTCCTGATCTCAGGGTCCTGGGATCAAGCCCCACATCAGGCTCTCTGCTGAGCAGGGAGCCTGCTTCCCTCTCTCTCTCTCTGCCTGCCTCTCTGCCTACTTGTGATCTCTCTCACTCTGTCAAATAAATAAAATCTTAAAAAAATTATAAAAAATTAAAAAAATAAAAGAATTCTACATGTGAGAAAAAAAAAAGACATACTGGTCTTTTCAATAGGATACATAACACCTGAAAACTCTTCCATCTGTGGGAAGACGAAATTTAAAGGTCATCTTTTAAGACAATTTACTTAGACATATGACAGCATGAAGGAACATACACACTATATTCTTTCCAAAGCCTAGCATAATGCTTGGCACAGGCTGACACTCAACAACTCAACTATTCAAAATAAATTCACTACGGCTTTGGGGAAGATGAAGAAAAGGAGCCCTTACTGCTCCGCACGCCATTTCAATCCGAGAATACGGTATCAGACTTAGCCAGGAGCAGAAAGTGAAAAGAACAAGAATCACCTGACCAAGAACATTAATGCTACGGTTCCCCGCACCCTCCATCTCTCACAATCCCAGCTTCGTTCCCGGCCTGGAGAATGTTGGGGACTGGGAACACTTGAGCCGCGAGTTAGAAGGAAGCCGAAAATCCTCAATTGGTTCAGCTTCCCTCTTTTCCCTCCTTAGAGAGGTCGCCGCGGAGTGTTCTGAGGAGTTACCTACCCTCGTCCGCGTCATACATATTGGCAAACGGTTCCCAAGTTCTTAACTCTTGGAATCGGAAAAAATCGTGCAGCAACCAACAGCACCCGAAGCGTGAGGAGAGTAATTTCCGTCTCCGGCGTTCCCAGAATGCTCTGCTTCTCAGGCCAAAGGCCACCCACAAAGCGACCAACGTAAGATCTGCGCCCGCGCAAGGGGGAGGCTACGGTTTAGTGAGGGTTAGAAGCGCACGCGCAAATCGTCTGTCGCCGCCGACGCCGCCACCGCCACCAGCGGCTGATTCGGAGGGCGGTTCTTACTGTGACGGTCGGATTCCGCCAATTAAATTTGTTTTTCAATATTGTTGCACAAATAATGACACCTGAAAAAAAAACAAAGTTTTGTTAATAAGAGATTTTAATTGAGGCCGTGAGTGTGCATTTGATGGTGTTTTTTTTTTTCACTTCTACAGACCAAAAACATGAAGCTTTCAAAAACTGTGATTCACTAAAAGCAAGTTGTGCCAGCGGTGGCGCGTTGAAGAAGCCTGAAAGTACACAAACCCTCACTACCCTCTCCAACCCACACAACTCAGCCTAGGTCGCCGATGCTTTTGACGTAGCTTTGAACGGGCTCTCCCGCCTCAGATCCTTCATCGCGAGAACTCACAGGACTAGACGCAAAAGGAGAAGTCGAAGTGCGCTTTCCGACAAAACAGCAGCCCACCAGTAGTGGGCTTAAGTCAGGTTTAACGCGCATCTCGGACGCCAGTGCGCCTGCGCGTACGTGACTCCGCCCCCTCACCCGGGGTCGAGTTCCCCATGCTGCCTACACGCTTTACCCGGCTGGTGTTGTGGCCCTTTTTGCGAGGATCAGCTCCGGCCGTAGCGCACCATGTCCCTCGGGAGCACCTTCTCCAGAGATGTGCGGCGGCCTCCACCTCCCAGCACCCATCAGGCCTGGGACATAGGCTTTCCCGGGGCTCAACGGCGACTGGGGGTTTCGAAGGGATGATTGACACGGAGGAGCATTTTCTGTTCCCCGAGTACGTCTCGGAGCCCGAGCCCGCACCGGTCCCCGAAGAGCAGCTGCGAGAGCTGCAGCAGCGGCAGGAGGAGGAGGAGCGACAGAAGCAGCAACGCCGGGAAGAGCGGCAGCAACAAAAGATACGCGCCGGCCGTCGGGTACACCCGGTCGTGGGACATCCGGACCCAACGGTGCCGCCCAGCGGCCTGAACTGCTCGGGCTGCGGAGCGGAGCTGCACTGCCAGGACCCCGGTGTGCCCGGCTACCTGCCCAGCGAGAAGTTCCTCAGCGTAGCGGCGCAGACCGACGGCGGGTTGGCGGGGACTGTGTGTCAGCGCTGCTGGCTGCTGGTGCACCACCGGCGCGCCCTGCACGTACAGATGAGCCGCGAGCAGTATTTGGAACTGGTGAGCGCGGCGTTGCGACGCCCGGGGCCCGCCCTGGTGCTCTACATGGTGAACCTGCTGGATCTGCCCGACGTCCTGCTGCCCGACCTGCCCGCGCTGGTGGGCCCCAGGCAGCTGATCGTGCTGGGGAACAAAGTGGACCTGCTGCCTCAGGACGCGCCTGGCTACCTGCAGCGGCTACGGGAGCGACTGTGGGACGATTGTACCCGTGCAGGGCTCCTGCGGCCCTGTGGCCACCGAGGGCCACCGCACGCCGGCGAGGACCGGCAGCACGACGGCACGGAGAATTCGAATTCTTCCGCCAGGCCCCGCACGGTGCTCAGGGATGTGCGGCTTATTAGCGCCAAGACTGGTTATGGCGTGGAGGAATTGATCACAGCGCTTCAACGCTCCTGGCGTTACCGCGGCGACGTGTACCTGGTTGGCGCCACCAACGCTGGCAAGTCTACTCTCTTCAACACGCTCCTAGAATCCGATTACTGCACCGCCAAGGGCGCTGAGGCTATTAACAGAGCCACCATTTCGCCTTGGCCAGGTGAGTCTTAGGAGGCCCGCCCCTTTCTTTTTCTGAGATGCTGAAAGTCTGGTTGCAGTCCAGGTACCTAGTTTATCCTTCCTTAATGTCCACCAGGGGCTGTCTGGAGCCTTCCTTTTAAAAATTCTCTCCCTGGGGCGCCACGGTGGCTCAGTAGTCGGGCTCCCTGCTCAGCAGGTAAGCCTGCTTTTCCCTCTCCAGCTTCCTCTGCTTCTGTACCCTCTCGCTGTCTCTCTGTCAAATAAATAAATAAAATCTTAAAAAAAAAAATACTCTTCCTACTTTGGTCACACCTCTCTTTTGTGTCAGTCTACTGCTTGGAAATTTAGTATATGTTAGTCGTTTTCTCATGGGAATATTTATGGAGCACTTCTATGTTCCAGTCACTGTTCTTTAGGCACTGTAGATGAACCAGGGAACAAAGCAAGAGTTCCTCTTCTCTTTGGAGGTTTCCCTGGTAGCTTAACTTGTTTGTATATTTCTCTGGAAAGTCCTTTTTTTTCCTTTTTTTTTTCTTTTTTCCCTTTTACTTCTTAAACTTCCACCCGCTCAGTCTTATTCTTCATATCTTAAGTTTATTCATAAGATCAGTATACAATACACATTTAACACTTGAATAATTCACTAATGTTATATGATTTGTGGCTTTGAGGAAAAAAATGTCAACTTTATGGGTTTGTTTGGGTTTTTTTTTAAGATTTTGTGTATTTATTTGTGAGAAAGAGAGCACAAGCAGGGGGAGCTGCAGGTAGAGGGAGAAGCAAGCTTCCTGCTGAGCAAGGACCCCAGGATATGGGACTCCATCCCAGGACCCTGGGATCATAACCTGAGCTGAATGCAGACACTTCATAGACTGAGCCACCCAGGCTTGCCTCAACTTTATGGTTTTAAGAAACTTCTGTTAAGATCTTATTTATTTATTTGACAGAGAGAGAGATCACAAGTAGGCAGTGAGACAGGCAGAGAGAGAGAGAGGGAACAGGCTCCCCGCTGAACAGAGAGCCCCGACGCAGGGCTCCATCCCAGGACCCTGAGATCATGACCTGAGCTGAAGGCAGAGGCTTTAACCCACTGAGCCACCCAGCTGCCCCTCATAAGCTGTTCTCTGTCCAGGACTTTGGTTAAGTTATACATAGAAGTGCTTTTATCCTTGATGGTAAAGCAGTGAAAATGGAAAGAAAGCAGGTCTTCAGACTGGGGATTCAAATCTAAGTTGAGCCCTTGGGCCAATCTCTGAGCTTATTTCCTCATCTGTAAAATAAGAATGATCTTGTAGAGCGTTGTCATGAAGTAAGTGAGGTAAATCGCAGTACCCAAGTCAATGTAGCTCCTCAAAAATGTTAGTTTTCCTCCCCTTATTTGCTCTTCTTGTCCAATGTTTATAAGAACATATTTATTCTTTGGCATTATAGGTACTACATTAAACCTTCTGAAGTTTCCTATTTGCAACCCAACACCTTACAGGATGTTTGAAAGACAAAAAAGACTTAAAAAAACTGCAGCTGAAGCTGAAGAAGATCTTAGTCAGCAAGAACAAAATCAACTTAATCTCTTGAAAAAGCATGGTTATGTAGTAGGTAAGCATCTTCTGTCGGAGAACTCTTGTTGGGGCTATGCTAAAATTTTTTGTTGAGCAATGTGAAATACAGCTGTCTAGGGCTAGCCAGTTTTTGTGGGGAGAGACTACTCTCTTTGTTCTGGAACAAAGAGGCCTTTGAGAGGCAAGGCTATTGTTTGGAAACCCAGAGTTCATTGTGCTAAGAAAACTGAAACAGTAGGTACTTGGAGAAATCCAGGAGGGGAAACCTGCAACAACTGCCCACCTAGCCATTGTCAGCGGTGGAGGCATTTTCACTGGGAAACAGCACCCTCTCCTTGCAGATCAGCACAGGTTGTGGACTCCATGTCGCAGCTTTAAATTAGATTGTCCCTCTTTCCTTGGTATCTTTTTTCAGCCTACCTTCACTGAAAATAGTTTGATGGCCAGCACGTTCCCCCCAACCACCCAGCCCCCTGCCCAGTGTACACAGCTAGGGACATATTTGACCATTGCAAAAGTCTGATCTCTATTGCCTTTGGAAAAAAAGGGCAAAGGTATCACTGTAGCCTTGCTTCCGCACACCGTTGTTAGTCTAAGTAACTTGTTTTTGAGGCAAGCGAGAATAAGAATTATCTGTCTGGAGTCAAAAGCTTCAAAGGAGTGACTAATAGCTTAAACGCAACTTGTTCTAGGAAGAGTTAGGAGAACATTCTTGTATTCAGAAGAACGGAAAGACGAAGCCGCCTTTGAATTTGATGCTGATGCACTTGCCTTTGACATGGAAAATGAACCTGGCGTGGTTGCAGATAAATCCACCAAACGAGTAGAATTGACCCCACAAGATGTGAAAGATGCCCACTGGTTTCATGACACCCCTGGAATTATAAAAGAAAACTGTGTATGTATTCGATGTCTTTTGGAACTATGAACTTTTAATTGCCTGAGTGCCGTTTTCATTGGCAGAACACAGGAAAGGCGTATCCATCCTTTCCCTTTAGACTCAGTTCTGGTTCATTCATAGAAGCAGTTCAGGGTCATCTACATGCCATCAAGATCTGTATTCCATTTGGTAGGCTTCGCTCCTCACAACCTTTACTGCCCACAGTAACTCTTTGTGTCATTGTGGTTGTTACTTCGTTAGGGAGACGTTTATAAAATCCTAGATTTTGAGGTTGGAAGAAAACATAACTATCGTTGCAGTCCAGCCCACCTATTCTATGCTTGAATTCGCTCTAAATATATCCATCTAGCTTAAACTGAAATAAGGAGTGACTCACTATCAGCTGAAGCAGTGTCCCCTTGTCTCCCATGGTACCCATTTGGCCTTTGACCTGCTCTTTGCGTGGAACTGAACAGTCTCTCTCTGTAACTTGTACCCATTGTTCCCCCCAAATGGTCCCATATGGAATGAACATAATGCCTGTTTTGTCTTTCAAATATGACACTAAAGGGCGCCTGGGTGGCTCAGTAGGTTAAGCATCTGCCTTCAGCTCAGGTCATGATCCCAGGACTGCCACCCCCCCAAGTGGGGCTCCCTGCCCAGCGGGGAGTCTGTGCATGCTCTCTCTCCCCTTCTCTCTCCCTCTCAAATACATAAATAAAATCTTTTTAAAATATATGACACTAAGAACTAAATTTCTTGTATAAGTACCCTCAGATGAGCACAACTTAGAATAAGATTAACTCCACCTGTCTTGCCCTAATTACATCTTTTTACTCTAATTACAATCTCCTAGGCAACTTTCTGTTATTAAATTAAGCCCATATCCTACACACTTATTAAATCTCACAATTTTTTATTCATTTGCGTTTTGATTATCATCCAAGTCACCGATTGACTGAAGAATGCATCCACAATACAGCCTTACAACAGATCCATTAATTGGTTTCCTTTGAATCTGGTTACTGATGCAAGCTCCTATTTTGCCTAATTATGTCTGTATATGCCTGTGAAACCACAGTGGTGTCTTAGCTTCTTTTCATTCTTTGCCTAATCTGGATCACTTAGTTTCTTTCTCAGAATTATACTCTATTTAGTGTTCCATGTCATAGAATCATGTAGGTCTTTTAACTTTTTTGTGCTCCTGGAATTATTGCTTGTGTCCTATCTCTTCTTTAGCAGTCTGTAGCTTCAGAGTAACTGGACTACTTTCTAATAATATTCCAGCACTTGAACTTCACCATTCACCAACTTATTCTTCCCTTTTAGACTCAGGGATAGCAGTTACTTTAGCCATATGTACCCTCTTGTCAAATACTCAGAAAAGCAAGAATTTGCTAAATATAGTAGCCAGCAAAATGAGACCCTTAAGTTTTAGATCTAAAAGGGTTTATGGCAGTTTGTGTCAGTTTAGTGATAACATTTATTAGATGCCTTAAACCAGTGCTTTCCCAAATTGAATCAAGGAACTCTTTTGAGAAATAAAATATTAGGGTCTCTGCTAAAAAGAGTTAAAAGGCTTCTACTGCAGGTGGCTTTTAATATGTTTTTTTAAACACTAATGCTGAGGAAAGGTACTTGCAAGCCCCTTCTTAATGTATTTTCTTGTGAGGCTTTCTAGGTTTCCCATATTCTTTATTTCCTTGTTATTTTTCTTTTTCTGTTGTTTTTAAGATTTTATTTATTTATTAGAGAGAGCAAGGTGGGGGCAGAAGGGGAGGGAGAAGGAAAGAATCTCAAGCAGACTGCATCTAGTGCAGAGCCCAATGTGGGGCTCGATCCCACGACCCTGAGATCATGATCTGAGCTGAAACCAAGTCAGATGCTTAACCAACTGAGCCCCAGGCACCCCTCCTTGTTATTTTTCTTAAGAATCAAGTTCACGGGCGCCTAGGTGGCTCAGTTGGTTAAACGACTGCCTTCGGCTCGGGTCATAGTCCCAGAGTCCTGGGATCGAGTCCCACATCCGGCTCCCAGCTCCGCGGGGAGTCTGCTTCTCCCTCTGACCTTCTCCCCTCTCATGCTGTCTCTCACTGTCTCTATCTCAAATAAATAAAATCTTTAAAAAAAAAAAAAGAATCAAGTTCACAAAAGTTTTTTATCCACTTTTTTACCTTCTCTAATATTTCTCTTTTTATTTATTCGTTTGTTTGTTTATTTAGTTCAAGAGAGAGAAAGAGAAGCATGCACAGGGGGAGCTGCAGAACGAGAGGGAGAAGCAGACTCCCCACTGAGCAGGACTCGATGCAGGACTCGAGTCCCAGGACCCTGGGATCATGGCTTGAGCCAAAGGCAGACGCTCAACTCACTGAGCGACCCAGGTGCCCTAAAAAAAAATTTTTTTAAGTAATCTCTACACCCAGTGTGGGGCTCAAACTTAGAACCATGAGATCAAGAGTCACATGCTCTACCAACCGAGCCAGCCAGATGCCCCCATAATATTTTTCTTCTTTAATCAGATTTTTATTCCTTAAATCCTACCAGAATCTTCTTTTTGCTGGCTTTCCTTTTCTGTTTTCTCTAGTCTCTTTAGGAACTCTTGATCCTTAGAAGCCAGAGAATTCATAACTTTCTCATTTTTTGCTGAGCATTTGGGGGAAATAAGAAAACTGAAGACTAGACCTCAGAAAAGGGTTCTTCAAAGCTCTCTAACTGCTCCTAGAATGAGGTGACCATTTTGCATTTAATGCATGCATACTTGCCACTGGGGTAGAAGGTGGCATATTGCCTTACCTTTAGCTGAGAGCTGTTGGTCCCTAAGAAACCTTGATGGAGAGAACATATGTGCTGTTTTGGGATTGACACATCAATGTTTCCAGTTCACAATTTAGACATTTGAGGGATGCTACTGACATACAAAGCCTCCCATTCCCATATAAGTTCTTTTGCCCAGTATTTTTTTTTTAATATATTTTTTTAAAGATTTTATTTATTTATTTATTAAGAAAGAGTGAGAGAGAGCAGGTCAGAGTGAGAAGCGGACTCCCCATGGAGCCGGGAGCCCAATGCGGGACTCGATCCCGGGACTCCGGGATCATGACCTGAGCCGAAGGCAGTCGCTCAACCAACTGCGCCACCCAGGGGCCCTCTTTTGCCCAGTATTAAGTTGTGAAGCAAGAGTAGAGCCATCCATAAATTGGTTGATTTAGACAAAAAGAATGTAGCAATTTTATGTGCAGCAAATTCTGACATACTTTGGTTTATTGTGAAGTCTGGAAAAAAAATGTTTTTATCACATTTTACCTGAGAGGTAAATCACATTATATCATAGCTTCAAAAAAAGTAATTCTCTAAAAAATCTGCCCTCTGCTTTACAGATTTTAAACCTTCTAACAGAAAAAGAAGTAAATATTGTTTTGCCAACACATTCCATTGTTCCAAGAACTTTTGTGCTTAAACCAGGAATGGTTCTGTTTTTGGGTGCCATAGGCCGCATAGATTTTCTGCAGGTAAGGAAAGTCTGTACTGTTAAGACATGACTTAGGATCACTTTAAGGATGCAGATATATGAACAAGATTGGCAAATTGTTGATAACTAGCTCATGAGTATATAGGAAGTTGATACTTTTTTTTTTTTTGCTTGTTAGAAAATGTCCATATTAAAAACTTGGGAAAAAGAAATGAGGAGGAAAAAACAAGTAGTAGTTCTCAAAAGCTAGATCTTCATTAGGCTATTGAATGCTCCATACAGCTTGGCATGAGGAAAAGATACTGTCTCCATCCTGTGGTATTGTTTCACATAGAAATCATAGGTTAAAAAAAAAAAAAATAGGTCCAACCTTTAGGTACAGGGTTAGTGTACATTAAATAAATCCCACACTTTAAGTTTTTTGGGTTTTTTTTTTTTAAGATTTTATTTATTTATTTTAACAGAGAGAGAACACAAGCAGGCAGAGAGGCAGGCAGAGTTAGAGAGGAGAAGGCCGAGCAAGGAGCAAGGAGCCCGATGCGGGACTCGATCCCAGGATGCTGGGATCATGACCCGAGCCGAAGGCAGTTGCCCAACCAACTGAGCCACCCAGGCGTCCCAGTTTTTTTGTTTTTAAGTAATCTCTACACCCAGTGTGGAGCTTGAACTCACAACTCCTGATCAAGTCCCATGCTTCACTGCCTGAGCCACACTTCTTTATATCCCAAGATACGTATACAATTATGTATGTGCTTTTTTGTTTGGTATTCCTTTACATAGCATCATTGTGGGATTTTAGAGTATTTATAGAATTGCTCCCTGTTTTCCCAAAGTGAGAAGAAAAAGGAAACATGGATGTATCCAGCAACAGTAAATGTAACTTGTAGGCCATTGCTATAGCGTATTTCTTGGGTTTTGTGTTTTCTCATAATTTGTTGGCAGTTTAGCCTTGCAACTTAAAACTCTTATATGCTTCATTAAAGCCTACAGAATGTTAAACCTAACTTTACACTAGCACAATTAAAGCATTTCCTTTTAACGTAGTATTTCCATATATATTCTTTTTTTCTTTTTTTTTTAAAAGTAGCCTGCACGCCCAGCGTGGAGCCCAGCATGGGGCTTGAACTCACGACCCTGAGATCAGGAGTCAGCTGCTTTAACTGAGCCACCCAGGCGCCCCCCCTTATGTATTTCCTTTAATTATATTTATTTACATCTCCATTTAACTTATAAAGGGAGCTTGATTTTTTGGGGGGAGTGGTAATTGACTAATTTGTAATATGTGGGTTTTTTGCAAGTTTTTCATTCTGTAAAATAACTTATTTTTTTCCTTTCTTAAGGGGAATCAGTCGGCTTGGTTTACAGTTGTGGCTTCCAACCTCCTCCCTGTGCATATTACTTCCTTTGACAGGGCAGATACTGTGTATCAGAAGCATGCTGGTGATACATTACTCAAGGTGAGGCAACCCACTGAAGATTGCACAGTTAGACTAACCTACCCTGTGACAGTCCCACAGCCCTGCTAAGAAAGCCTTTGTTGGACATACCATTTTTGTTATATGATCAGCTAGCTCTCTCTTCCCCTATTCTGCTCGAGGATTTTGGCTACAAAGTAAAGTGGGCCCTATAAGAAAAGGGATGTTGTTTGGACTGATCCTAGAATAGCTGCAGACTTGTGTTTTCTCTAAACTACTCTGGCCAATACTGTAACCACAAGTGGGTACTTCAATTTAAATAAAATTTAAAATTTAGTTCCTTAGCTGCACTAGCTACTTTCCGACTGCCCAGCAGTCACATCATTGCAGAAAATTGTATTGGTTTAATGCTGAGTGAAGAGAAGCTACACAGTTTCTCACCGCTGGGGGCATTCCTGGCATCCAGTGAACAGACCAGGGATAATGGTGAACATCTTGCAGTGCACAAGATGGACCCTCACAACAAAGAATTACCTAGTCCAAAATGTCCATAAGGCCAATGTTGAGAAGTCCTGGGCCTGGTGGAAAAGCTCTGCTCCCAGGTTCTTAATCCCAGACACTTACAGATTATCCTAGCTTTTTACTCCTGCTCTCTTGGTTCCTTTCCACCCCTGTAAGTACGCTACAGTTTCTCACATCTTTTAAAAACAAAACAAAACTCAGTGTCCTGCTTATTCCTTCTTTTATAGTCAATATCACATGTGCTCCTCCTGTCCCATCCTCTGCAGTCCCTGTTTGGCCCTTACTGTATCACTGAAATTGTTCTTACTAAATTCACCAAATACCGCGTGGGAAGTGTTTTCAGCTTCATAAGGCATTACGTACATGCAGTTAATGGACAGGGTCTGTTGTACAACGTTGAAGGTCACTGGAGCCAGACTGGGTTCAAATGGTTTGTTCCACCACTTCACAAAGCTAGGTGACTGTCATACCTGCATGACAAGGGTGTGGCGAGGACTGAGTACCGGGGCACTGCTGTAAGTGCTGTGTGTTTGTGATGATGATGGTGATGATGATGGTGTTGGTGGAACGCCTCTACAAAAATACCAGGTGCATCCAGCAGAGGTGATTTAGTATTAACTAATGCTTATACAGCTGAATATAAGCCAAAACCCATATTATACACCTGCCCTTCAAAGAGGCTAAAGATAAACCTGACATGAGAAGTAAATGCTTCTTTGTCTCTGTATTTCCTAAGAAAGCCAGACTGAAATGAAAACTCCATTGAAATAATGCCCTAAAGTGAATATTCCAGAGACTTATTGGATTTGCAGGGTGAGTGAGCACAGAAAGGCTCTCAGCAATATAGGACCTATTGGTTTTTCTACACTTAAAACCCTTTTGTTGTCCTGTTACATTTGCTCACTTTTTAGTGAGCAAAAACAATAATAATTGTTTTACAACTATTAACAAAAACAATTACTAAACAATTTACAGTTATTTTACAAAAACAATAATACACGAGTTGAAATACAGCTGGAGACCTACAGGAAAGAAGACTTCCTTAATTTGATATGGCTCTCATAAAAATGAATTCTGTGGTTCTCTACCCCCATGCATCTGTGTAGTTTTCAGAATGAACATGTCTGATACTTTCCAAAGCAACAGTTCCCAGCCTTCTCTCCCACTGTAACAGAAATGTGTTTTTTGGGCTACTCTGAGACTCATTCTTGCCTCCTGGTTTTCTTACCTCCCAAACTAAAGTCAACCCTGCCTCCTAATTGTCACTGAATCCAGCCTCCCAATTCAAGCTGTAATCCGATTTCATTAGGCTGTTCTTGAGATCCTGAAGTATTTTCTTAGCTTCTAGCTTTTATTGCCCTCCCACCTCCAACCTAAATACACCTCCACGGCCACTAAAGCAGTGGTTCTCAACCAAGGTTGACTTTTGCCCCAGGGGACATTTGACAATGACTGGAGACATTTTTGTTTTTCCCAACTTGGTGGATCCTGAGTAGATGCCAGGGGTGCTGCTAAAAAATATACAATGCCCAGGACAGCCTCCCCACTCCCTCCCCAGCAAAGAATTATTCAGCCTAAAATGTCGATATTGCAAAGTTAAGACACCCTGCACCACAGAGATCTTTCAAAAATACAAAGCGGGCCACAGTACTTTTTTATTCCTATCTCTATTCTTTTTCCTGCTTATAATTCCTTGGTAGTTCCTGAGAACTAAGAAATCACTGAGAAATCTAAACGGATAGCCTCATCACTAATACACACTCATACACAGACTTAACATACCCTACACAGTTCAACTCCCGTTCCCTGAACTCATCATCCTTTTTCCTGTTTTTGTGTCTATACGTGATGCTAACCCAGAATACTGTTCCAGTAACTCCAACCTACTTCTCAAAATACTGCTCAGATACTGCTTCTTCAGTAATGTTTTCCTCAATGAAAACATGTTCATTACTCCTTGCTCCACAACCATAGTACTAATAGACATCTCCCGTCACATTCCTTACCTCATAATTTGTTTACGTGTTATTTCCACCTTCTGACCCCTTTGGGCGCAGGGACCATATTGTAATATCTATCTTGTGTCCCTAGTGTTCCATTACTGGATGATTAATAAGTAATCATCCAGTTACTTCCCATTCATGGACACAGCTGTAAGCAGAGGCTGACCCTTACCCATTATACACATACCCTTCACTTGTAATGAGGCGGGAATTAATCTTTGAGGCCAGCCAGGCCTATGAGAACTAAGGTATTTTGAAGGCTGTTACCTTAATTGCCAAACATTACTCTGGAAAGCTTTATGGAGGGCTGTACAAATAGTATGAACTAAGAAAATAAGATGCTGCCATCAGGAGGTTACCACTAGACTCACACCTGCAGCTCTTGGCACTGGGATCTATAGGCTTCGTCTCACAGAGCTCCCATGCCTTTCATTTGAACAGGAAGTGATTTGGGGTTTTCAGTAGCTGAGAATATTTATCTCAATGGCAGGTTCCAATGGGTGGAAAAGAACGAATGGCAGGATTTCCTCCTCTTGTTGGTGAAGACATTACATTAAAAGAAGGACTTGGGGAATCTGAAGCAGTGGCTGACATCAAGTTTTCCTCTGCAGGTAATTTTATATCAGGCACTTTTAAAAAGTGAATAAAGTAGCCTTAATGACTGCCAGTTTATTTTTATAGAAATGTGCATTTAACTGACACACTGTGGATTTTAAGAAATACGTACTAGTTTATTCATTAAATGCAACCTACTGTAAAAATAAGTTTGTACCTTTTTGCAAATGCAAGCTTTCTTATAAGATAGAGCAAAAGAGGGGCACCTGGCTCAATCATTAAGCCTCTGTCTTTGGCTCAGGTCATGATCGCAGGGTCCTGGGATCGAGCCCCTGCATCGGGCTCCCTGCTCAATGGAGAGTCTGCTTCTCCCCCTACTTATGCTCACTCTCTCTCTCCTGTCAAATAAATAAAATCTTAAAACAAAACAAAACAAAAACAGAGCAAAAGAGAGCAGTAGCCTACTTTGAGAGCAGTAGCCTCCATGTTGAGCTTGAGCTTGGTGTTTTGAATAAGATGGTTGCTAACAGCATTTTGTGTTCTGTCGCTTACCTGCATAGGTTGGGTTGCAGTAACACCTCACCTTAAGGACAGACTGCATCTCCGAGGCTACACACCTCAAGGAACGGTTCTGACAGTCCGGCCCCCTCTCTTGCCACATATTGTTAACATCAAAGGAGAGCGCCTCAGGAAAAGCGTGGCCTATAAAACCAAGAAGCCTCCTTCCCTTGTGTACAATCTGCAGAAGAAGAAAAAATAGCTAAATAGGTGACGTTGATCTTGTTCACACTATCTTTTCTACTAGACAATACATATGTTGAATTGTATTAAATATAATTATAATAAAGCTCTCTTTGCTCCCACCCTTTAAACCACCCAGGACTGTGCCTGTTTGTAATGTGTGGAATTTGTAAATACAAGTTATTTTTTTGCAAGGTATGTATATGTACGTATTTGCGACCCAAAAATCCCTAAAAAGAAGTTCAGCTACATTCAAGTTTCTTGCACTATTTATTTATTAAGACCAGTTGTTGGGGCGCCTGGCTGGCTCAGTCAGAGAAGCATGCAACTCTTGATCTCAGGGTCATGAACTGAGCCCACGTTGGGGATAGAGATTACAAAAAAATAAACTTTAAAAAAAGAAAAGAAGACCAGATGTCATTTCTTGCAGCCTAGTTGAGAGAGCAACACAACAGTTGGCATATGAAAAAATGGCAAAAAATGAATTTGTCCAGAATATATTGGCCTAAGTAAGCTAGACGTGAACAGGTGCCTCTGTTCCATACAGTCATCCAGGTATCCAACTGGTGGAACACTCCATGGCTTCGTCTCTAGGTCTAAGGTGATAACTCAGGTTGTCATCCCTTCCTAGCAAGTGGCAAGAGGGAAAGTGAGTAAAAACACAGTTTGCCTATTTCAAAGAAGGGGGAAAGGTTGGAAATTGCACACATTTCATACTGTCCATTGGTCAAGTCATGGTCAGACCTACTCACAAGAGAGCTGTTGGGGGAAATGGAGACCATTTAGGGGTTTTATTACTTAAGGGAGAATGAACACTCACCCTATAGAACAGATACCCTAAGAATAGATACTCTACATAATCCTACCTGAGAATCTTAAGGCTCAGGTTATATCTTTCTGGCATCCAAAGTATATTCTGCAAATATCAGAGCACTTTTAACCATTTTATCAACAGCTGCCTGTATATACTGTATAACGTTACATTGGTCAGAAGTCTACCTTTTATTCCGAGCTGAGTAAGTAGCACTGTGGCAGTATACAGTGAACTTCTGGCAAGTCCTGGATCCCAATGTTGAGGTAAATGCTGGTGGGATAGCTGGCCAGAAGTGCAGTCAGATCCATGTACTTCCTGTAGACTAAGGTTTACCATAAAATTAATAGACGTACCTATGTTCTCAGTCAACGGGTATCCCCCAGCCTGCATCTCACTAATACAGTTTAGAATAAATGGTTAGCATTTTAAGATGCAACTTAAAAACTAGATCTGGCTTTCATCATGTTTCTTTTTTTTTTTTTTCTTTGGATGGTTAAGGAATTTTTTAAATTTTTTTCATTGAGATATAATTTATTTTTTATTGAGATATAATTGACCTATATTATTTCAGGTGTACAACATAAAGCTTCAGTATTTGCATGTCTTACAGAATGATCACTACAATAAATTTAGTTAACATCCATCCCCATACATAGTTAACATTTTTTTCTTTTGAGAACTTTTAAGATCTACTCTTACAAATTTACAAATATACAATACAGTGTTATTAACTACAGTTGCCACATTGCACATTACATCCCCAGGACTGATTTATTTTATCAATGGAAGCTTGTACCTTTTAACCCCTTTCACCCCAAGACCATTTTTTTTTTTTTTTAAAGATTTTATTTATTTATCAGGAAAGAGAGAGAGTGAGAGAGAGCACGAGAAGGGAGAAGGTCAGAGTGAGAAGCAGACTCCCCATGGAGCCGGGAGCCCGATGTGGGACTCGATCCCGGGACTCCGGGATCATGACCTGAGCCAAAGGCAGTCACTCAACCAACTGCGCCACCCAGGGGTCCAACCCCAAGACCATTTTTAAAACAACCATATTTACCCAGTTACTTGAGATACCACCTTGATTATCTATGAAGTTTTTTTTGTCTGGTGTTTGGTCTACTTTTGGACTTTCTCTGCTGTTCTTTAGATATATCTGTCAATTTATGCATCAGTTCTGTATTCTTCATATTAGAGCCTTTGTAGTTTTTTTTATTAAAATATAACGTATTGGACGCCTGCATGGCTCAATGGGTTAGAGCCTCTGCCTTCGGTTCAGATAATGATCTCAGAGTCCTGGGATCGAGTACCGCGTCGGGCTCTCTGCTCAGCAGGGAGCCTGCTTCCCTTCTCTCTGCCTGCCTCTCTACCTACTTGTGATCTCTCTCTCTCTCTGTCAAATAAATAAAATCATATGTATATAATGTATTATTTGCTTCAGGGGTACAGGTCTGATGAATGGATAAAGAAGATGTGGTATATATATATACAATGGAATACTATGCAGCCATCAAAAAATGAAACCTTGCCATACAGGGTATTATGCTAAATGAAATAAGTCAATCAGAGAAAGACAATTATCCTATGATCTCTCTGATATGAGGAATTTGAGAGGCAGGACGGGGAGTAGTGGGGGTAGGAAAGGAAAAAATGTAACAAGATGGGACCAGGGAGGGAGACAAACCATAAGAGACTCTTTTTTTTTTTTTAAGATTTTTTAAATTTATTTATTAGAGAGAGAGACTGAGAGTGAAGGTCAGAGGGAGAAGCAGACTTCCCGCAGAGCCGGGAGTCCGATATGGGACCCGATCCCGGTACTCCGAGATCATGACCTGAGCCGAAGGCAGTTGCTTAACCAACTGAGCCACCCAGGCGCCCACCATAAGAAACTCTTAATCTCAGGAAACAAACTGAGGGTTGCTGGGGTTTGGGGAGGGAGGGATAGGGTGGCTGGGTTATGGGCACTGGGGAAGGTATGTGCTATGGTGAGTGCTGTGAAATGTGTAAGACTGATGATTCACAGACCTGTACCCCTAAAGCAAATAATACATTATATGTTCATCATGTTTCAAAGTAAATACTATTGGCATCTTGGGGAAGGGAGTTCTTCATGTGAAAAACTGCATTTCAATATGCCAGCCTCCCTCATCCCCACATAGTAAACGCCAGTAACAGCTCCCCTACAACTCCCCATTAGTCATTGGACAAACAGAAGTACCTCTTGGGCACCTGGGTGGCTCAGTCGGTTAAAGGTCTACCTTTGGCTCAATTCATGATCCAAGGTCCTGGGATCAAGTTCTGTATTGGGCTCCCTGCTCAACAGGAAGTCTGCTTTTCCCACTGCTCCTCTCCCCTGCTCATGCTAGCTCTGTCTCTCAAAAATAAATTTAAAATCTTTAACAAAAAAAAAGTACCTCTCACATTTCCAAGCCCACCCTCTAGAGGGCGGTAGCCTCCCAAATTGAGAAAATCATTTCTAGTTTTTATTTTGGAAAAATTGAAATACCATTAATTTCACAAGTTTAAAATCTGGCATTTGTATAGAAATATAGAACTTAAGAACTGATGCTGCTGTCATTACCCCCAATAACTTCCAAATATTTTGGAAAGCAAAACATTCCTCCTTATCGTCTCTAGGCTTTTAGGCCTCTTAACTAACAAAGATCTAGTTTTTCAGTGTTCTTAATTCAGACTCCCAGATCTCTTTTAACGCTAGAATTCAATGGTTTTGTTTTATAAAGCTTGACTGATACAGGTGTTCCAGGTACCTTGCTAGAAGTTTCAAACAGTACAGTTTACTAGGCAAGTTTAGTTTCCCTGGTTGTATTAGTTAATATCTTCAGGTCTTCATTTTCTCACCTCTAAAAGGAGGGAAAGACATTAGATTTTTCTCAGTCCCTGTATAATTCTCAGCAAAAACAGGCAGGAAAGTTAGGAAAGAATGTAGCCATCTCCATACCCAGATAGTCAAGACTTCTGCTAGGATCTGTGTTACTTGACTCCCTATTCTGCCAACCTAATGCAGCCCAGGATCACTGCTGGTAGATTCAATGGCTCCACAGTGGACTTAACTTTAAGAAAGTTCTTACTGTGTTGGTTGCCCAGCTTTAGTCAGCTTAATGATACTTTTTAATCCAGTAATCTAGTGTGAAGACCTCCCTTGAATCAGTAATCATTTCCACGGTGGCAGCACGCAGGAATAAGAGGAGAAACTAATGGCAGCGTGTCAAGACAGCCCACTCACTTTTCCACAGAACAGAGGCCGTTTTGAGTGGCTAGAAAACAATTAAGCAGTTTAAACTAGATCATTGACAAGTTCTGCAGCTTTGTGGCGTTCAGCATGTCACCTCTTTCGCATTCACCTAAAGGAAGTAAAATATGTGCCATCAAAGGTTTTTGACTTCTATGTAACATTAAACTTAAAGTTGTTGTTTTTTTAAGTTATACCTTATCTCTCCTTTCCCCCTCCTTGAAACAGCAGCATTTTCTTCCAAGTTCCTGAAACAAAGTTTAACACATTTTGTAGTTTTAATCACCATAAATGGCCATCAGAACTTTACTGTGTCGTTCCCCAGAGTCTGAATTTGTTTATTTACTCGCGACGCTCACTTCCCATGACAACCAAAGAGAGGTTGAGCACAGATGCAATCCTGTGTGCTTGTGCTTCAGACACTTCTTACGAAATGGAGATCAAGGCCAGTTTCCTGCGGTGACTAACTGGGAGCTCCCGCTGTGCCAGCCGGGCCAGAGCGGCTATTGCTTCACGGAGTAGGCACCCAGCACTCAAGCCGGGGTGAGCTGTTTCGTAGGCTGCCTCTGATCATTTATCCTGGCTTCCCTCCCACTTGGCTCTGTCTTGTGGAGCAATAGAATCATTTCCATTCTTTCTCAGACTGTTCCATTTTCTCTTGGCTGCTTTCCTCCTCCCAGGGGGATTGTTTTCTCAACTGTCAAAGAGTAATGCTTAAACATTAAAAACAAGACCTCACACTCATGTGAATCGAATGGGGAGTATCTCTGCCTGCTCCTAACGTCTCTGTGTCATGTCTGCCCCATTAATGTCCTGTACTGATAGGGGAGCGGTTCAAGATTAATATTTTAATACCATATAGGAATGATTTCCCCCTTCAGGTCAAAGAGCACATTTTGTACAAGAGGTTCATGATCTGAATATTCATGATCTGAATATTTCTAAGTCTGTCTAAAGCATCCTTAAAATATCCATGGTTTGGACCCCCAGGTTCCTGTTTTTTAAAAGCTTCCTTTTCTCTCCCAAATAATTCTCATTTACCTTGTAGGTAATCAACCTAGTGGGATAATTTCTTTGGTCTTAATATTCTCTCAGTTAGATGCAATAGATATGATGCTTGGTCATAGACATTATCAGTACTTCTAGCCAGTAGCTGTGGTAAATCTGAAAAGCTGGACCACACACACACATAAACATATACACAAAAGATAGACATGCGTTGGAGAACACATCATCAGGTGATCTGGGAAGTGAAAGACTGCCAAGATCTTTTCTATCTTTTCAGTAAGCCCCTGGAAAATAGCAGGCGTTCAATGCATAATTGAACAAATTAGGAGAATGAGGGGGTTTTCTTGTTTGATTGGTTGGGTTTTGCCTTCCCTGGAAAATAGCAACAGAGTCGACTTGAATTTGCTTAGTAGAGGGGCACCTGGGTGGCTCAGTTGGTTAAGCATCTGACTCTTGATTTTGGCTCAAGACATGATCTCAGGTTTGTGAGATCGAGCATCACCTTGGGCTCTGCACTGGGTGAGTGTGGAGCCTACTTAAGATTCTCTCTCTCTCTCTCTCTGCCCCTACCCTCCAACATGGCACATGTGCACTCTCAAAAAAATTTTTTTTTGCTTATTAACATTTGCATTCTTCTAGGGTTTCTTCCTTTCCTGCATAAGGGCACCACTTCATGGTAGTTGTATTTTAGACTATTCATGGTTGCTATGATCATATGCTAGCCCATACATCTTTTTATTCCTTTACATTATAATAACAGTGGCTATCTTTTATATAGCACATACAATGGGCCAGGCATTCTTTTTAAGTGTTTTACATATATTAGCTGCATCCCTACTACAGCAAACTCCATGTGGGAGATACTAGTATTATCTGCATTTACAGATGGGGAAACTAAGGCACAAGTAACTTACCCAGGGCCACTCAACTAATGAACAATGGAGCTGTGATTCAAACGATCCCAAGCTAAGTTCAGCACCCCTGTGGGTTTAATTATACAGGGAAACTGACTTTTTCCCCTTTCATTGTACAGTTCTATGGATTTCAATATATTTAGGTTTGTGTAACAACCACCGTAATCGGGCTACAGAACAGTCCCATTCGATAGCACCCAGGTTTCTAACCTCTACACAATACTTCCTCTATACATGGGAACACATCACAAGTCTAAAGAAGAGAACTTTTCAACCTCAGTGGGGAAACATGTTATCTCAGAAAGGCCACTTTGAAGACCTCCAAAGGCCATGACACAATTTCCATGGAAACTCTGTAAGTGACACTTAATTCTTTTTGGCTTCCTTTGAATCCTACTATGCACAATTCTACTGTAAGAAGAGTATTTCTCAGGGCTAGGGCAGAGTGTGTGTGTAATGTGCTGTCTTACTTCAGCAATGCTGAACAAACGTCAAGTGTCCCGGTGTGATTTCCTTGCTCTCTTACCATCAGATAGCTTTAAATCAACTGTGCTTTCGTGGCTGGCTGGGAATCTTTTCACAGTGCTAGTGAGCTTTGCCAAGTACCACGGACAGATCACAGCATGAGTGGAGATCCTGACCCACAATTCTGATTAAGAAAATAGTAAATCACACAGGAAATCTGGAATGCAAACATCCAAAGAATTATACCACTAAACTACCAAAGAAAAGAAACAGACTTTTAGTCCTGACTCTACTAGTGACATAGAATTAGAACTGTGTTAGAACAGAACTTTATTCACAAATCAAATGACTTCGAATACCAAATTGATTTGGTCCTGAACTGGTTTAAATGGACTCGCCTTTTCTACTTGTATAGCACTCATTGTATTCCTCATTTTTACATCTTACTTTCACTAAAAGGGAATCCTGGTTGCCCAACTGAAGACTTTCTATTATCTCCAGTTTTTCTCAGCATTTAACATCAGGCTTAAAAAAGTTTTTTTCCTGTCTTTGACTTTAAACTCCATGATTACTCAACAGGAAGAAAAATTAGAGAAATGGGACTACTTTTCCCTAAAATGCCAGATAAGAGATGTATTTTGCTGAAACACTAGCTAAAGAAAACATCTTTTTCACTG
The DNA here is from genome assembly GCA_028533885.1 of Nasua narica. Taxonomy (NCBI): domain Eukaryota; kingdom Metazoa; phylum Chordata; class Mammalia; order Carnivora; family Procyonidae; genus Nasua; species Nasua narica. The sequence goes on along the minus strand of CM052800.1, from coordinate 39,738,765 downwards.
AACAAATAAAGCTATTATGTAAAGGGATGCCTGGGTGGCTCAGTGGGTTAAAGTCTCTGCCTTTGACTCTGGGTCCTGGGATCAAGCCCCACCTCAGGCTCTCTTCTCTGCAGGGAGCCTGCTTCCTCCTCTCTCTCTGCCTGCCTCTCTGCCTACTTGTGATCTCTCTCTCTGTCAAATAAATAAATAAAATATTTTTTAAAAAAAACTATTATGTAAAGCTAATTCTGAGAAATGTGAAATTTTTCAGCATGGGAACTTGGATGATACTCTTTAACAAAGGAAAACTATGCCTAATGGTCCCATTTACCCACTAACTCTCCCAATAGGCATGAGTTAAGTCACTTCTAGGTAGTTGCTTGTTTGTTAATTGGAAATGCTTTTTTTTCTCTTTAAGATTTTATTTATTTATTTAAGAGAGAGAGAGAGAGATCACGAGCAGAGGGGAAGGGCAAAGAGAGAACCAGGCTCCCCTCTGGGCAGGGGGCCCTACAGGGGGCTCCATCCCAGGACCCTGGGATCATGACCTGAGCCGAAGGCAGATGCTTGACTGACTGTGCCACCCAGGCGCCCCGAAAATGCTTTTTAATTAACTGGATTGAGGGCATTGCTAGATTTGAATCCTTATCTATCGCTGGGTAACAAACTAAGTGACAAACCAAAACGAAGTGACTTTACACGGACATTTATTTGCTCCCATTCCTTAGTTCAGCAGTTTAATCTAGGCTCAGCTCAGTGACCCTTCTGCTCTGTAGGGACATGCACTTGCACAGCTCACTCTCCATCAGGAGCTCCAGCTGGGATGGTTGTAATAGCTAGGAAACCTGGGCCTTTTTCCAGCGGTCACTTTTTCTACTGGGTCTCACCCTCAAGGTGACAGCGTTCAGAAAGAGCACAAGATAAGAGACAAGGCCTCCCGGGGCTGAAGCTCAGAAGCCACATGTCACTCTGCTGCAGTCTATTGGTCAAAACAAGTCACAATGGCAGCACAGATGCAAGCTGATTGAACGGGCTACAAAGAATCTGTGCACCAGATTTTATCCACAAGTATCTGGCATATTGATCACCTTGAGGAAAATGCAGCATAACATTCTATCTACTCTAACAACCTTATGAAGAGAATCCACTGTAAATCTACAAAATAAGAAATTCGGTGCTATTTTAAATTTACCTGCTATATGTACCCATATGTCAGGTACCTATAGCAGCTATGTGACTGAGGAAAGAAGGGAGGAAAAGGCTATGGAACATTGATGCCACCATAAATCTTTTAGGAATATTTTTTTTTAAAGATTTTACTTGTCAGAGAGAGAGAGAGAGAGAGATCACAAGCAGGGGGAGGGGTAGAGAGAGAAGCAGGCTCCCCGATGACCAAGGAGCCCAATGCGGTATTCAATCCCAGGCCCCCTGGATCATGACCCAAGCAGAAGGCAGATGCTTAACCGACTCATTTTTTTAAGATTTTATTTGAAAGAGAGAGCATGTGAAAGTGCATAACCAGGGATAAGGGCAGAGGGGGAGGGAGAGGGGAGAAGCAGGCTTCCTCACAAACAGGGAGCCCGACTCAGAACTCGATCCCAGGACCCGAACATCACAACCTGAGCTGAAAACAGACACCCAACCTACTGAGCCACCCAGGTGCCCCAGGACTATTGTTTTTAACTGTGCATGTATTACTTTCATAAACTTTGAGTGAAAAAAAAAAATCAATTCAGATTCAATTCTAGCCTATCTCTACCCCCATGGAGCACTTAAGAGTCAAAGAAAACTTACCTCAGGAAGTCAGCTATTTACAAAGAAGGGAAGGTAATGAGAACACAGAAATGAAGGAACTTGCTATCTTGAAACAGTGTCCTATTGCTCTCCAAGAAGGAAAAAATGAGGTTTGAGGCAGAATCCAAGCTGAGGATCCTGAGGCCCCAGAAACTCTTTCTTCCCCGGCTCTACAACCAGGGTGAGGGGTGGAGTGATATGAGGTTGTAACCCCTCTTTGACTCCTAGCCACCTACCAGCATTTTTTTTTTAAAGATTTTATTTATTTATTTGACAGAGAGAGATCACAAGTAGGCAGAGATGAAAGCAGAGAGGGCGCCGAGCAGAGAGCCACCCAGGCGCCCCAGTATTTCTTGATCTCTGTCTCTCCCACCTTTTTACAGTCCTGTGGGAGGACGCTGGGTCCTGGCTTACACTGGAGCTGGAGAGGGCTGGGGAGGGACAGGAAGCAGAAGTAATAACACAGGCAGTCCCAATTGCTCCTAAAGCCAGTGGTCAAGGCTTTACTAGAACTGTACACTGGGATATCTAGAAATTTGACAAAGTATTAGTTTAATTTCTATCCCACTAGAGAGATGCCCCTCCCTCCCCCGGGAGCCTGTGAGGTAGTGTTACTGCCAAGGACAAGATGAAGAGAGAAATGCCTATTACTATTACTGCTATCAGTGTTCTATAACTGCTTACTGGTCAACAATAAATGAAACATGGAAGGACAGCACAAATAGAAGCTTATGTTGTTTTTAAAAAGGTTTAAAAAAGGGGTGCCTGGGTGGCTCAGTGGGTTAAAGCCTCTGCCTTCGGCTCGGGGCATGATCTCAAGGGTCCTGGGATTGAGCCCCGCATCGGGCTCTCTGCTCAGCGGGGAGCCTGCTTCCCCCTCTCTCTGCCTGCCTTTCTGCCTAGTTGTGATCTCTCTCTGTCAAATAAATAAATAAAATCTTTTTTAAAAAACACAAACACTTGGTGTCCAGCGGGCACCAAGAGTGTAGGTAGAAACCCATGTCAGGGACATCTGCTGCTCTCCTTCCTTCCTGCTGCGTAGAGTGGACAGCCTATTACTGTAGGTGTCCACCACTCCCAGTCAATTCTGGGAGACGTGCAGGCACTGCCAAGTATCTGCAACTTGTGATATTCTAATCAATGGATCAGACAGGACAAATACCAAGGCCTATAATACAGCAGGGCCCAAGAATCAAGTGCATTTTCAAATAAATCCAGCTCTCAACTTTAAACTATGACCTATTCTTATGCTTTCAAGTAGCTACCTGCAGAGGCACCTGGGTGGCTCAGTGTGTTAAGCATCTGGCTCTTGGCTTCGGCTCAGGTCATGATCTCGGGGTCATGGGAACAAGCTCTATGTCCAGATCCAGCTCTGAGCTCAGCTCGGGAGTCTGCTTCACATTCTTTCCTTCCTTCCCTCTTCCCCTCTGCTCCTTCCCCAGCTCACACTCATTTTCTAAAATAGATCTTTAAAATATATGTATATTTTAGGGGCGCCTGGGCGGCTCAGTGGGTTAAAGCCTCTGCGTTCGGCTCAGGACATGATCTCAGAGTCCTGGGATCAAGCCCCACATCAGACTCTCTGCTCAGCAGGGAGCCTGCTTCCCCCTCCCTCTCTGCCTACTTGTGATCTCTCTCTGTGTCAAATAAATAAAATCTTAAAAAATAATAATAAATAAATTATATATATATATATATATATATATATATATATGGCTACCCACATAATATAGTGGCTTATCTAAAAATGCCAGCCTAAAAAAAATATGCCCAGTTTATGCCACCTTAGAACTAGGCTTAAGTAGGATTAGGGCACAAAATCCTTTTATCCCAGTTTACTTTTGTTTCAAATTAATCTACGGATGGTTAGCTTCTCAGACGGTCTTCGGTAAATATAAACTGATTATTACTTATGATAGAAGGAAGCCTGTTTGAAGAGTGCCCTTCTCATTATGTTTATAGGCCACTGTACATTGAGAACATTCAGATTAGGCGGATATCCTTTCGATCACTTCTAATTGCTCCTTTTACTTTTGTGACATCCATTTCCCCACATGTTCTTCACTTAATCAAAAAGGCAGTGTGGCACAGACCTGCCACTTCCTACTGTGACATCGAGCAATGTGCTTGTCTGCAGGATGCAATGTGGGAGAAACAACCTACTTCGTGATGGTGAGGAGGGTTCAGTTAATGTGATGTGCGTGGAACTGTGCTTGGTCCTTAAAAAAGTACTCATACTCCTAGATGCTAAGACAGGATCTCCAAGTCCATGCAGTGTTCCCAATGACTTATCGGTTGTCTCACATGGATTATGAAATCAGCCATTTTCTTTCTCTCCAACAGCTTCTTTTAATTGAATTTCATTTTTCTGTGCACAGGGAACAGAACATCAGAAAAATTGTTCTTTTATGCCAGTAAGATTCCCATTGGGCTCCCCACACGGGTCAAATGGACGTGGCCCAGGTTGTTATATCTTATGCTCAAATTACAATTCCTTAATATGCCATTATATGGGTAATACACTAAATTAAACATTCCAAATATATGTCTTCTGTGTAAAAAAAAAAAAAAAGCTTTAGCATGAAAAGTGCAAAATTTGATTACTACTAGAAAACCTGAAAGAAGTTCTACCTTAATAAAACAAGCATAAACACGATTTGCAAGACTGTAAGAAATAATGGGTCCTCTGAACCTTACTTCATATGGTTTCCACTCTCAAAATACTTTCAGGTTGTCAACTAATTTTGGCAATAAGGATGTCAGAAAAATAGGCATTAAAGAGACTAAAACATGACACATTCACCCTTTGGTACATTATGCAATAGTTACAAAGAATGAGGAAGTTCTTAACTACTGACAAAGATCCCCAAATTCTGCAAACTGCAAAATATCAATAATCCCACTTGTCAAAAGCATAGAAACCAAACATTTGAATATGTATACAGATAGGGAGGTAAAGATTAACAGTAAACCATTAGAAGTAGTTAAATCTAGAGAACAAAGGAACAGGAAGAGAGCCAGTCAAGATGGATTTTAACTTATTTTTTAAGAGAATTGTTTCACATGCATTATATGATTTTTAAACAGCAACTAGGGCACACACACAAAGAAAATAAAAGGCGTGGTATTTCAAAATTAATATAAGAATCAGGATACTTTAAGATTGCCCCTTCCGGTGGTAGATTCTTGGCCACTTGTAAATTTCCACCTGCAGTTCATCCCTTAAGACACTCCAGAAAGTTTCCATAATTTTATAGTACTGTTATGACTTAAGAAGAGAGAAATTTGATATATCTGAGTTTTGAAGCATTTGGTCATAAGTAAGAATCTTCAGTGTATTAAGACTAGTAAGTCTCATGAAGGGAGCCAAAGGGCACCCCCCACCCCCACTGGCTGAATTGTAGTAAAGTGAATGACTGCCAGATAACACAAAAAACAAGAACTGAGGTCTACCTTCTGGAAAAGCTCTTCAGGACAGAACACCAGCGAACAAAGAAGGTATAATTGATTCAAGCAAAAATAATTATATGCTAAAATCACTGGGTTTGTTGATAGTTTCAATATATTCTCCCACAGAATATTATGAAGGGGAAAAATATAATAGAGAAATCTGGTGGACAATACCTGAACCAAGTAAAAAAGTTAACACCAATAATGGGACAAAATGACACGAGGTATGCCATCTGTAATGCACCAATATTTAGTATTCCTGCCAAAATGCATAACTTGAATTGAGGTATGAGGAAACTATTAGAATAATCTAAATTAAGGAACATTCCTTAAACAGCTGGCATGGCATGAACTCTTCAAACTCTTACATTGTGAAGCAGCAGCTAGGAAATTGTTCTAAATTATAGGCAACTGAAGAGATGAGACAAGTAAATGCAATAGGTAAATAGGAACAAGGGGATTGTTAAAGGTTAGTGTTAAGACATTTGGCACAATTTGAACATAGATTGTAATATAAATACTGTATCAATCTTAAAAGTCCTAAATTCGATAACTGGAGTGTGGTTGTGCAAAAGAATGCCCTTATCCTTAGGAGACACAAACTGAAATATTCAGGGATAAAGGGGTATGCCACTTCATTTCTGGTGGTTCAGCAAATCATACATATATAACATAGAGAAATCAAATATGAGTGAATTCAAATGAGGGCACACAACATTTCAAGGTACATTGCTACAATTTCTCTAAGTTTGAACCTTTCTCAAAATAAAATTTCTTAACAAAGTCTCTTTCTCAAGATTTACTATTTCTGGGCGCCTGGGTGGCTCAGTGGGTTAAAGTGGGACTTCTGCCTTTGGCTCAAGTCATGATCTCGGGGTCCTGAGATCGAGCCCTGCATTGGGTTCTCTGCTCACAGCAGGGAGCCTGCTTCCCCCGGCCCCCGTTTGCCTCTCTGCCTACTTGTGATCTCTCTCTGTGTCAAATAAATAAAATCTTAAAAAATTTTTTTTACTATTTCCTGCTACTTGGGTTGATTCTCCTTGCATCCAGAAAAATACCCTCCTCTAGGAACCAAGAGATTTATGCATTATCAGAATTTAAAAACATCAGTAAACCTACCATAATAAATTAATTTAGCTAAAATCAAGAAGAAACATACAGAAACACATGCCACATATACAATTCTTGGCCTGGGCAACTATTTACTCCACCAAGGACCAGATACAATTTTAGCTGCTTAATAAAGCAGTGAACATAAAAGCATTCTGACTCCTTAGATATTATAACATAGTTTGACATAAAAGCCCACATACTACTTTAATATTAAAAGCTGTTTTTCAAGACAAGCAGGTGAATTACATGACTTCCTTATGCCCAGAGGAAGGACTTCACGTATTTAATGTTACTTGGTTTGTCATATAATGAAAGAAGTTCCAGTAAAACTATATACCAAGCACCAGGCTAAATGCTTAATAAGCACTCAACACTCAAAGTCACTCCATGGATAGAAATTTCCATGTATCTTTTATAGATCAAGAAATAGGTTCAATAAAGTTAAAATGGTTTGCCCATTTTATACTGGTAAGGAAGAGAGGCCCATTGTGAAACCGTCTCTAACTCAAAGGACCAAGACCACTTGATATGGTGCTCTTTGAAAAGGCAATTTATTTATTTTTTTCCTAAGATTTTATTTATTTATCAGAGAGAGAGGCAGAGCACAAGCAGGGGGAATGGCAGGCAGAGGGAGAAGCAGGCTCCCCACTGAGCAGGGAACCTGACTTGGGACTTGATCCCGTGACCTCGGGATCATGACCTGAGCCTAAGGCAGACACTTAGCCCACTGGCCCACCCAGGCATCCCTGAAAAGGCAATTTCTGAATACTGAAACTTTCCCTTATTACCAAGAACTAGTACATTGTTCTTAGCACCTTCACCAATCTGCCTTTGTGGAGCTGAGGATGAGTGCTGGAGTACCCTACCCTAGGTGGAAGCTCACACTATGCTGTAACTCTACCTACAAACCAGGCAAGCCCTCACTGAGACCTGGGGAGAAAAAAAGATGGCCAACAAGTATAAATGTATGGCATATGTAAATATCCTAACAAGGGTAAGCCCTGGGAAAGAAGTAGAAAGGGACTGAAGACACTTGTAACCATTCCTTCATTCATTAAAGATAACATACCAAGTCAGACTTCAATAGCATTTATGTATTCAAGATAAATTCCCCACATAGCCCTGGTTGGGCAAATTAAGTGCTTGGAAATTCATTTTGCTTTTTGCTGATAAGGAGTCTTGCAAGAGAGGTCTGAGGGTGAGTCACTCTCATCAATACGAAGTATCCATTCTTTAGGACTCAGGACCTTCCAGGTCACTTGCTGAATCAGGATAATGCAATCCAGTTGTTTTGATGCTTTGCATAGCCAGGTTTCTCTGTCACCCTCTCCCTTTTTTTTTCAACTCAACGAAAACGCATTAAAAACATGTTTCTCCATTAACAAAAAAAGCAGACTCTTATTAAGAAGGTGATTTATCCCTTTCCTTTGAGTTTCATTTTCTTCTCAGAAAGATATGCTTAAAACAGTACCTTGGCATTCAACACTCAGTATAACTCAACTTATTTTCCCTTAAATGCATTTTCCAATTATGAGTCAAAATGTACCAACACCAGGCCTGCTACTGAGAAAGGATATTTATGTTAAAGCTATATGGGAAGGGAGTATGTAAGTACATACAGTATGTAAGGGAACCTGTGACTGGGAAGTAATTACTATGTAAAGCACGCTATGGTCTTCCAGTTGTTTCTCCCTGAACTCTATATCCCAGAAAATTACAGTATAGGAAGATACGCTTTAGACTATACTACCCACTGGACTGTTGACCCCAACAACAGATTGCCATGACCTTTTTATCTACCATGGATTATCAGATGTTATAATTTTGGAATTAATATACTTGCAATTCCAGCAAAATAAATTTGGTTTCTTTGATACCTGACGTACCAATAACAAACAAAGGCATAAAATGCTTTTTAAAACTTTATTTCAACATAACTATGCTTACAGAAATACACTCATACTGGTTAATAGAATGCAATTGAAGTTTAACTTATCCTACACAATTTGGACCAAAGACTTGGTACATGGTTTAAGCTTAAAAAAAAAAAAAAATTGCAATCTGGTTTATTTTTCATCTATTACAAATGTATATAAAAGATCCGCCCATCAAATGCTGCTAAAGCAGGCAGCAAGAACCTTGAGATATTAACCTTTGGTTTGTCTCGGAAAAATAACAAGTATTGCACTGTAAGTTTATAAAATTGGTGCAACAAATCATTGTTGTAACGTTTCAATGCCAGTTTACAAAAATCAATTAACTAATGGATGTTGAAAAGGGTGGGGAGCCTATGTACACAAGTGAAAATGTAAAAGCTATCGGATTTAGTTAGAATTGCATGTAGATTGCAAGTCTACAGAAACCAAGATTCAGATAATTTATTGAATCTGAATTAACACTATCAGCTCAGTTCATCTGCTGAGGTCAACAAGGAAACTGCACATACTAGCTGTTTTTCTGGTTTATGCAAAAAGGAAAATGAAGTCTCTTCCCCAGCTTTTCAGTCCAGAACTGATATTATACTACAGGCAAGGTACTCCTTCAAGGTATTCATTCCTTGTCAACATTCATGGGGTGACATGTGATGAGGTCTACTTGGGCTTAAAATTTATTTGCATTAGCACTTATATGCAAAACAGTCCCCAAAGTTAAAGACCACATGACTTTCGAAGTGACTCTAAAAAATAAAATGGCCCTTCTTGGAAGACTAGAACAAAACATCCAGCCATAGTTATAAGAAGCCTTATCAGAAATGTAGCCCCTTATGAATTACATCTCAAAAAAAAAAAAAAGTAGCCCCAAAGCAGCTCTGAAAAGAGGAAAAAATATAACTTAAGATATCTTGAAGACCAACGTGAATATAGGTTCAGAAGATAAAAGATATATTTTCATAAGACTACCTAGGATTAGGCTTATAATGTACTCTAGTATTTCAAGTTTATCTCTAGTTACTAAACATCAATTTACAAATAACATATTCACTTTTTATTCCTTTAACAAAAGGGAAAATTCTAGTTTCAATTCTATCCAGTGGAGGGGAAACTGAGAAAACAAAGATTCAAACAGTTCCATGCAAATATCACATTTTTCAAATGGAAGAACTCCCAACTAAACAGAAGTTCTTATTACTAACATATTTTTCATTGAAACAATTTTAACAAGTACAAATACATGGCATTAAGGTTCAGAACCTAATATAGGCCTGACAATCAAGTCCTTGTTTTCTGGAAGAAAGGCCTCAAGTCCCACTCAATTTCCAGTAACAATGTTTTCACAGATCAATTTAATAACAAGGGGTTTTAATTTCCTTCATATTTTGTTTTTAGCATTCTAGTCTTAAAAACTAGGTAAGAAAATTAGTCCAATTCCCCAGAAGTCTAATTTTTTTCTTTTGTAGCATTGAAGAATCCACAAAACCTCTTCCACAAACTGATTCCCAATCTCCAATCTGTACTTAACATGAGTCTTTTCATATAGAACGTAAAAGGTAACTTACATAAAATGTACCCATGAACATTAAAACTAGTTGTTAGAAAGACTTAACTAGCTTTATAATTTAAGTTCTAAAACATAAATATTTGCAGCTTGATCTTCTGTTGACAATGATTGTCGGAGCCATGAATTCATCTAGAATTCAACATCATTTATAAATTCCCATTCATGCACACAAAACACACCATTAACACACAACTTACTTATTTCTTGAGAGAATCTTCTCTTCTTTAAATCTTTGGCCTCCCAGTCAATTCCAAGTTCAAATGTCTTTTAACTCAAACTTCACTCTCAGATTTTTAACAAGTTTTCCACCCACACTTCATCAATGCTTTCCCTAATCTTTCAGGTTGCATTGCCAAACTCTGAAACCTGCCTCAAAGAGATCGCCAGATAAAAGAAAATAAATGAAATATAAAGTGGTTATTTCAGAACAGAACATGGGAGGATCAGAATTGTTCAAGATTCCCTACTGGGATCATACTTTGACTGAAATGAATTATCTGCTATCAGCAAGAAAAATCCTGTTGGATTCTTTCATATTCTTTGGCAACTGGCCAAAGAACCTACAAGAAAGTTTAGAAGAACACTCTTTCTTAATACAAAGTGCCCCCATGGGAACACCAGGATAGCTGCAATTCATTTGAGGCCTCACCTGTAGAAAGAGGCTGTCACAGGGACAGCCAGGACACCCACTAGTTTGTGGAGATCCCTGAGAAAGTGTGATTTTTTAAAAATCTGGACTGTACTTAAGTTTCACCTGCCTTTTTCATTGTATTCATAGGAAGTAAGTAGCAGCTGGTCTACCAGCACTCATACTACCTCTCTCAACCTAGGTTTGCTGTATAATTGCTATGGCTTTGGAATCTCACAACTGATATTCTGGATAACATGAAGGAGTAATTATGTCTCCTAATTCCAGGTTTGTAGTTTCCAAATATCACTTACAGTTCTTTATTTGGCTGAGTAGCCATATGGACACCAACCATCTACATAAAAAGGTCTTCCTCAAAGATATGACAACATTGTACATCTAGGAAGTAGCTGTACTAAAACAAGCCAAAAATTTTTACTTATGGTTGGTATCTGAGATTAAAATCCATTTAATATAGAGCCTAGTGGTTTGTTTATTGTAAAGGTCAAAATGAGAGCTGTGAACTCACTACATCCATTTAAAATAAATAACTTATGTGAAATACAGATTCCGGCATAGATATAAGATGTGAAATTCAAAATCAATGGATTGAACCTGCATGTTTCATTTGCTCACAAATTTGCACACACTAATATTCTGCAAAAAAGACAATCGCAGCAAAGGAAAAAGAAAACTGCCCTTTTGCAAACAAGACTAAAAGCATCCCTCCAAAGAGGACAAAATAAACATGCATATATATGTATAAAGTGTTACTGTTCAACAAATCCTATTTCTAGAAAAAAATTGAACTGCATAGGTTAAAAAACAAAAACAAAAACAAAACAATGTGCAACATCTTAAGCCATTAAAGCACCAAAAAAAACCATGAAAAAAAACCCAAAACAAACAAAAAAACACCACACCAAAATCATTGTTTTTATGACGATTAACATATACAAATAAGAAATAATGATCAAAACTCAGGAAGGAAATACCTGGACTGATACAATGTCCACTGTTGGGAAAATTTTTCTTCAATTTAAATGTCTCTTCTCATCTCTAAAAAAACTTTAAAGTGCTAACTTTTTATAAAGCAGGCAAATTCTTCAAGTAATTTGCTATTTAAGTATGCCAATTTTTATAGAACTAAACAAAGAACTAAGAAAAAAAAAACTAAAGTGAAACAAGAGACAGACATGGCAAGAAAAGTGACAAGTTATAGCCAGACAAAGCAACAGAATGCTACAATACCACCTTGGCCTTCTCATTTCAATTAAATGTATAAACTAAACCAGGTGTCTGCTGGTTTAGTACACTACCTTCCTTGGATTTGCTAAAATTTATCCATCAATAGGTATATAGAGTCATAAGGAAAAGAGTGCCACTTAAAAATCAATGTTGGACACTAATTAAAGCAATTTCAAAAATAAAAGGTTGCCTATAACTATAAATGAGTATTAAATGTGATAGATCTTATAAACTAAGAAGTGAAGCCTTATCCTAAGTTTAATTACTCCTGCCCTTTAGCTGCTTTTTCAAGGAAGTATACATTAACCAAATGGCGATTGAGGTGCTTGCTGTAATCTTTTTCCTTTCTAAAAGAGCGATCACAAAAGATACAAACAAAATCTCCCTCAGCCACTTTGACTGCTAAGGCTTCCTTTGCATTTTTCCTGCTGGTTTCTTGTGGCACTGGCCGGGCCCCATTCAATCCAGAGTCATCACTACCCTCTGACATGTTGTCACTTAGATCACTTCCATCATGACTGTGGATGCCTTCATCTTCATCCATTTCCTGAGACTCATTTACTGCCATGGTGACAGGAGGTGGTGTCACAGCAGTTTTGGACACTGCTTCATGGTTTTCTATTGGTAGGGGAAGCAGCACTGGTGAAATGGGTTCTTCAACTGCTGGCTCTTTGCCAGGGGTGTTCTCTGTTTTGTTCTCATCAGTGTCCATTTCCATTTCATGAAGCTCGGTGTCAGCCTGACACTTAGCCTCTAAAATTTCACCCTCTGGCATAGTCAAGTTTTGTTCAGAGGATGAAATATTGGCAGATTCCTTGATAATAGCAGCAAGACCAGCTAGACTCTTCCCTGCCTCTTCTACTTTTTGAAGAGGGTCTTCTTTACTTCCTTCACCTTCAGTGAGTAATTTTTGGTCTTTTGACTCCTCTTCTTTTGAGTTTTCCTTTGGCGGTGGTGTTGACGGTGCACAGAGATCCTGTGTACCTGCACTTTCCTTCAGAAGCTGGCTATCTTTGACAGGCACTAAGCCAACTTCAATAAGGACTTGCTCCTTCTGTGCCAGTTCACTCTGCGTGTTGGGCTTTTCCTTTTTATTATCTTTTCGAGGAGACTTTTTGGGACTTGGTTCCATGTGAAGAGGAGGCTCTGTGGGAGGAGGAAGCTCCCTCTGAACAACCTCCATCTGAGCGGGCCCCACAGGAGGAGGTGGCTCCGTCTGAGCAGGCTCTATCTGAGCAGACTCCATTAGAGGAGGCAGCTCCATCTGACCAACATCCATCTGAGCAGACTCCATGGTGGGGGATGGCTCTATCTGAGCAGGATCCCCAGGAGAAGGCGCCATCTGAGAAGATCCCTTGGAAGGAGAAGGCGCCATCTGAGAAGACCCCTTGGAAGGAGAAGGCGCCATCTGAGAAGACCCCTTGGTTGGAGAAGGAGCCATCTGAGAAGACCCCTTGGAAGGAGAAGGCGCCATCTGAGAAGACCCCTTGGTTGGAGAAGGAGCCATCTGAGAAGACCCCTTGGTAGGAGAAGGAGCCGTCTGAGAAGACCCCTTGGAAGGAGAAGGCGCCATCTGAGAAGACCCCTTGGAAGGAGAAGGCGCCATCTGAGAAGAGCCCTTGGAAGGTGAAGGCGCCATCTGAGAAGAGCCCTTGGAAGGTGAAGGCGCCATCTGAGAAGATCTCTTGGAAGGAGAAGGCTCCATCTGAGCAGGCTCCCTAGAGGGAGAAGGCTCCATCTCAATAGGCCCCCCGGGAGGAGAAGGCTCCATCTGAGAAGGCCCCTTGGAAGAAGGTGGCGCCATCTGAGCAGGCCCCTTCTGAGCAGCCTCCTTCTGAGCAGGCTTGCTGCTTTTTTTAACTGACTTCTTCAGACTTTTCTTCTTTGTACTTTTTTTCACACAAGTATTTTGCTTTTTAGTCTCCTCTACTTTGCCATCACCTTTTGGCACTTCCTGACTACTTTTGGATTTGCTTTCTGCCTTCTTTTTCTTTTTTGTCACCGGTTCCTCATCATTAATAGGATCTTTTAAGGAAGGGGCTTCAGCTTCCATCCTTCTTTTGCTTTTCTTGATTTTACAGGTTGTTTCTGAATTATTTCCTATATGCACATCCATTTCTTTAGTTTCCATTGCTGATTTGCGAGTTCTGGTAGTCACTTGAGTTGAAGCATTACTACAGGACTTTTTCTCTTTTGAAACATTATCTTTTTTCTCCACTTTTACAGGCTTCTCATTCTTCTTTCCAGCCACATCCCCCTTTATTTTTGTCTGTTCTGTTTCTTTTTTTTCATTGATAATATTGTTATCAGGCAGGTCAGCCTCTCGCTTTTTGGTTTTCTTTAGTTTCACTTTTGAGACATCCATTGTTTTATTAGGACAAGTAGGATGCTTGGATTTGAAGTGATACTGAAGGTTACACTTCTTGGAAGCCGCATAGTCGCATACAGGGCAATTGAACTGCCGTGGATTAACGTGTAGCTCTACATGTTTTTTGAAGTTACTTCTATCTGCTGTTTTGTAGTCACAATGTGGACAGTTAAGAGGTTTAGGCCCATTATGAACCTGTCTTGCATGACGGGTCACTTCATGTTGATTAGAGGCCACATAACTGCACTGATCACATTTAAATGGCTTCTCACCTGAAGGTAAATAAGAGATGTTACAGAGAACATAGATTAAGAAATGAATTCAAGCTTTTATTAAAATATAAGGAATTGGATATGTTAAAACACACACACACAAACTATTCATTGAAAAGACTGTATCATGCACTTTACATTTACCATATTTATTTGTAGATCTTTTCTCTATCCCTTGACAATGACTCCTACCAAATGAAGGAACAATTATTCCATTTAACCATCATCTTCTAAAAAGTTGATCAAGCTAGAGCTCTGAAACACTATAAAAGAACAATGATTCATCAAGAAGTACACAGCAATTATTGGCAAAGTTGGTTGGGCTCTGAATGTGAATTTTGGGGCAAGGGCACTCAAAGAGAAAAGGTAATTTTTTTTTTGAAAAAAGATAATTTTAAATGTTCTATGTTTAGTTAAAACAAATGTATAATGGAGTAGAATATATAATTCCCATACATTTTTAAGATAAATCTTGAGACTTCAAAAGAAGTATCTTACACTCCAAGCTACACTCTTAGACCTTAGATGTAGAAGTTGTAAAAGTTTTGGCCTCAGGGAACAAGGTCTTTTCTTTAAATTTAACCCTTTTGTCCATTCCAGCAGGAGTAGAGTCAAGCTTCACTCAGCAAATTCATCCAATGCCAGAATTGCTATTTTAAAGCAAAAATATAGCCAAGCCAGAAACCTTCTGATAAACCTTCTTTTAACAAATGGGTGAAGAAACAACATTGATGAGAAAGGGCATACAAATAGATATGGTATGTAAAATAATCGAACAAAGTCATGATCATCACAGATCATAAGTATATACAAAACCAAAACCACCCCCACCCCCAAATTAAAGGTATAAGATTAACACATTCTACCTGAATACATACCCATCTAGATCACATTCTAGTAAATATTACCAAATGGTATCCATACCCCACTGGTCCAATGGAATGCATAGTAGAAAAATGGAAATTGACATTTATGAAAATTCATATGTCAAACATTCTCAAATTCATATCAAATCTAATTTTTTCATAAAGCAAATTTCTCAGACATTAAGTAAAACTAAAGTAAGCTTTACGTGATTAGAAAATGTCTGATGATAAAAATAATTGCAGTAACAAAAACTTATCCAAGTATATCAGATTGGTTAGATCAGTTATGTAGCTAACTGGACAACTCTTTTCCATGTTAGACTACTACACAAATAGAGGTTTCTACAACATGCTGCATTACTCTGTCTTGTCCTCTCCAATGAATTACCTTGTGGACATAAACATTTGCTTAACATATATAGACACAGAATGGGGAAAATATAAGTGGCATAAGAATTATTTCTAGAATGAGACTATCTGGGAGATCAAATATGGACTCTTCTCCAACTCACTGTGAGATCCTGAGCAAGGTACTGAAAACTCTCTAAGGCCCAATTTCTGCATCTGTAAAAATACTTCTAAGTGTTATGAGCTATAAATAATTTAATCCATATAAAGCACTTAGCATGGCACAGAAAGCCAAGCAGTCTATATACACTCTCTATAAATCATCACTTTTGAAACTGGTACTTTTAGTATGGGTCAACAAAAGGCAAGATTCATGTGTTCATCCTGCTTTTCCATTTAAACCCTACCTCTGAGTAAACAAGTAGCTGATGAATTAAGCTTATCTCTTTAAGAAAATATTTGTGCTAATAAAAGAATTGTAATGGAAATATTGCCATTGTATAACCCCTAACAAATGAGGGTATTTACACGGCAAGCATCAGTCAAAGTGCAAGCCTCCACCTATGAAATGGTCAGAGAATGGGAGTTCATAAAAACCTATTTAAATTTTGACCAGAAAATTTACCTGCTCCATTCATTCCCTCTCAATTCTATTTTCTTGCCTTTAAATCTTGCTTGTATTAGATCTAGTCATCAAAACTGTATAGGTTATTAGTACCTAGTTAATATATTTTTTTGCCTTTTATCAGTGATTTTAATTCTTTTCCAATTCTAGTATTTATCTATGTATTTCACCTTTATAAATGTGTCAGATGTCCACTTTATTCTTCCCAAATTAACTTAAAGGTATATAAGCAAATTCAAAAGAGGAAAGATTTTTATATATTTTACATATTCTTATCAAAGAATCCAGAAAGAACAGCAAGGAGACTTATTGAAGAGTAATGGGGCATACAACTGATTACTACTTAGCAAAAAAATCACAAAGTTCTGATAAAGCAGCATGGGATGACTGTCAAAAACATCTCATAGAAGAATGTCATAATATTCTTTTTGATACAAGTCAGACTATCAGTTGGGGGTAGACTAAGGGAGTACTGACTGGAAAGGGTGAGGAAGGAACTTTTGGGGGGGGGGGAGGAGTTTCAGGTCTTCCTCTAGGGGGCAGTCAAACAGGAGAAACCATGTGAAGTCACTGACCTGTGCGCTTCAGATACATGTCTGCATTTTCATGTGTGTAAATTGAATCTCAATAGAACACTGTTTAAAAACTTGAATTCTATATACCTGAAGCTAATTATCATTGTGTATCAACTATGCTTCAATAAAAAATACGTTTACTGACCAAAAAAAAAGCCCAAACTGCATAGTAGGTTGAATTTGACATGACATACTAAAATGAGAATATCGCAAAGACACAGAAAAAAAAACTTACTCTAGAAGTCATTAAGACTCTCAAACCATAACATCTTTCCAATAAGCCCAGCCTATTAAAATATTGCCTCCATAATAATTATCAAATACTTGGTGAAAGGAAAATAAACTTATGGTTGAAAAGAGTATTTTTCCATTTTAAGAAGAATACAAATGGAGGTGGAACTTGGCAAGTTGTTAATCTTCTTTAACAATAGCATCCATTACACTCATTGTGGAAAAATATTCAAAATGAATTCCTATGCTAGCAGGATGAGGAACTAGCCAGAGTAATATATAAAAAAAATCATTAACAGCAAATACAAATTGGATGTATTTCATCTTGAATGAAATATTTCATCCAGGATGAAATGATAGCATCTCCACTGAGAATAAGAAAGGGAGAACTGTGGATAACGTCCGTATATCTAAGACTAGCCCAGTGAAGGATATTTTAATACCATTAGGGAGAAACACCAATAAAATGAAGAATAACACCAGATAAGGTTAGATTAGATTAGTGTATCAATTTTTCACCTCATCAACATTCTGATCCCTTTCTAGTTTGGCCCAAAAAAACCCCTCCTATGGTTGGAAATGCTCTAAGTAAATAACCACTGTGGTTTTGCTTTATAAACCAATCTGTCAGTTAAGCTAATATGTATCAACTCCACAGAGCCCAATTTCTTCCAAAAATAAGAGACTGAGCACATACTTTTCTTCCCTAAAATACACTCACATGAAAAAAGAACAAACAAGGCCCAAGGGACCTCTGATCAGACTCCAGACCACAGAGAAGGTACCTAAGATATTTACTCCATACGACCCATTCAAAAAAAGACCACCTACCCAGTCTGACCTAATAAGTTAGCCTCAGTTTACTTATATGAGTGCTATCAGCAACTTCGATTAAAAGCATTAAAACATAAGATCTTCTGGTAATAATTGCACACTCATACACAAAACAAACTAACCATGTTTGTTTCCTGTTTGCAACTCGAACTACTGGCACCCAATAAAAGACACGTCTCTGCTCTCTCCATACACTATAGTTCCAATCTATTATGCTACAGCTTCTGGAGGCATTTTCTGAGCCATAATTTTCTTTTAATGATACTGATACCTGAAAATGGGAGGGGTGAGGAGTTTAAGGCTAAATCCTAGCTCCTCTGATTTAAAGGAATGACAGTTAACCACAGGTTAAAGCATTTATCCTCTCTAAATCTATGTCCTAATCCATAAACTAGGATTAAATATTTAAGGGGTACTAAGATTGGAGATAACAGGGGGCCCTGAGTGGCTCAGTGGGTTAAAGCCTCTGCCTTCGGCTCAGGTCATGATCTCAGGGTCCTGGGATCGAGCCCCGCGTCAGGCTCTCTGCTCAGCAGGGAGCCTGCTTCCCCTTCTCTCTCTGCCTGCCTCTCTGCCTACTTGTGATCTCTCTCTGGGTCAAATAAATAAATAAAATCTTTTAAAAAAAAGATTAGAGATAACAAATCCCAATTTCTCAGTATCTGGCATGCATACAACAAATAGTAGCTACTATTGGGGTGCCTGACTGGTTCAGTCGATAGGGCATGTGACTCTTGATCTTGGTTGGGGTTTTGAGTTTGAGACCCACAATGGGTTTAGAGATAATTTAGAAAAATAAAATCTTTAAAAAGAAAATAGTAGCCACTACTCATTAGGAGACTTTTAAAATACTTGCTGTACTGTAACAGTAACTACTGAATATCATCTTTTTAATACAGCAAGGAGATTCAAAACACAACAGTTAGCAAACAAAATTATTCAGGCAGAAGTTACTGACTAGTGTAAAACACCATAGACACTTATACAGTGACAAAAGTATTATCCATTCAATGAGAAAGATACAAGTATGTTATCATTCTAATCCAATAACCCAGCAACACTAATAGTGGATCAACCAGATAGGACTTCAAATGAGACACATTAAGTAGACTTCAAGCATTCAGATTTAATTTCCAGTGTACAAGTAATACAAGACACGGGGACAGAAGAAAAACCAAATGACACCATGAGAAACCAATTAAGACAAATCCAGAAAGGGGGACATTCTGAAGGAAAAATGGCCACATTTCTTCAGTGCCTTAGTTTAATAGTTTCTCCATTGGTAAAATGGGGACAGCAACAGAACTTATACATTATTGGATAGTTATAAAGGACAAAAATTAGTTAACTCGCATAAAAGTCTTAAATGTTTTATTTAAGGGCTAGATCAGAATTATCAATAGAACATGATGCCTACCCTCAACAAAGCCTGAGAGAGCATCCAAATTACCCTCAGAAAATGAAACCAGGAAGTACCCCTAAGCAATAAACTCAGGTTTCTGGTTAAGTGACTCAACTCAAAAGCTGAAGAGATTTAGAAAGAACATTCGAAGTATATTAACATGACAAGCACTCAGGGTGAAGAAAAGCTAGCAAACATATTATGTGACCTCTTCATAGCTGCTCAAATCAGAATCTGTACTATAATCAAATGTTATTCAATCACTGACTTAAAATAGCAATATCCAATTTAATAAATAGAATAAATAAAATTCAATTTAATAAATAAAATTCAATTTAATAAATAAAATTCAATTTAATAAATAGAATAAATAAAATTCAATTTAATAAATAGAATAAAAAGAAATAAAATGCAAGCAATATATGTAATTTTAAATTTTCTGTTAGTTACATTTACAAAGGTAAAGAAAGGGAAAAATTAAATTTTATTACTTATTTAACTCAATATAAGTGTCATGTGAACATGTAATCAATACTTAAAAACACTTTTTTTTTTAAGATTTTATTTATGTATTTGACAGAGAGAGAGAGAGATCACAAGCAGGCAGAGAGGCAGGCAGAGAGAAAGGGAGAAGCAGGCTCCCCACTGAGCAGAGAGCCCTATGCGGGGCTCAATCCCAGGACCCTGAGATCATGACCTGAGCCAAAAAGGCAGAGGCTTCAACCCATTGAGCCATCCAGGCACCCCTTAAAAATACTTTTTAAAAGTTTTTTTCATTTACGTCATCTCTGCACCCAACGTGGGGCTCAAACTCGTGACCCCAAGATCTAGTCACATGCTCCTCCAACGGAGCCAACCCAAAATAGGTATTTCACGTGCTTTTATTTATAGTGTTTGAATTCTGCTATGTATTTTATTTTATTTTTGGCTATGTATTTTATACATCTCAATTCAAACTAGCTACATTTCACAAGCTAATAACTGTGTGGCTAGTGGCTACACAAGCAGACCGCACAAATTTCAGGCAATTTATTAATGTAAGGGAGATGAGTCTACATAGACTTCTGTTAATACCAAGATTTTGGCAGTTTCCCTACAGGGGTATATATTCTTAATTTGGAAGTAGAGTATTCTGATCAGTTGTGGTGGTTCACCAAGGGTCAATTGCAGCCAAAATGGATTATGCTTTCGAGACCACCTACACTACTACTTACTTTTTAACTTTGCCATCTACTTACCTTGATAATGGGAACCAATTCTGGTTAGTGATCACAATTATTTCAGTCATTGGAGTGGACAAATCTCCCACTGCATTTATAGGCCTGCATTTTATCTATTATAGGTCAATAAATTGAGATCCTGCATTATTCTTTAAAGTTTGGCTTTTGTACATCGGTTCACAGAAGCCGTATCAGGCTCAAAAAAGGACAGACCCATATTTCAGGATCTGAGAAGTTAATAATACCTGTAAGCTGGAAACCACACACTATGAAACTTGATATTACATAGTGTTGGGAGTGGGGGGAGAGGGTGAGAAGGTAGGGGTTGCTCAAAATGTATGAACCAGTGCTGGTCTATAATAGCATTTCAAGTTTTATTAGTCACAGAACTTGAATATCTGGTGAAAATTATGGACCTTCCACCCAGGAACAATGCATGCATGCATTTATATTCAGTTTCAAGAGTTCCACCTATAGATTCCTTCTTAAGAACCTACATTTAGATCCAGTGCCACATGAATACAACACTGATTTTTAACTCTAATTTCTAAATTAAAAATAAATCATAAAAAAATAAATAAATCATAAATCGATTTTTAAAGTAAACAAATCATAAATAATGACCCAGTTCCAGGTCTAGAAGAACTTCCTTATAATGATGTATTGTTTACTAAAAATCATAGAAGGGTTCCCATTTCTTACTAACCTGAATGAGTACGCATGTGTCTAGTTAGATGAGTCTTCTGAGAACTTGAGTAAGGACAAAGTTCACATTTATATGGGCGTTCCCCTGTAAAAATATAATGATTAGGGTTTAAATATGATAAAATAAGAGAAATATAATTCTCACTAACAATATAAACAATTTCCAGTACTGAGCATTTTTTGATAAGAATTCTTTTTCCTATTTCTGGCAAAATGGTCAATTTTTTTTATCATGGATTATATATGTAAATGATTTAATTCAGAATTCACATAACTACATTTCAGCTTTGCAGACAAAAAAGATCACTGGCTTTCTGAATCCTCATAGCCCTTTTAATTTTCATAGTAATGCTACATGCTATCATATTAAATATTAAGAACTGAATAATTATATTGATAAGGTATCAAGGAGCATCCTTTAAAAAAAAATTAGAATTACCCTTAGGAAAAAAAATCTACCCAAATTTTCTCGTGCTGTCACTCGGAATTTTTTTCGAATCTTGTGAAGGGTAAATCTATCATTTGAAATTGTTGCTTAAAGCGAAGAACATGTGAGTGGGGATACTTAAGCCAAAAATTTCAAGTAGTAGACGGACATTCCATAAAACAGATCAGTGTTCAGGTAAATCATGCTCATAAAGCCCTAAGGACTGACAGTAACTGATGATGAGAGGATAATGATTTCAGTACTAAAGAATTTAAGACTTAATGGCAGGAAATGTACATTTTTTGGATATGGTTTGTCAAACACAAAACAGGTTTTTTAAAAAGCTTGACAATTAAAAAAAAAAAAAAAAAAGGCTGACAATTTGTAATTTGTTTTCATCTGGTCTTTGGCCACAAGATAATAATTACAACCGCGGGCAAGTTTCCTCATTAAAAGTAAAAGCACCTTCACTTCCTAGAACTGTGAGAATTTAAATTTAAGATAATACACACAGAACATTTGATACTGTGCCTGGCACATAGTAAAGCCCTCAATAAATACCAGTTATTTTGTCTATAGAGTAAGTTACAGTAATTTGTCTTATAAAATGGACAAGGGAAAGAAAACACAAAGTGAAAAAAGAGGAATACTGTAATGAGTATTACAGTATTAAGACTCATTAATACTCATACTCAATACAGTATATAGCTACTACTACTTGTTCCGAGTAGCTATACAGCTGTTATTAGTTGGTAGTTATAGATCAGCTATAAAAAGGTCATATCGATAGAATTCCTAATTCAACCTGGAAGAATTTTAGCTTAAAAAATGTTGAATGTATTCCTATAAATATAAATGATGGATAAGCACATGAAAAGATTCACAATATCTTTATCCATGATGGAAATGCAAATCAAAACCACAATGAGATGAAGACTCCACATCCATGAGGATGGCTATAATCAAAAGGACAGATGTGAAAGAGCACTGGTTAGGATATGGAAAAATCGGAACACTCATACAATGTGAAACTGTAAAATAGTGCAGCCACTTTGGAAAAGTTTAGCAGTTCCTCAAATGACTAAACATAGTTACCATATGGCCTACCAATTTCACTCCTAGGTTTAAATAGTTGACCCTTGAACAACATGCCTTTGAACTGTTCAAGTCCATTTCTATGTGCTTTTTCCCCCCAATAATTACAGTATAGTTCTGTAAATTTATTTTCTCTTTCTCATGGATTTTTTTTTAATTCATTCATTCACTCACTCATTCACTTATTTATTTATCTGAGAAAAAGAGGTAATGAGCAAGGGCTGGGCAGAGGGAGAGAACACCAAGCAAACTCCCCACAGAGTACAGCCCAGAAATCAGAACCTCTGTCGAAATCAAGTCAGATGCTTAACCAACTGAGCCACTCAGGCTCCCCCCATCTGGATCAGGTTAGTAAGATTTTTTTTTCTACTTATTTTATTGTAAGAATACAGTATATAATACATACAACATATACAATGTGTTAATTAACTATGTTATTGGTAAGGCTTCTGATCAACAGTAGGTTCTTAGTGGTTAAGTTTTGGGGGAGTCAAAAGGTATGTGCAGATTTTTGACTGCCCCTAAATTCTGCACTGTTCAAGGGTCAACTGTATATATCCAAGAGAAATAAAAATATGTGTCCACACAAACTTGTATATGAATGTTCGTAGCAGAATTATTCACAATAGCCAAAAAATGGAAAACAATCCAAATATTCTAACTGATGAATGGATAAACAAAATGTGGTATATCCCTACAAGAGATTATTCGGCAACAAGAGGAAAACAAGTACTGTACACAGGACATGAATGAACCTTGAAAACATTATGCTAAGTAAAAAAAAAAAAAAAGAAAACATTATCCTAAGTGAAAGAAGGCAGTCACAAAGGACCATATATTATTGTATGATTTTATTTATGTGAAATGTCTAGAACGGGCCAATCCACAGTGTATGGTATGTAATAATGTATCTCAGTTAAGCTGTCACAGGAAGAAAAGTTAATGGAAGGAAAATCAAATACCATTATAAACATAAAGGATCAATTAAGGATAATTTACTTTAAAATTTTTTTAAAGGGGCGCCTGGGTGGCTCAGTTGGTTGGGCGACTGCCTTTGGCTCGGGTCATGATCCCGGAGTCCCGGGATCGAGTCCCATGTTGGACTCCCGGCTCTGCGGGAAGTCTGCTTCTCCCTCTGACCTTCTCCCCTCTCTTTCTCAGTCTCTCTCTCTCTAATAAATAAATAAATAAATAAATCTTTAAAAAAAAAAAATTTTTTTTAAAGGTTTTTTTTTTTTTTTTTTTGACAGAGAGAGAGCGAGATCACAAGTAGGTAGAGAGACAGGCAGAGAGAGAGGGCGAAGCAGGCTCCCCGCTGAGCAGAGAGCCCAATTCGGGGCTCTATCACAGGACCTGAGATCATGACCTGAGCTGAAGGCAGAGGCTTTAACCCACTAAGCCACCCTGGCGCCCCTACTTTTAAATTCTTTATAAGAGAAAAGATTGCTTCTATCTGTGCAATTCTACAAAACAGGCATAAATACTCTAGAAACTTAGTGATTTTTCAGTCACACATAAAGGCAAAAATGTCATCTCTTAGAATCTGTGAAGTTTTGTGTCTTTTTTTAAGATTTTATTTATTTATTTGAGAGAAAGGGAGGGCACAAACAGTGGGGAGGGGCTGAGGGGTGAGGGAGAAGCCAGCTCCCTGCCAAGCAGGGAACTTGATGCAAGACTCTTGATCCCATACCTGGGATATTTGACCAAGGCCAAAGGCAGATGCTTAACCAACTGAGCCATCCAGGTGCCCAGAATTTGTGAACTGATTAAACATCAAACCCACAAAATTAAAAATCTTTTGACTGAAGACTCAAATGAAAATAATCCTCAGCTCACCACCATGATAATTACTCACAAAAAAGAGAACTGAACTTTGATTCTTAGTCTTAGTTGTATAGTACGACCTTGGACACAACACTTCAGGGTTTCCTCTCAGTAAACCCGGGCTATTATAACTTAGTTCCTCAATAGATTGTTCTGCAGATTAGCAGAGAAGTACCCAACACTGGCCACTCAAAGAACAGAAGAAACCCATTAAGTGAATCTGAAAACTAGGGTACTTAAATGAGAAGTGATTCTATTATTTATCTCTACTCTTCAGCATTAAATGAATTTATTTTTCCATAAACACAATTTTAAGAACCATGCATTTAACACCAGAGATACTCAGAATTTACATAATCGAAATATTATCCTCCCGATGTATAACTACCAAACTGTTTTAAAATGCTTACCAAAAATTTAAAAAAATTAGGAAGAAAAAAATATTTTCAAAAAGTATTAAGACTGAAAAAAAAAAGTATTAAGACCACACAAGTTTAACACTAAAATGTGTGGAGCGGGGGGAACTGACACAAAATGTGAAATGAGATAACATACAACCAATGTTACGTTATTGTGAAAACATAAACCTTAAATTAATGGGGAGATAAATTTATTGATGGTGCAGTTAAGCATATAAAATCCATTAAAAATTAGTCGCCTAAACTGCGATTAAAATATATCACTATACAAAAACATTTTAAGTGGCCAAGAGTTGTTCCCCCCACCTGTTGTATTTGTTGTTGTTGTTTTTTAAAGATGTATTTCTTTTAGAGACAGAGCATGTGCAACTGTAAGCAGATGGAGTCCCCGCTCAAGCATGAAGCATTGATGCTGGGCTCCATCCCAGGACCCTGAGATCATGACCTGAGCCAAAGCTGAGAGTTAAGTCAGACGTTTAAGCAACTGAGCCACCCAGGCACCCCAAGAGTTCTTGTTTAAAACAAACAAAAATTGCTTTACATAAAAAATTGGAAATAGAAAAAAAAAACAAAATAAAACTGGAAATACACACAAAATACTAAAAAAACCTTTTCCAGTTCTCTCCATTGTCTTTTTGGTTCTAGAAATACTCTTAAATTGACAAATTTAGATTTACAGTTGAAGACATCTTTAGCTGTTTTGGGAAATATGAATTATCAAAATACAACTGACAAAATCATAATGTATTAAGACAAAAGCACTGGGGTGCTGATCATATTCTCTATGTTGACTTGCATGGTGGCTATAAGTACACATATTTGTGAAAGTCATCAATTAAACTTCAATTAAAACAATTCATCAAAGTGTACAGATAAAAGTCAGGAAATGGCTACTACCCAAAAGCCCTACAGATCACAGCCAATCCAAATTAAGCCCTGAGGGTTTCAAAAAACTGTTAAATGAATATGAAGTTATTATGGCTGAAGTATATACAGTAGCTAGGATTTAAGATATTGTACGGGAGGTTAGTTTTATCTGTTTAATTAATTCAAACCATTAAGTGATTAATAGGATAGGATTTCTAAGTAAGTCTGACTTCCTATGCCAAGTAAATTTGTAATGTTTGACTTCTAGATTTTGGAAACTAAAATGGTTTCAAAGCATGGAGACAGTCACAGGTTGCAACAAATTCCAAAGGATCTCCAAACTTTTTTACTTGACTAGACTTTTATTTATTTTAAAGATTTTATTTATCTGACAGAGAGAGAGAAAGAGAGAGAGAGAGATCACAAGTGGGCAGAAAGTCAGGCAGAGAGAAAGGGAGAAGCAGACTCCCCGCTGAGCAGAGAGCTGGATGCTGGGCTGATCCCAGAAACCTGAGATCATGACCTGAGCTGAAGGCAGAGGCTTAACCCACTGAGCCACCCAGGAGCCCTAAAATTTATTTTTATTTTTTTAAATTTAATTTATTTATTTGACAGAGAGAGACACAGTGAGAGAGGGAACACAAGCAGGGGGAGTGTGAGAGGGAGAAGCAGGCCTCCCTCGGAGCAGGGAGCCCAATGCAGGGCTCAATCTCAGGACCTTGGGATCATGACCTGAGCCAAAGGCAGATGCCCAATGACTGAGCCACCCAGGTGCCCCAACTTGACTAGATTTTAAAGCCATATATATATATGAGATACTGGAGCATTCTCCTAGAGCTTAGAATCTTGCCATATACATCTCTTCTTCCTTTTTTTTGAGTTTATTCGCGAGAGAGTGCATGCCCATCGGGGAGTGGGGGTGTTGGGGGGGACAAGCCAACTCTGCCCAAGCAGGGCTTGATCCCACCACCAGAGATTGTGACCTGAGCTGAAATCAAGAGTCAGGAGTTCAACCTACTGAGCCACCCAAGTGCCCTCTCACGTCTTTCTCATGATTGAATTTCATCTGCAAGTTTTACTGTTTTAGGTTTACCACTTCAGTAAAGCACTATTGAGTCCCCTCTCCACTGTGCCCTACTTTACCTATGCGGTTCAGTCCTACCTAGTGACAACTCTTACAAAAGGGATCTGATGCAAACAGCATCCTACAACCTCTTTTTACTTGTGATCCAGACTACTGTACTAGATTACCCTATTTTGTTCGGACCACTTATCAGTCCTCAAAGGTACCAATTCTTGGCAGAAAAATGTAACATGAGAAAACTACAAGTTGCAAACATTTCCTTAAAAAATGAGACTCCTTGGGGCGCCTGGCTGACTCAGTCAGTGGCGCATGCAACTCTTGATTTCAGGTTCTAAAGTTCTAGCCCCACACTGGGCCTAGAGCTTATTTTTAAAAAAGCAAATGATTAAGGGGTGCTGAGGAAAAATGGGGAGCAACCACTAAAAGACAGGGTTTCTTTTTGGTTGAAGATGTCCTAAAAACTGATTGTGGTGAGTTATACAACCTTTGTGAATACACTAAAACCAGTGAATTTTAACTTTAAATGGATGAATTCTGTGGTAGTGGACTATATCTCAATAAACTGATATTTACCCCAAAAATTGCCAAATGTGGTAAAATATCATTAACTAATAAATACAGGTAATGGGTACATGCTGGTATTTTTTTTGAGATGTTTGAATTCTTCATATTTTTAAAATTGTTCCATTTTTTTGGTAGAGTAACTTACAAACTAAAAAGGTTCTCTTACCTGTATGAGTTTAAACATGCTGAACGACATTGTTTTTTGTCTGAAAAATAGCTCCATTTTCCACATGTCTGTCTGCTTTCTCAGGAAAATGATTTCAAGTGTGGTAATCCCACCAATCCTTTAAAAACCAACTTTTCACTTTTCTAGGTTTTGCAGACAAGGTAAGTTGTTCCACACAAGAACTCAATACCAAGACAATTTTTTAAAAAAGTTTAAGGCTTCTGTGTAATGGATCTATGCAAGGGTTAGTCACCAAGTTTTCCTTTTTATCTAAGTCCTCAATTCCTTTGGGTAACTATGCTGTATATTAGATGTATTCACTATCAACTGAATATTTCTAAAAAAAAAAAAGGTAGTCCAATTTAACTAAATGATCTACCCCAAGTTGTTAGAATACAAATTTTAACAAGAACACAGATAATATTTGTCTTGGCCATTCTGTGAAGTAAGCGTTCTTCACTTATCCTCCAATTGCATAGTTTTTACCCCCATGGAGAGAGAAACTGAAGCACAGAGGTTAAATGACTTATCCAAGGTCACAAAGACAGCAAATAATAGGATCAGAACTTGACCCCAGAATCCCCTTTCTTCAGTACTACTCTAACAGCCTACTGAATTACCTATCAAATGTGAGTTGAATTTATGAACTAGAAGGTACTCTTACCTGTATGAGTTCGAACATGTTGAACATAATTATTTTTTCTGTCTGAAAAATAGTTGCATTTTCCACATGTGTATACTTTCCTTGGAAAATGGTTTCTCAAGTGTTTCCTCCAGTGATATTCGCTTACTGTGGTGTACGTGCAAATGATGCACTTGTAGACTCGCTCATTATCCCCAGCTCTGGTGTGGTGTTTCAGATGAGCAGTATAGTGATCATATCGATTGGTATTGTAGCCACAGCGGTCACAGCGAATGGGGCCCTTGGAGAAATCTCCTTCCTCTGCAGTGGAAGACCCAGATTCTCTGGCTTTTGCTTGCTTCTCTGCACTTTCTTCCACAAAAAATTTCTTGGCACTATGAACTCTGATGTGATGCACAAACTGTTCTTCAGATTCAGCTTCATACTGGCATGGCTTACAGCGAAAAGGTTTGCTCTTCAAGTTCTTGCATTTGTCCTCTGCTCCAGGTGTTTCAGGAGGAAGATCTTTATTTGAGCTGTAAATTTCAGGGGCAGCTGATACCTCAAACACAGGCTGTGGTTCTACAACACTGAGTTCCAAACTTTCCAGCTCCATGTTTTCCAATCCACTGGGTTCACCTTTTATTTCAGGAGACTCCTCAAGTCCTTCTCCATCACTATCTGAAAAATTGTTATCTCCAACAGGCATCAATTCTGCCATCTGTCTTTCTTCACCAACCAGGTAATCACAGCAGCTGCCATTTACTTCCCCAGTTAAGGCCACATTTGCCAACATGATAAGCTGAGGTGCAGCCAATTCAGCTTTGGAGAGGTCATGCAAGTCATACATGTCGTTAGGCAAGGCCATGCCAATGTTGCCACTGCCCGTGAAAAGCCCTCCTCCTCCAGAAGATTGCCCCATTACCTGGGTGGCCATGACTGTATTCTGAATTCAAACTAAGACAAAAAGTACAAAACCAGTTTAAACACAACATCCAAAACATTGCTGTGATACTTCATAACTTAAAAAAATTCTTTTTCAAATATAATCTTTAAAATCAATGAGCTTTAATTGCTAAAATTAAGGCTTTGAAATAGTTTTGTACTACCAAATTTTCCTCATTGCAGTCACCAAAAAAATTTCTATTGTCCCTACAAAAAGTTCTTATTAATCATTTGACATGACTCATCCATCAACTAGGCTTACCACTGGCATGCCTTCCCTCAAGCACTTTTAATTTTTCTGTGAAAAAAAAGTAACTTCATTTTTACGTTAATTAAAATTATTTTTCAATTCAAAAAAAATTATTTTTCAATTCAATACATAAACTGCTGTCCTCTCAATTTGCCCTTTCCACAGTTTACTGCCCAGAAAAGGGAGAACCCCCAAAACCATACTGTTCATTTGTTAAGTACAAACATGTCTGCAAAGTTGAAGCCTGTAGTAACTGGTCAACTGAACTGAATTTCATATAAACTCAACTAACTCCAGAAAAATAAACTACTGTGAAAAAGTACCACTTAGTTTATTTTTTTTAATGACTCGACCTGTTTTAAAGAAAGAAAAAATGCAGAACTTTTCTCCTGTTAAAAAAAAGGAAGCTCTGTGTATTCAAAACTTCACAAATTAAAATAAAGAAACTTTCAAACCCTCTAATAATCGTACAAGTCATCCCGACAATCAGCAACTTTCTTGCATTGTGCTTGACTTGGCCTACTTGCTTAGTGGAAGCCATTACAAGATCACCTTCTTGAAAACATGTTGTGCTTTTAAAGTTGCCTTAACCATGTCACTTTCCAATCTGAAAGGTGCTATTCTCAAAACTGAGTGCTGTCTTGCAAATTAGAAAAAGCAAAATAAGTGGCAAGCACTCAAAAAATCAAATCAAACTGCAAACCCAAAAAGCAGTTCGTTTCACCCAGGTGCATAAACACAAACCGACTGAGTTATACTGTACCAAAACTTGGAATCAAATGCCATCACAGAAAACAAACTGAGGGCCATAGCAGTCCCCCGGCTTAATAGCCCCGGCTACTCGGCAATTTACCCAAACATGGACTTTTCTAATACCCCCCCCCCCCAATCCTAACTACCGTCCCTAAAGGAATTTTCACGTTTGTCAGGAAGGCCGTCTAAGCACAGCCGGAAAACCCAACGTGTTGCATGAATTCCTATGTGCGGCTGCCACCAGCGCCTGCCTCGGCGGCGGCATTCCTGACTGAAATAGGCATTCGGCCATTTTCTCAAAATACCAAACACAAAGCAGCTCTTTGCAAACTCGGGCGCTCTCGCTTCCTCTCGGCTGGGCCCGCTCACTGCACACATTTACGAACCAACTCGCGGGAGTTGCCCCAACACTCGTCCTGAAGCTTTTCCCGAGTTCCCCAACACTAAGAAAAGCAAGGTGGGCAAACTTGGGGCGCCGTTGGGCCAGACCAAGTCTTCCCCATTCAGGGCTGCCCCCTCCCCGGCCCGCGAGCCCGACTCTGGGAAGAGGAAGGAAAGTTACCGCGTTGCCGGCGTCCCAGCTCCTCTCACGGCCCCTGGGCTCACCCTCCGCAGAGGGCCCGGGAGGCTCCGCGGGCGCCCTCCGGAGGCGTCGGGCCCCTAGAGCCGGAGGGGGCCCCCACGCGCGCCGGCCGCCTCCCCCGCGCCCCGGAAGTTTGCGAACTCACTCCCCCACTGCGCCCCGCGGGACGTGCGCCCCGGCCTCGCCAGCTCGGGCGCCAGGGTGGCCGGGTGCGGAGGGCCGCGGCGGCGGGGCGGCCCGAGAGCAGAAATCGCTGTCCAGCCCCATTGGCGGAACCGCCCGGGCCGCGGGGCTGACTCAACCCGCCCGGCCGCACTCAACGGCGCCTTCCGGCGAAAGGGAGAGGCCGGAGAGGGAGGGGGACGCGAGGGCCGCGGGCCGACGAGGGGCTGCGGCGGGACCTGAGAGCTGGAGGACAGGAAGAAGTTTCAGGACCAGCGCCCCAAGCAGCTCCGCTCCTCAAGACCCGACTCGAAGGACGCCCGGGCCCGTGCGGAGGCGGCGGCTCGGCCTCGACTGGGGACGGGGTCCTGGCTCCACGCTCCCCAAGGACGCCCCCGGCCCAGCCCCCGGGCAGCACCGGTGTAACCCGATCCCGTTCGGTTGCCCGCCCCCGCCCCGCGCTGCGGCCGCCGCCGGAGCCACAGTATCTGCAAATCAGCCCTGGACAGCGCCTCGCTCCGCGTCCTTCCGCGCCCTCCCCCTGCCACTAATGCCGCCGCCGCCGCCGCCGCCCGGCCGGCCCTCCCCCACCCCGACCGAGCCCCCAGCCCTGAGTCGCACTTACCCGCCTTCCTAGGCGAGGAGGGGCGGGAGACCCGGCGTCCCCGCTCCTTCTCCGACTACTTTTCTTTGTTGCTGGAGTTTCGGGGGGAGGGGTGGGGGAGGATGGAAAAGTTGGGCGCTGGGGACGTCGAGGCCCGCGAAGGCCCAGGAGTGGGACTGCAGAGTACTCAGGCGGCCGGTTCTCGCCCTGCCGACCCGGCGGCCGCCGCCGCCGCCGCAGCTGCCGGGGTCTGTGGCCCCGGGCCTCGGCGGCGCTTGCTCTGCTGCTGCGCCGCGAGCTCGCGGGAGCCGCACATTCCAGCACAGGAGGCTGCGCCGCGCACCCAGCCCGCGCCTCCGCTGCCGCCGCCGCCGCCGCCGCCGCCGCCGCCGCCTCCGCCTCCGCCGCCGCCCGCGGGACACGCCCCCTCCACCACCCGCGCGCGCCCGCGGGACACGCCCACCCCGTCGCCCGCGCGCGTGGCCGCCCGGCGCGCCCCGCCCCTTGGCGAAGGGGGTTGCTCTGGGCCCTGGCTGGGCTGTGGGCGCGCCTAGGGGGAGCCGCACCTAATCCGCCGGGCCCCTCACTCTTGCCCTTAGGTCAAAAAAGAGGCGAGCCCCGGTCCCTTTCTCTTTTTCTTTCATAAACAAACAACAGAAAAGTTGCCCCTAGCCCTGGAGTGTAAGGATGAGAATAGAGCTGTTAAAAGAAAAATCTGCAGGCTTTGACCGTTTTCTTTAGAACTATTGTCACCCGCCTTTCGAGTCCAAAGCGCTCGAAAATACCCTTTAGAATCTCTTGAAATCTCCACCCATAGCCACCCTTAACTAATTAAGCTTCGTTAAGCTCACGCGGTAAAAATACATCCCAAATTTTAAACAATAAGCGAGGAAAAGGCAGTCAGTTTCTGAGTTGTGAGAAGAAAATGTCTCGGGAAGATCACAGACCCAAAACAGAACTGAGGGGACAAGTCCATAGATGTGGCCGGTAGCAGGTCATTTATGAGTCTTCAAAACATGATTTCAGTGAAGCAATTATCTTCAGATTACAAGACGGTAAAGCAGGTGGTGAGGACATGGAGGCTATCTGGTCACCACGTGCGGGAGAGTAACCTGGCTTCCCTGTTGATAGAGTGCAGTAACCACGCATAATACCTGGAGCGCAGTAATATGCTTTTAAAAGAGAAAGAGAGAACGTAGTCTCATGTACCCCTTACCTTCTGTCTACAACAGAAATGACTTCTTAGTCTGCCTTTGAACCCTAAATCATCATGCTCATCCTCAAAAATTTAATAGTTTCTTTAGTATGGCATTCAAGGCCCTGACCAACCTGATCTAGATAAATTGGACTATCACTAGGATTAAAATAGAGGTAGCAGCAAGTGCTGTAGGGGTTCAGAGTAGGGAGATGAATACTAGCTAAGAGAATCTAGATACTTTAGTATGGCATTCAAGGCCCTGACCAACCTGATCTAGATAAATTGGACTATCACTAGGATTAAAATAGAGGTAGCAGCAAGTGCTGTAGGGGTTCAGAGTAGGGAGATGAATACTAGCTAAGAGAATCTAGATACTTCTCACACTATATGATGACCCAATCTTCCCTTGCAGAATTAGGTGGAAAGTAGCAGAAGGAACATTCTATACAGTGAAAACAGCAAGCCCCAAAACCCATCAGCTGAGACTTGCCTAACTCCTCCTCCTGCTCCCCCAGTTCCTTCTCTTTCAAGTTCCTTCACTTGTTTCTCTTACAACACAGCTTCCACACTCTTCAGTTTCCTAGTCTACACCCCAGTAGGACCCTTGTCTCCCTGTATTAGAAGTGTATATTATTAATTAATGCAGCTTTAGAAGCAAGATGGAATAAAGGCCCTAAGGGCTTAATCACCAGGGGTCAGGTTACTTACTATCAAATGCAGGAACTCCCCTGTGAATCAAACTTGAGAGATTCATTTTCATTGAACCAAAGAGAAAGAAATAAAGAAAGGGAAGGAGGGAAGGAGGGAGCAAGAGAGAGGAGAGGAAGAAAGGGAGGGAAAGAAGGAAGGAAGGAAGGAAGGAAGGAGGGAAGGGAAGAAAAATTGTTTTAGTCTGCTACAAATTTGTCTACATTTATTCTTTTTTTATTTCTTTTTTTTTTCCTTTTTAACTAAAATCTAATTTGAGTTGCATGGCTTTTTTAGATGCTGTAGCCCAGGGAAAAATTCTGACCTCTGTCAAAGCCCTCAAAGGTATAAACTGTTTACTTTCCCTTTTTTTATATCCAAAAAGGCAAAAATGAAACATCTCTTTACTAAATAAATGTCCTTCATTTCCTCAGTCTGACTGCTTGCTGGAAATGTTTTATTAATTGCAAATTTATTCCCACATATTGTGATGCAAAAAGAAGAATGGCAAATTGGCAGCTGCATTCATTTAAAATTAGCAGAGGCCCTTGTTCAAGAGATGGCATACTCAGAGTGACCCAAATTATCATGACATGAAGGCCGCAGGTCAAATTCAAGGCCACGTTACAAATCAATAGAAAATTTCCTTGGGGCGGCGGGGGGGGGGGGGGGGGGGGGGGGG
>CM052800.1:39654756-39704177 GCA_028533885.1 Nasua narica | reverse complement strand
ACATGGGGGAGGGTATGTGCTATGGCAAATGCTGTGACATGTGTAAGCCTGATGATTCACAGACATGTACCCTGGGGCAAATAATACATTATATGTTAATAAAAAATTAAAAATAAAATAAAATAAAATACTCCAGCCCCCCCTGCCACCCCCCCACCCCCCATCCCCACCCCCTGGCAGCTGGGTGGTGCTGTCAGTTAAGCCGTTGGACTCTTGGTTTCGGCTCAGGTCCTGATCCCAGAGTCTGGAGATCAAGTCCCATAGCAGGCTTCAAGCTCAATGGGGAGTCTGCTTAAGACCCTCTCTCCTTCTCTGTCTGCCCCTCCCACCTCCCCCCTCAAAATAAATAAAAAAATGTTCAAAGTACTCATGACCCAACATTGACATTTGAACCTACAAAACTCAACATCAAATTTAGGGGAAAAAGGACTTAACTTAAAAGACAGCTTCTGGCAGCCTTTTCCTTTTTCCCACAGAGAAGCAAAAAGCTCCCAGTCTGTGCTCCCAAAGTGCCCTGAAGAAAGTATACTCAGACCTATTTTCTCTCCTGTGTCTTTCTCACCTGACTATGAGAACCTGGAGATAAGGAACTGTTTATATGTTCTCAATATGATAACATTCCTTCCACAAGTCAACAACATAAAACATCTGACAAAGTGTATCAACCCAGCCAAGGCTAAAACCAGGCACTGGTTTTATTAATAAATGTTTCTTAGAGGAGTAAAACTATACCTTTTCCTTATTTGTCTTCAAATAATCACTTAACACACTAGAATGGCTAACAGTAAAAGAGCTGGCAATATGAAGTATTGATAAGAACGCTAAGCAGCTAGAACTCTCATATATTACTGATGGAAATGCACATTGGAGTCGGTCTCTGTAGTTTCCTATACAGACACTTTCCTATAGAGACACTTGGCATATAATCCTGGTCGTTAAAAAGAAAATCTGCACAGGGCGCCTGGGTGGCTCAGTGGGTTAAGTCTCTGCCTTCGGCTCAGGCCATGATCTCAGGGTCCTGGGATAAAGCCCCACATCGGGCTCTCTGCTCAGCAGGGAGCCTGCTTCCCCCTCTCTCTGCCAGCCTCTGCCTACTTGTGATCTCTCTCTCTCTGTCAAATAAATAAATAAAACCTTTAAAAGAAAACCCACAGGCCCAAAATGGCATCACTTAAGCCAAGTTTCAACCTCCCCCATAAATGTAGTCTTAACTGGTCAGTCAGGAACTTTCTGATCAACATCAATGAGGTAATCTATCACATGGGCTCTCTTCACCCACTCCCTTCCAAAAAAAGATGAGGTAACCTGCATGATAAGATTCCTGCTCTTCCCCCTAAGGGAAGGTGACCTTATCTGAAACAACCTTTTCTTTCCTTTTGCTAATGATCCCCTTGCCCCACCTTCCTTCCTATAAAAACATTCCATTTTGTACAACTCCTCAGAGCTTCCCCTCTACCTGCCAGAGGGGGGTGGTGCCCAATTCATGAACTGCTTAATAAAGCGTTAGGTTTTCAAATTAACTTGACTGAATTTTGTTTAACAGTACTAATCCGAGAGAACTGAAAATATATGCCATTCATGCAAATACCCTATAGGAAAGTGTCCAAAAACTGGGAACAACCCAAAAGTCTCACCAGTAAATGAACAAGCAAATTTTGATACACTGGTACAATGGAATAATAGTGTCCAGGGAACTAAAACTTAGCCTGTACTTTCTTAGTTTAAGTGATTGGGGCCCTGCTAATGAGACTAACAAAGACAGATTAGCAAAAGATCAAATTTAATCTTTGTTTCTGTTAAGGTATATAAAAGGGTACACAGTAAAATGTGATACAAAGGGGCTGTTAGAATTTGCGGCTTATATACCATCCTAAAAGAGGCAGTGGAGGAGGAGAAGGACACTTAGGGGAAAACTAACGACTTCTTTTTTTTTTTTAAAGGTTTTATTTATTTATTTGACAGAGAGAGAGAGAGAGAGACCACAAGCGGGCAGAGAGGCAGGCAGAGAGGCAGGCAGAGAGGCAGGCAGAGAGAGAGAAGCAGAGAGAGAGGCAGAGAGAGAGGCAGAGAGAGAGGAGAAAGCAGGGTCCCCGCTGAGCAGAGAGCCATGAAGCGGGGCTCGATCCCAGGACCCTGAGACCATGACCTGAGTTGAAGGCAGAGGCTTTAACCCACTGAGCCATCCAGGCGCCCCTGAAAACTAAGGACTTCTTAATAAGGGAAGGTGGAGGAAGGAAGAGCACTTATGGGAAGACAATTGGGCCTCAGAAGAAGAGATGGGAGTTGTGATAGTTTGTGACAATGCGTGTGGTGAATATGGTGTGGAGACCTCTCACCTTCTGGGATAAGTGACAAGAAGAGTCTATGTTCCCGGTTGGTCCCAGGGAGGGGATTTATGACAATTGAGGGTTTTTTAGCTTTTTTGAGAGAGTCTGCTTTTAGGAAAGTGAGAGATTTCAGGAACTCAAATGCCTTCTAAAATTTTTTTAAGATTTTATTTTATTTTTATTTCTAAAATATTACTTATTTATTTGAGAGAGCGAGAGTGAGTGGGGAGAGGGATAGAGAGAGAAATCTCAAGCAGATTCCTGCTGAGTGTAGGACCTATGGGGCTGGATCCATGACCCATGAGATCACAACCTGAGCTGAAACCAAGAGTCAAACGCTTAACCGACTGAGCCATCCAGTCACCCCTTAAGATTTTATTTTTAAGTAATCTCTACACCTAATGTGGGGTTCAAACCCAACCTCTAGACCAAGAGTGACATGCTCCACTGGCTGAGCCCCTTCTTCCAAAAATGTTTATGCCACAGTAAGTGGCATATTCTGAATTCTTCCAATAGCAATAAAAAGGAACTAGCTATAAGGCGACTGTATAGATGAATCTGGAGAGCATTATGCCAAGTGAAAGAAGCCAGATACAAAAGTCCACTTACCCGATGATTCCATTTGTATAACATTCTGGGAAAGGCAAGCCAATAGAGACACAATCAGATCAGTGGTTGCCAGGGGTTGGTGGTTAGGGAAGGGGATTGACTTCAAAAGGGCATAAGGGAATTTGGGGGGGTGATGTCAATGGTTATATCTTGGCTACAGTGCATGGCTACACAACTCAAAAAGTATAAACTCAAAATCCATAGAAATGAGCGACTTAAAGGGGCAAATTTCACTGAATGCAAAGTTTACCTTAATAAGCCTGACCTTTCAGAAACATAGCTGTAGAGAATAGAAATGAGTTTTTCTTCATCTAGGTGTTTATCTGAATTATTTTGGGAAGTGTTCAAAATCCTTTCACAAAATGTTACATCTGACAGTGATGATTTTTCTCCTAATGGAGTCTCTACCAGTTTATACTAAAAAGTCACTTTCTGTCCCTAGAGCTATTTTATTCTATAGCTATTCACTAGGCACCTCCTCTGTTTAGGGCACGAGGGTTGTTGGGTTGGGGGGGAAGGAGGCAGGTAAAGAAGTATAAAAGAGGTTTTGTCGTTCACCAGCTCACAACTGAGCTGGGGAAATAAAACCCTGCTTTAGTTAAAGAGCAGACAGTAAGAGCTTTTCGAATTTGGAAGAGAAATTGCTTCCAGTTAGGGCATAGCTTCCACAATGCAGCCCAGGATGTCTTGCAGGATAAGAAGCAGCCCATGAACATAGTTCATAAAGAAAGAGTTCAAAGTCTAGAGATCAGTTACCTTACGGTCATGGCTTACGTGTCATTCCAGGAGGAGGAGAGACTGGTTCTCTGATGAAACATGAAGAAGCAAGAGCGGAGATGCAGGAAAGAAAATCAGGTAAACCAGGAGAGCAAACCAGCTGGGTCTGGAGCAAAACAGGACTAAAGGTGAAGTGCATGCCATCACTCTAGGTCAGGCACCCTTTTAAGTATGGGCTTGGCTTTCTACTGACAATGTCTCCAATAAGCAGTGATGGATTCTCTCAGAAAAAAAGACAAACAAAAACACCAACAGAATCCGTACTACAATCTAATCACACTTGAGATGGTCACACAATCAAACCTTAACCAAATCAAGCATATTGATTGGGACGAAGAGAAAATGTAAATACCTGTACCGTGCTCAGAAGAAAGAAGGTGTTTCCCTAAGAAGCTAGTTGGCGTGTAATCTAGAAAGGAGGAAAATGAAGGGGGGGAAATTGGCTTTATCTCATGCCATGCAGAGAGGATTGAGACACTGAATGTGGCAGTTAGAAAATAGATTTCTAGAATTCTAGATTTAGGACAAAGGACAGTTCACTTGGATTTTCCATGACTTAGCATAGATGTCAAAATTATTGGGTGCCTGGGTGGCTCAGTTGGTTAAGCAACTGCCTTCGTCTCAGGTCATGATCCCAGAGTCCTGGGCCCACATCAGGCTCCCAGCTCCACAGGGAGCCTGCTTCTCCCTCTGACCTTCTCCCCTCTCATGCTCTCTCTCACTATCTCTATCTCAAATACATAAATAAAACCTTAAAAAAATGTTTAAAAATTATTTAAGCTCTCCTGACATTGAATTCATGCTCACGAAACAACTTAATAGTAAAAATATTCGCCCTATACTTTGACTTCAAGACACAATCAAGTTATTAACTGGTATTCTGATTTTTGCATTTTCTCCTACTATTCTCCACTAATGCTAACATCTACTACATGTTCTCCTTTTTT
Organism: Nasua narica; assembly: GCA_028533885.1. Taxonomy (NCBI): domain Eukaryota; kingdom Metazoa; phylum Chordata; class Mammalia; order Carnivora; family Procyonidae; genus Nasua; species Nasua narica. The sequence continues at coordinate 39,699,517 of CM052800.1, read as the reverse complement.
CACCCTCATTCAGTGAACTCCAGCCACACACTGCAGGCATCCCCCTGTCTCAGGGCCTTTGCAGGTGTCATAAAATTAAGGATCTTGAAATGAGGAGAGTATCCTGGATTATCTGGGTGTGTCCTAAATCCATTGACATGTGCTCTTATAAAAGACACATGGAAGAGAAGGCAATGTGAAGACTGAGGCAGAGGTTGGAGTGATATGGCCAGAAGCCAAAGAGGCTAGAACCACCAGAGGCTAAAAGAGACCCAGACTGGAGCTTTCCCTAGAGGCTCTTTCTCTCTCTCAGAGAGAGCCTGGCACCACTGATACCTTGATTTTGGACCTCTGATTCCACAACTGTGGGAAAATAAATTTTGATTGTTTTAAACCACCTGGTTTGTAGCAATTTGTTATAGCATCCCTGGGAAACTACTACACGGCATGATTCCACCTATGTGACGTTGCCAGTTGACGGAGTTACACACGGAGAATAGATTAGATGTGGCTCAGTGCTAAGAATGGGATGTGGGGTGGTGGCTTGCTGAGTATAAAGGGGTACCACAAAGGAAATCTTTGTTGACATGGGACACTTCTGTCTGCATGTAAATCTTTTTTTTTTCTTTTTTTTAAGATTTTGTTTTTAGGGGTGTATGGGTGGCTCCATTGGTTAAGTGCCTGCCTTTGGCTCAGATCATGATCCCAGAGTCCCAGGATCAGGGCTTCCTGCTCAAGGGAGTCTGCTTCTCCCTCTCCCTCTGTCCCTCCCCGCCCCCATTTGTGCTCATGCTTTTTCTCTTACTCTCTCTCTCAAATAAATAAATAAAATATTTTTTAAAAAATAAACAAATTTTAAAAGGATTTTATTTTTATTTATTTAAAAGAGAGAAAGCACAAGTGGTAGGGGAAGAGAGGGGAGAGGCAGAGGGAGAAGCAGGCTCCCCCGCTGAGCAGGGAACCCTACCTGGGGTTCAATCCCAGGACCCTGGGATCATGACCGAAGCCAAAGGCAGACACTTAACTGTCTGCATGTAAATCTGATGAAATCTGAATAAGGCCTGTAGATTGTACTAATGTCAATTTCTTCACTTTGGTCTTATAATTACATGAGATACTCTCATTAGAGGAAAGTAGGAAGGAGAACACAGGATCCCTCTGTATTATTTTTGCAACTTCCTGTGACTCTGTAACTACTTTAAAATGAAAAATTTAAAGAGGTAATTTCACTTCTTTCTTTTTACTATTTTCAGTGCGGCTACTAGAAAACTTTAAATTACATACATGGCTTGCGTTATAGTTCTATTTGATCAGGGCTGCTCTAGAATGTTATTTTCCCCTGTGGGGTTCTATAAAGGAGCCGAACAGCCTTTTGCCCTGAAATCTAAGCCTCACCTTCTATAATTGCAACAAAACAATACAAGTCTGGGAAGTAAAGTCATAACAGGAGGGAAAGTACAGGCTGAGTCAGACAGATCTGGGTGGAATGCTAGCTTTGCCATTTAGAGTCAGACCTCAAGCCAATCCTTTAACCTCCCTCAGCCTACCTCTCTTCGTCTGGACAATCAGAATAATGATGCCATTTTGGCAGGACCTATGTGAGGACAAACGAGATCACAGAAGTGCTTGACACATATTGAGCATTCATTAAATGTCCGTCTGTTGCCTTTCTGCTCCAAGTTTCTCACGTCACATTAGATCTTGATGTTTCCAGAAAAGGGAAGAGGAGGGAAGTGATAATTAGGGCCATCTTAGAGGTGGTCTGCCATGCATGGGAAAGCACATTATTGTTTACAGAGGCTTTCAAATACTTGATTTCATTCACTGTTCATGATAATCCTGTGATATAATTTATTGCTGTCAATCATTAAACTCCCAAAAGACCACCAGAAAAATTTGCTGATCAGGCAAAGCTAAGTTTATTGAATCCTGCAGGGAGAGGGAACAGCACCTTGACAGAATCTTAGTAGTCGGAAAAGGATATTTATAGGGTTTTAGGCCCAGGTTAGATAACTTAAACAGGTCTGGGAAGACAGGAAACTGGTTGGGAATAAGCAGAATTTATAATATAATAGTTTAGGATTAGTAAGCATAGCAAGGTGAGGGTATTAAAACACGTATTAGGGGTGCCTGGGTGACTCAGCTGTTAAGCGTCTGCCTTTGGCTCAGGTTATGATGCGGGGTCGGGTTCCTTGCTCAGCGGGAAGCCTGCTTCTCCCTCTCCCACTCCCCCTGCTTGTGTTCCCTCTCTCACTATTCACTGTGTCTCTCTGTCAAATAAATAAATAAAATCTTAAAAAAAAAGAGCTTGTAAAAAAATAAAATAAAACACGTATTAATGAGCAAGTTGTTAATCTTGATTGGTAACCTATTTTACTTGGTTCATAGTGGTATCTTTCAAGAACAAGAATTTCACAGCGCAAATAGCTAAGTTATTTCTGTCTGATCCCAGAACTCTTTAGCCCACGGACAAGAAAGTAAGCGAGTTTCAGTTCTCATGGCTAACAATTTTATAGTACAAACACATTGAATGATCAGGTTAATGATTCATGGTACATCAGCAAGAAAAGATACTCTGCAGCCATTAAATATAATTATTAAAAGTACTCGAAAATATGTTACTATTGTATGTTGATGATATAATGTTAAATGAAGGAAACAAAGGGGCACTCAAGTGACACAAGCCCCACACCAGGCTTCTCCCTCTCCCTCTGCTTGTCGCTCCACCTGCTTGTGCTCTCTCTCTCTCTCTCTCTCTCTCTCTCAGTCTCTGTCGAATAAATAAATAAAATCTTAAAAATAATTTGCTTTAAAAAAATGAAGGAAACAGAAGACAAAATATTAAGTTACACAGTTGTGACAATGTTAAAATATGTGAGGTTTGGGGGAAAATATGCCAAGAAAATAATGCCAGGATGGTGAGGCGATGACTGTAACAATCAGGGTCCTATCAGAAAACAAAATCCATTTCTAAGTATTTAAAAGAGAGGGAATTGGAGGCAAGGGGCTGTTTACAGTGGCAGTGGAAGAGCTGAGAAGCCAAGCAGGGCAGCCAGAGTTAGGGGTGCAACAGGTGCTGGAACCCTCCAGAGTGGGCCTGTTGAACAGGAGTCTTGCAAGAAGTGGAGCAAAGGGAGAGCTCGCTGGCTTGGCAAACACACTTCTCGGGACAGAGAGAGGGGGGAAATGCCAGGCTTCTCACTTCCTCACGGCTGCAGTCTCTTGCCAGGGCTTCCCACTAGCCAAACCTGGTCTGATACCAGCTTCTGGGAAGCCTGGGAACTGCAGCTGGCAAAGGTCAGCCTCCTTCAGATGCAGAGGATCACAGAAGAGCAGAAAGAGATGTGAGGCCCCAGTGAGAGCTTCTCCTTGGCTTTCAAATATGTGTGTTTGCTGGCGTTATATTGCTTTTTCAAATTGGGGCGTGGCGGAACTCTAAGCGGTCTCTTACACTGTGAGTGCTGTGTAAGTGGGTTATCACCTCTTGGGAGGGTAATTTGGCTACAACACTCAAAGATTTCATTGTGCTTACCCTTTGTCCCAGCAATTCCACCTCTAAGTTACTCTACAGAAATATTTGCCAATATCTGCATATACATATATAAAGTATTATATATATGGAGGGCAATTGTGGTACTGTTTGCAATTGCAAAATAACTGGAAATACCCAAGTGTCCCTCAATAGGAAATTGGTTTTAAACATAGTCACAGGAGTAGTTTCTAAAAGAGACAAAATAGGGGCACCAGGGTGGCTCAGTCTATAAGCGTCTGCCTTCGGCTCAAGTCATGATCCTGAGGTTCTGGGATGGAGCCCCACATGGGACAGGGACCCCCTGTCCTTCTGCCTCACTCCCTTGCTATGCTTGCTCTCTCTTGTGCTGTCTCTCTCTCAAATAAATAAAATCTTTAAAAAATAAAATAAAAGGGACAAAATAGAAGTGTATATTGATATAAAAAGATATCTTAGGCACATTGTGCCATTTTTAAAAAGCAAGTTTCAGGGTGCCTGGGTGGCTCAGTGGGTTAAGCCTCTGCGTCGGCTCAGGTCATGATCTCGGGGTCCTGGGATGAACCCCACATCAGGCTCTCTGCTCAGCAGGGAGCCTGCTTCCCCCTCTCTGCCTGCCTCTCTGCCTACTTGTGATATCTTTCTCTCTGTCAAATAAATAATAAATAAAATCTTAAAAAAAAAAAAGGCTGGTTTCAGAATGAAACACAGAGGGCACCTGGGTGGCTCAGTCAGTTAAGTGACATGATCCTGGAGTCCCAAGATCTAGTCCTGCATCAGGCTCTCTGCTCACTGGGGAGTCTGCTTCTCCCTCTGATCCTCCTCCCTCTCATCCTCTCCCTCTCAAATAAATAAAATATTTGAAAAAAGAAATTAAGAAATTATTATTATTTTTTAAAGATTTTATTTATTTATTTGACAGAGAGAGATAGAGTACAAGTAAGCAGAGTGGCAGGCAGAGGGAGAGAGAGAAGCAGGCTCTCCACAGGGCAGGAAGCCCGATGCGGGACTAGATCCTGGGACTTCAGGATCATGACCTGAGCAGAAGGCAGCCGCTCAACCAACTGAGCCACCCAGGCGCCCCAGAAATTAAGAAATTATTTAAAAAAAATAACAGAATATAGAGTATAAGCCACTTTTTAATTTTTTAAAAAGGTTATATATTGGTATGGAAAAATAACATTTAAACTATTTGTGGTGATTCAGGAAGTAGGCTCACAGGAGACTTCTGCTTTCAAATAACACTTTTCTTGCTGTTTGAGTTTTTTGGTTTTTTAAAATATTTTATTCATTTATTTATCAAACAGCGTGCACACGCAGGGAGAGCAGTAGGCAGAGGGAGAAGCAGACTCCCTGATGAGCAAGGAACCTGATGCGGACTCAATCCCATGACTCTGGGATCATGACCTGAGCCGAAGGCAGATGCTTAATCAACTGAGCCACCCAGGTGGCCCAGAATTTTTTAATCATAATGAGTTTTATTATTTTATAACCGGAAACACATTCAACCCAGCAAAGACCTTCCATGGCAGTTAGGCTAGATCAGTTTCTCAATTTCGGTACCGGGCTGGATAATTCCTTTCTGCGAAGGCACTGTCCTTGCATTCTAGGGAGTTAGCAGCATCCTGGCCTCTGCCCACTAGATGCCAGTAGCACACACCCCTACCCTGAGTTGTAACTGCAGAGACTGACTGACAAATGTCTCCTATGGATATGGTTGCCTCACACGGTGACTCAATCAAATTTGAATTTCGGATAAACAACAGATAGTTTTCTGTATGTATGTCCTGTGTAATATTTATGTTGTATCCTATGTTTTTACCTGTCAAATCTGGCAACCCTACCTGGGGAGAAAATCGCCCTGGTGGAGACCCACTAGCCTGGATGTTATGCGGCTTCATTGCTTTTCTGAGCAGCAATCCTTGTATGGAAAATCCACCTGTTTGTCCCTTTCTTCACCGTGAAATAGACAGGACCAGAAGGCTGATTGGAAACCTGTAAAAAAACAAGTCATTTCCCTGTTCTATTCTCTTATGCTGTCTGCCACCAAATAATCAATAGTATCTTCCAGAAAATTCTCTTACCAGAACTAAGCTCTGCAATATGTTTGTTTTTTTTTTTTAAGATTTTATTTATTTAGGGGCGCTTGGGTGGCTCAGTGGGTTAAAGCCTCTGCCTTCAGCTCGGGTCATGATCTCGGGGTCCTGGGATCGAGCCCGGCATCGGGCTCTCTGCTCAGCGGGGAGCCTGCTTCCCCCTCTCTCTCTGCCTGCCTCTCTGCCTACTTGTGATCTCTCTCTCTCCGTCAAATAAAATAAAATCTTTTTTTTAAAGATTTTATTTATTTATTTGAGAGAGAGAGAGCACATGAGAAGGGGAAGGGGCAGTGGTAGAAGTAGAGAGAGGGACAAGCAGACTCCCCACTAAGCCCGGAGTCTGATGCGGGGCTCAATCCCAGGATCCCGGGATCAAGACCTGAGCCAAAGGCAGACACTTAACCGACTGAGCCACCCAGGTGGCTGGTATGATCCTTTTTAAGCCAGATCAGCTGTGCCTACAAGGGTTTATGCTCCAAACTTTCAAAATAAATTGTAAGACATCGATAAAGGTTTAATGAAATGTCTATAGATATATCACATTGACAAAACTTTATAAACTTAGCATTTATTAAAACATCATTTTTAAAAAAGCTTATAGGCTAGGTTTTCTCACCTCCTAAGAAATCCTGAATAGAAAAATTATTGAGGAATTACAGCTGATAAATTACTATGGCCAAGTATTTTTAAGGAAAAAAATTAACTTATTACCCTTTTATATATTACACACACATATAATATTTGATAGTGTCCATCTGAAGATGATTGGTAGGATGTAAAGTAGAGCCTTGAAATGTAAATGTATTCAAAGCCTAGAAGCTTGAGGCATGTTTCTCCCATTTCTTAGTAGTGACATATGTTGTTTACATATGCTGGGGAAAAAGAGGAAAAGATAGAGTAACATTGGTTTTGGGAAGTGACTATATTGCCCATATTGTTGTCTTATTCTTAATAATCCCCAAAACTGGATTTAGCAAATTTAATTTTCTTTTTTAAATTTAAATTCAAATAATTAATATATAATGTATTATTGGTTTCAGAGGTAGAGGTCTGTGATTCATCAGTCTTATAGAATACCCAGTGCTCACTCCATCACATGCCCTCCTTAATACCCATCACCCAGTTACCCCCTCCTTCCACCCACCTCCCCTTCAGCAACCCTCAGTTTGTTTCCTATGCTTAAGAGTCTCTTAGGGTTTGTAAAATTTAATTTTGTACTTTGTATGCTTCCAAATTGTTCCAGCTCTTTTTGAATGAATGTATCACTTTCATAATCTAGAAAATAGGGATTTTTAAAGTAAAATAAAATAATCAGGGGCCATCTCACAACATTTTGTTTGGGGAATATAAATTTTGCAACTTTTTTGGAGAATGAGATGGCACTGCCAAAATAAACACACACACAGTTTTGACCCAACATAACCTTCCCCGGTGCACAGAGATGTACAAGAATGTTCAGTCCAGTGTCTTTAGTAAAGCTACTGGTCAGAATATTAGCCAGGATTATTTTGTGGAATAGGTTTATGGGAGGGAACTTTCACTTTCTATAACGTGCATTTCTGTAATATGCATCTTTTAAGTTATATTTAAATTCTAGGGTTCAAATTTGCTTATGAATTGCTTCATTCACTCAACTATTTGGTACTTATAATGGGTCACCAAGTTTGCCCCTTTTTTGCTTTTTTTTTAAAGATTTTATTTGAGGGGCGCCTGGGTGGCTCAGTTGGTTAGGCGACTGCCTTCAGCTCAGGTCATGATCCTGGAGTCCTGGGATCGAGTCCCACATCAGGCTCCCAGCTCCAGGGGCGTCTGCTTCTCCCTCTGACCTTCTCCCCTCTCATGCTCTCTCTCACTGTCTCTAACTCAAATAAATAAAAATAAATAAAATCTTTAAAAAAAAAGATTTTATTTGAGAGAGAGAGAGTGCATGAACATGAACAGGGGAGGGGCAGAGGAAGAGGGAGAAGCAGGTCCCCCACTGAGCAGGGAGCCCAATGTGAGGTTCAATCCCAGGACCTGGAGGTCACGACCTGAGCCGAAGGCTGACACTTAACCTACGGAGCCACACAGGTGCCCCAAGGTTTCCCCCTTTGAATCTGCCTTCACCAGTATAAGATTGGGGTGAAAAATAATTTTAAAAGGAGACAAAATAGGGGGATGATTAGCTGCTCGTTTTCCGGATACCAGAGAATCGATGTGGTATAGAAAGACTGGGAAGAAGGTAAAACAGAGAGTGTTATCTGAAGAGTTCTTTTTTTTTTTATCTGAAGAGTTCTTGATCACATCCTCCAGAGAAGGCCCACCTCACCAGTCACTTTAGAAAAGAAACTGAGAGCTAAAGCAAATTATCCGGGGTGCCTGGGTGGCTCAGTTGTTAAGCATCTGCCTTGGGCTCAGGTCGTGATCCCAGGGTCCTGCTCAGCAGGAAGCCTGCTTCTCCCTCTCTCTCTGCTTCTGTTCCTTCTCTCACTGTCTCTCTCTCTTTCTCTCTCTCTCTGTGTCAAACAAATAAATAAACCTTAAAAAAAAAGAAAAAGTGAATTAGTCCCTTTAACAGTCAAAAACCACCCTCCAAAACCCAGAGATTTAAAAAAAAAAAAAAAAAAACCCAGAGATTTCAGATTGAAAGCAAATAGGATGACCTCACCCATCTTCCATGAAATTGTTTCAGTGACTATAAGCTATTAACTTTGCTTTCCATATTCTGAAGCTATTAAGTGAGTAACAATCCCCAGCTTAAATGAAAAAGAAAAAAACAGACCTTCTTCAAGTTTATTTTTAACACGCAATATAAATTATAAATAGACCACTCTTTGGCCACTCTTGGTGGTTTACACAGTCAGCTGTGGAGACATTGATTACTCAGTTTCAAGGAAAAGTTAAGAAGAAAAATAGCATTCATGGATCAGGAAATAAGGGACATATATGGACTCAATTTAGCTTCACAACATCCATTCTGTAAAAAATATTGATAAAAAGGATTTGCATGTGGGGACCCACTGAATGGTAGCTTCCCTGTGGCCCAGCCCAGGTCACAAACCCAAGTAAATCCCGTGAAAGGATTTCAATCTAAAATGGAACCAGAAGATGTGAAATGGAGAAGCTTATGACCATGCTTTTAGAAGAAAGAAATTTAAGAACCAAGAAACTGATTTCCAATAAATGCCTGATTTATGAAAGACTGAGGGACATCTGCCAAGAATTTCTCCTCAGCCTTAAGTCACCTAACTTACTCCTGGGACTCTGGCTGGACTTCCCCTCTTCACATAACCTACATATTAACACAGCCTATCCAAGACACTCAACACTCTACCTTGCTACAACATGTGTTTCTCAAATTTCAATTCTTCTGCGATTTCCAAATAAACTCAATTCCAGGTAATTCAGACTTGCCCCAGTTTACCTCCTTATTCAGGCTGATAGTCTGCATTTATGAGAAATGCCTCACTGTCAAGGAAACCTAACATAAACCAATCACAATCCTCCAACTCAGCGAGCTTACCCTACAAAATAGGACCTGCTCATTTTTTGTTTCGTTTTGTCCCTGCCCTAAGGACCTGCTAGTCTTATAAGGAAACCCCCAACCTCCTAGCCAATCATGCCCTATTCCTATGTTCCCTCTTCTAAGACTCTGTAGGACTCGATCCTGCCCCAAATCCCTTGGTTCACAAGGGAACAAGTTCACTGTTTGTCAGGCACTGTACTTCCCCAATCCATGGGTTGTATTACCTTGAACAAAGGACATAAAACTTGTTATGAAATTGTATTATTGGGGCGCCTGGGTGGCTCAGTGGGTTAAAGCTTCTGCCTTCGGCTCAGGTCATGATCTCAGGGCCTGGGATGGAGCCCCGCACCGGGCCCTCTGCTCAGCGGGGAGCCTGCTTCCCTTTCTCTCTGCCTGCCTCTCTGCCTGCCTCTCTGCCTACTTGTGATCTCCCTGTCTAATGAATAAGTAAAATCTTAAAAAAAAAAAAAAAAAGAAATTGTATTATTTTTGTTATTTGACAGCTCAGACTCCCAATTTTACAGAAGGGCAAGGGAGGAGTTGGGTGTGTCTAGGCTAGTGCCATGGAGTCCAGGGATCTGGCATTATCTATGACATGGTGATCAGTCCTCATATCACTCTGCTGAGCCCACCATGCTGGGATCCTGAGGGTCTGTATAAGTAGAATAGTGCCAGGAAGCCCTTGACTGGTTTCCTTTATTTATTCATTCATTCATTCATTCATTCATTCATTTTTAATTTTTTTAAAGATTTTATTTATTTATTCGACAGAGAGAGAGATTACAAGTAGGCAGAGAGGCAGGCAGAGAGAGAGGAGGAAGCAGGTTCTCCACTGAGCAGAGAACCCAATGCGGGGCTCGATCCCAGGACCCTGAGATCATGACCTGAGCTGAAGGCAGAGGCTTTAACCCACTGAGCCACCCAGGTGCTCCTCCTTTATTTTTTTTTTTTTAAGATTTTATTTTTTATTTGTCAGAGAGAGAGAGAGCACAAGCAGGTGCATCAGCAGGCAGAGGGAGAACCAGGCTTCTGCTAAGCAAGGAGCCCCACACAGGACTCAGTTCGAGGAGTCTGGGATCATGACCTGAGCCAAAGGCAGCCGCTTAACCAACTGAGCCACCCAGGCACCCCCCTGGACTGGTTTCCTTTGCCAAATTGTTTCAAAGGCTTTGAATTTGACCTATGCCCCAACAGTTTTAAAGCAATACTTTTTTTTTTTAAAGCAATACTTCTTATAAAACTGTGTATCGTCAATGTTTTCAAACTTTGAAGTAAAGAATAATGCAATGAGGGGTGCCAGGGTGACTTAGTCATTAGAGCGTCTGACTCTTGATTTTGGCTCAGGTCATGAGGTTAAGCCCCAAGTTGGGCTCCTAGCTGGGCATGGAGCCTGCTTAAGATTCTCTCCCTCTCCCTCTTCCCCTCTGTCCCTCCCTCCACCCACTCGTGCACTCTCTCTCAAAAAAAAAAAATAGTGCAATGAATTCCATATACCCATCACCTAGTGAAGCACTGCTTTTTTTTTTTTCCACTCAAAAACTTTTTGAGTCAAATAAGGAGGTCCATGGAAAGAGACAGAATGCATAATTGGTTTGCTATCCCAGCTCTGCTATGAATAAACTGTGCAGCATTGACTACTACACAGGGCCACTCTGGGACTCAGTTTCCTCATTAACCAAGGTAATAAAACTTGGATAGAATTTTGGGGACTTTCCAGCCCTTCTGTCCTATACTTTGATCCTAAGGTTCATTCACTCAGTATACACTCATTAAGCCACCATTACCTTTTGCCTTAATTCATCTCCCTTTGCCCATTCCTGTTCCTCTACATTCCATTTTCCCTCTGGTGGCCTAAAAAAGTCAACTAATATGCAGATCTGATCACCTGATCACATCATTCCTTCACTAAAGTCCCCTTAGTGCCTTCCCATTCCTTGTTCCCTCTATATGCCGTTCCAACCACCTAAAGGGTTCCTCTGGGCCTCAGCACTCTGCCTCCCTCTATCCTCCACCTCCCTCCATTCCGACACAGACACATTCTGCTTGGGCTACTTGTTCTCATTCTTCAGGAATCTGCTTAAGTATTACATCCTTCAGAAAGCCTTCACCTGGACTGGACCAAGTCCTACTAAGTCTGTATAGGCTCTGTTGGTACTTGGGGGTTGTGGCCTTAAACACCATGTTAGTTAGTTACTTGTGTGTTAACTTAACTACTAATTTCCCTTACCAGACTGTAGATTCCATAAGGTCGTGTTTACTGTTTTGGTCAGCACTGTAATGCCAGCACCCAGCACAGGGCCTGGTACAGAATAGGCATTCAAATGTGTATTTGTGGATAAATGACGCGTTCCCTGTGAGGCCTTAGGGGGAAAAAGACCCTTACAGTTTGGTGGGGAGGACAGACTGAGAAGTGATAGGAAAATTACAATGCATTACTAGAAGTAGCAGGATGAGGGAACAGATGCACAGCAGCTCAGATACGTTCAGGAGACTCCGAACATATTCTTGGCCAGGATGGGCGTTCAGGGGGAGACAGGGACTTTGTGGGGGAAATCCATTCAACAAGCCTGGATCCAGAGTCTCTATATGGGGGCAGGGAGAGGTGCAGTGAGAGAGGGGGACAGTCTCAGTGACCTTCTGGGAATGTTTGGATGCTGACATGTCCACGTGATGGTCCCCCAGACTTATTTGTCCTGGGATCAGGTGCTGTCTATGCTTTCCCACCTACAGGGTTGGAAGCAGAGCAACTATTCATCAGTACTAAGTCGGGCTTGGTTAATAAATGAGTAAGAGGGGCGCCTGGGTGGCTCAGTGGGTTAAAGCCTCTGCCTTTGGCTCAGGCTCATGATCTCAGGGTCCTGGAATCGAGCCCAGCATCGGGCTCTCTGCTCAGCGGGGAGCCTGCTTCCCCCTCTCTCTCTGCCTGCCTCTCTGCCTACTTGTGAACTCTCTGTCAAATAAATAAATAAAATCTTAAAAAAAAAAATGAGGAAGAACTGGATGAATCCCCTTTTTCCCAAAGAAGGGAGTGGGGTTTACAGTTAAGGAGGTAGGCTTTTCCTTAATTTAAGCTGCAAAATGACAGCATAACTTTTTTTTTTTTAAAGAATAATCACCGGGTGGGGTGCCTGGGTGGCTCAGTGGGTTAAAGCCTCTGCCTTCAGCTCAGGTCATGATATCAGGGTCCTGGGATTGAGCCCCGCATCGGGCTCTCTGCTCAGCAGGGAGCCAGCCTGCTTCCCCCTCTCTCTCTGCCTGCCTCTCTGCCTACTTGTGATCTCTTTCTCCCTGTCAAATAAATAAATAAAATCTTTAAAAAGAAAAAAAAAAAAAGAATAATCACCGGGGTGCCTGGGTGGCTCAGTGGGTTAAAGCCTCTGCCTTCGGCTCAGGTCATGATCCCAGGGTCCTGGGATCAAGTCCCACATCGGGCTCTCTGCTCAGTGGGGAACCTGCTTCCCCCTCTCTCTTTGCCTGCCTCTTTGCCTACTTGTGATCTCTCTCTCTGTCTGTCAAATAATAAATAAAATCTTTAAAAAAAAAAAGAAGAATCACCAATAACTTATCACCAAGTTAAGGTCATCTTGAACTGACGGTCGAGGGGCACCTGGGTGGCTCAGTCAGCTAAGTAGACAACTCTTGATTTCTGCTCAGGTCATGATCTCCAGGTCCTGAGATCGAGCCCCATGTCCAGCTTCATGATTAGCTTGGAGTCAAAGTCGGCTCTGAATTCTCTCCCTCTCCCTCCTCCGTCCCTCCCCCTGCTCAAGTGTGTGCTTACTCTCTCTCTCTCTCAAATAAATAAGTAAATGAAATCTTTAAGAAAAAAAAAAAAAAACGGGGCGCCTGGGTGGCTCAGTTGGTTGAGCGACTGCCTTCGGCTCGGGTCATGGTCCTTGAGTTCCGGGATCGGGTCCGACATCGGGCTCCCGGCTCCATGGGGAGTCTGCTTCTTCCTATAACCTTCTCTCCTCTCGTGCTCTCTCTCACTTTCTCTGTCTCTCAAATAAATAAATAAAATCTTCAAAAAAAAAACAGAAAAAAAAACAAGGTTGTAGAAAATATCAAACATTTCAGAAAAGTGCACCTGAAAACTAAAATCTTCTATATTACTCCTGCTTAAGAATAAGTAGTGTCAATAGTTACATACTTAGTTACATAGGCTTTTTTCTAATCATATGTAAACATACATACAGAATAAACATTTTTTTAAAGATTTTATTTATTTGTTTTTGTGAGAAGAAGAGAGAGAGAGCACAAATAGAGAGGAGCGGCAGAGGGATAAGCAGTCTCCCCACTGAGCAGGGAGCCTGGTGTGGGGCTCGATCCCAGGACCCGGGGATCATGACCCAAGCTGAAGGCAGACACTTAACTGATTGAGCCACCTAGGTGCCCCAGAATGAACATTTTTAATTAAAATTACTTTGTATTGTCCTGAAACTTTTTTCCTTTTATTTTTTTTAACTCCCCCCCCCTTTAATACTATATCTTGAAACTGTTATTTTATGCAGATCTATCTGGTTCTCTTTTTTAAAATGACATTTTATTTATGTATTTATTTGTGAGAGAGAGAGACCGGGAGAGACAAAGAGAGGGGGGCGGGAAGGCAGAGATTGAGGGAAAGGGAGAGAGAGATTCCTGAGCAGACTGCACTGAGCAGGAGCCCATTGCTGGTCTCAATCTCATGTCCCTGAGATCACAACCTGAAATGAAATCAAGAGTTGGACACTTAACTGAGTGAGCCACCCAGGTGCCCCTTCTAGTTCTTTTTAATAACTGCTCAGAATTTTAAAAGCTTTCCAAAAACAAAACTAAATATTTGCCTACTGAAGTTAAGTCTATATTAGGTTGTACAAATGAAATATACTCACTTATCATTTTTACTGGATTGTGTCCCCTAGAAAGATTATAGCAAAAGTTGCTCAGGTAGGAGCACCTGGGTGGCTCAGTTGTTAAGCATCTGCCTTCAGCTCAGCAGGGAGCCTGCTTCCTCCTCTCTCTGCCTGCCTCTCTGCCTACGTGTAATCTCTCTCCTCTCTCTCCGTCAAACAAATAAATAAAATCTTTAAAAAAAAAAAAAAAAGAAAAAAGAAAATTCCTCTGGGACTTGGTTTAAGCTGGAGAGGGAATTACTCTCCTCCCTTTCACTGTAGGTAAAATGTATTTGAAAAAATCAAAATCATGTTTTCTTGGGGCGCCTGGGTGTCTCAGCGGGTTAAAGCCTCTGCCTTTGGCTCAGGTCATGATCCCAGGGTCCTGGGATCAAGTCCCACATCAGGCTCTCTGCTCAGCAGGGAGCCTGCTTCCCCTTCTCTCTCTGCCTGCCTCTTTGCCTACTTGTGATCTCTCTCTCTCTCTGTGTCAAATAAATAAAATCTTGAAAAAAAATCATGTTTTCTTTTCAGATAGACATATTTTGTTGAAATTTCTTTAGTGTTTAATTTCTCTAAGTGTTTTAGGAGTTTGGATTTTGTCTCTGTGCAAGCAGAAACAAAAGGGGGTTTAAAGCAGGAGAAGGAGCAGATCTGATTCTGTTTGCAGAAGGTCACTTGGGCTGATGTGGAGGGATGAATGAGAGGGAAGTGTAGCAGCCTAAGTGAGATTCTATAAATAATGCCCAAAGGTCAGGTTATTCCTTGGCTCAAAGGCCTTCATCTCAGAGGGAACCCGAAAGTCTTTTGGTATTCTGCCCCTTTTCCTGTTTTCTTACCTCTTGCATACCCCACCCCCACGACCAGCCCCTGGGGGCTTCATGAGGGAGGGGTTTTGTTTTCTTCATTGCTAGAGGGCCAATGCTTAGCAGAGCTTCACACACTAGTGTTGACATTATTGGTTATCAAGTGCACGGTTCTCCTTTGTCCATAGAATAAATTTTGAAATTCTTGATTTGGTATCCAAGGTCTATTTAGGGCAGTCGCTGCCCCATCTTATCATTAATGTCTAGGGCTCTTGCCGCAGCCACACTAACCTCGCTTTTAACTTTCTCACAATCTTAGAATTCCCTGTGGCCTCTGCCTACAAGGATCCTGACTTCCTCTTAGCCAAGTCTTCTTCAAACTTCAAGTCTCAGCCTGTATGTGATTTCTTCAGGAAAACATTTGCTTGTGACCTTTATAGACTTTAACAACAAACATTTGGTTTTTTCCCTTCTTGGTGTTTATCACAGATAATTTCTATTTTTATTGACAGTGAAAACAGCTTTTTTTTTTAACTTCTAGACCTTATTTTTTTTTAAGCACCTTTTAAGATTTACAGAAAAATTGAGCAGAAAGTTCACAGTTCCCATTTACTTTCTCTCTAGTTAAAAAGAAAACCACAGGCCCAAATGGCATCATTTGGGGGCCAAGTTACCAAACCGGGTCTTAATCTTAAACCTAACTGCAGTTCCAACTTCCCCCAGACATAATATAGTCTTAACCTATCAGGCAGGAATTTTCTGGCAAGTACCAGCAAGGTAATCTGTCATACAGGAGCCCCTTCCACCCCACAAAGGACAACAAGGTAATCTAAGACCCTGTGCCTTCTCCCCCTACCCGCAAAGGGAAGGTGATCTGGCCTGGAACAATCCTTTCTTTTCTTTTACTAATAATTTTCTTGCCCCACCCTCCTTCCTATGAAAACCTTCAGAGCTCCTCTCTCCTTGCCAGATGGGCTGCAGCCCGGTTCATGAATCCCTTAATAAAGCCAATTAGGTCTTCAAACTCACTTGGTTGAGTATTGGTTTTTAACGCCCCCAACACACATAGTGTGTTAACATCTGTGTGGAGAGCAAGATGGAGTCACGCATGTCAAGTACTGATTTAAGCAGCTGAGGACGCAGGAAGGAAGAAAGAAGGAAGCAGACCTGCAGCCTTAGGTCTTGCAGCTAAGACCAGATATCACTGGAGCCAGCACGGGCTGGCGACACCCAGAACTGATAACTAGCATAACCAGAAGAGGCCTGCAAAGGCCCAAGACTGATGAAACTGCTTTCAACGGGAGGACTTCTGCAGCAAACTGTCAGACTTCAGACACTGACCCTCTCAGGTCTGACCACATCAAAAAGGCAACTGCCACTACAGGCTCTGCCCACCTCAGCTCCGAACATAACGTGTTCTTCACTACTTGAACATCGTAAGCAGCATGTGCTGAGAGCTGACCCCAAATGGACTGAGTCCGCATCTCAGCTGTGTGCTCACGGACTGATTTTGCACTTGGCTAGCTTCCCTTCCTTTGGATCTTGTTTGTTGTGCGACTTCGTAGTGTGCTTTGCTTTGTGTGACACGTATGAAGCCAAGTCAAAGATATTTTTTAATTAATTAATTAATTAATTAAAAGTGATCTCTATACCCAATGTGGGGCTTGAATTTACAACCCCAAGATCAAGTGTCGCACGCTCTACGGACTGAGTCAGCCAGGCGCCCCTGAAGCCAAGTTGAATGTGGAGTGAAATGTCATTTGAGTTTGGAATCCTGAACCTGCTTTACAATTGTGTTAACCTTGCTTTATGATTAAATAAAGCCGATCTTATGAAAAGACACAACTCCCATCTGTGCCGTCACAGCGTGCTTTTGATAATCTTATATTAAAACGGTGCATCTTCAGGAAACAAACTGAGGGTTGCTGGAGGGTGGGGGTCAGAGGGATGGGGTGGCTGGAGGATGGACATTGGGGAGGGTATGTGCTATGGTGAGTGCTGTGAATTGTGTAAGACTGATAATTCACAGACCTCTACTCCTGGGGCAAATAATACGTTATATGTTAATAAAAAATAAAATAAACTAAAATAAAATGGTGCATTTGTTATAGTTAATGAACCAATATGCATTCATTACTTTCCATATGTAGTTAGACTTTACTAACTAAAGTCTATGGTTTATTTAGATTTTTTTAGTTTTTACCTAATGTCCTCTCTCTGTTCCAGCACCCTATGCAGAATACCACATTACATTTAGTCATTGCATCTCCTTAGGCTGTGACAGTTTCTCTGACTTGCCTCATTTTTGATAACCTTGACAGTTTAGAGGATTCCTGAGGTATATTATTGGATGCTATTTTTTCAAGTAAACTTTCCATTTAACTCCCCAATAGCAATTTAATTCTCTGTGGTGCAATCAGTTTCAGTTTTTCCCAGTACACTGTAATCTCCATGAAGGTTAGGGTCATGTCTGATTTATGCATAGCTGTATCCCCAGTGATTAGCACATAGCAGACACTTAATATAAATTGCTGGATGAATAAATTATTTGCTTATGAAACAACAATTTGTGCAGCACTCATCACTGGAAATTCCCACTCATAGGAATTCTCCTTGAGGCTAAGTATGACCTTAGTATATCAGTACAAGTCCTAGTCCTCCTTCTGGTTGAGTTCCAGATTCTTCCTTTCCATTAAGTTTTTTCATATTATTTTACTTTACAATATGTCTCCTTTATCCATTTTTAAAAAAAGATTTTATTTATTTATTTGACAGAGAGAGAGATCACAAGTAGGCAGAGAGAAAGGCAGAGAGAGAGGGGGAAGCAGGCTCCCCGCAGAACAAGGAGCCTGATGTGGGGCTTGATGCAGGGCTTAATCCCAGGACTTTGGGATCATGACCTGAGCTGAAGGCAGATGCTTAACAACTGAGCCACCCAGGCAACCCAGAGGCTTATAATCTACGTGAGGAGACTGGTCAGGTACATAAAGATAAATAACACTAAGAAAACATTGGATGAAGAGGCAAATGAATGATATAACCCTGAAGTGTTTACTAGGTCTCTGGGAACAGAGAACTCAATGGGACTAAGAAGGCTTTGAGGAAATCGAGAAACAAGATTTTACCTTCCAAGTTATAAGAACACTTGGTCCTGGTAACGGATACTCAGTTATCAGCTCCACAGCCTGGAAATCTCCATAGCACTCCTCCCAAACAAAAGACATCACATGCCAGTGGAGTATGGTAGCAGGAATAGGAGTTTTGGAGTCAACACCCCAGCTCTGTCCATTATAAACTGTGTGCTCAAAGAAAAAGTGTGTGAGAACTCTGATATTTGTTAAGAAAAATTATCCAAAATTTGGAAATAGGCAAAAAGAAGGCTGTGTATCTTTTCAGTGTCATACTTGAGTTCTGTCTTAACCGGGCTGCCCAAGGATGATTTAATTCTCTAGGGAAATGACCGCTTTTGCTATGCTATTTACAACTGATTAGGCCCAGACTCAGTCAAGAGTTAACGTGAAGTTACATGATAACTTGCAGATTTTTGTCTGATAGAGAAGCAAATAATTTCTTCCCAGCAGAAAGCATGCCTCCAATCTTACTGCCCTGCAGGACATCAACTAGTTTTCTCTCTCATCTAGCACATTTATTTCAGAATGTCTTTCCTGGAAAACCTTATAAATCTCTATTCTTCAAAGCGTCTTTGAACTGGCTCTACCTTTGTCAGTTCCTGAGTTCTCTCACTAATAAGTTAAACAAATCTTACAACCACGCACACACACACTCTCTAGAAGCCATGTTTTAACTTTGGGCAAGTTACTAATAAATAATTTCCTAACCCCTTAGTTTCCTCTTTGTAGTTAATGTCACATGATAAGTCCTTTCCTTTGGCCAGAGACTCACCCCATCTCCACAGCTTATGGGGTTTATTTTTTCTGCTTATACCTTACTATCGAGTTCAGTTTTGAACATGTGAAGGTGGGGATGTCCGTGACACACACCAGTGGAGATGCCGGAAGTTCTGAGCTTCTCATTGACGGAAGAGCCTGGGCTGACCATATAAGCTGAGAAGTCATTAGCATCATCAAAAAAGTATTTAAAGTCATAAGACTAAATGGGGATGGATGAAGGAGAGGGAAATGGAATGAGAGAAGCAATGAAGACAGTTAACCTGATGCAACGTCAAATTGGAACTCCAATATTTAGAGACCCATGGAGGATGAAGAAGTAGCAAAGGACACTGGAGAGGGAACGAAGACATCAGAACAGTTTAGTGGCAGAGAAACCAGAGGGCCGATCCAGGTGAAATGCTGCCCAGCAGTGGTGTCAGCAGGAACTAGAGTGAATATAGTAGCTATGGTAACGTGGGAGCCGGCAGTGAGTTGAGAAGGTCACTTTGTGTGGAGTAAGGACAGAGGCCTAGCTAGATTCAAATGGGTTGAAGGGTGACCGGAAGTTGAAGATGTGGAGATAGCACAAGTGGAAAACTTCTATTACAGAGAAACCTGAGACTTCCGGCAGAGATCTAGACTCTACAGCCATGTAGTACATTTGTTTTTTTTTAAATTGATTTGTTTATTTTAGAGAGTATGCATGTGTGAGTCGAGGGAGGGGCAGAGGGGGACCATCTTCAAGCAGACTCCCCACTGAGCTCTGAGCCTGGATGCAGGGCTCCATCCCATGCCCCTCAAGAACCAGATGCTTAACCGACGGAGCGACCCAGGCACCCTGACAAATATTTATTACATTTCTAGCAGGATCCTGATGACTTCACCAATGGGAAATCAACAAGATTGGATGCCTCCTACACGGCACTGTGTTATGTTAGAATTATTGAGAGGGATACCTGAGGAAGCTTTCACTTGATGGAATGTGGGTTCTAGAGCCTGACGGCCTGGGCTCAGATACCAGCCTTGTCACTAACCAGCTCAATGAATTTCAGCAATTCCCATAATATGAGTCTTGGTTTCTTCGTCTGTAGAGTGGGGAGTACCTATATCATAAGGCTGTTGTAGAGATACAGAGTGTTTAGAACATGCCTGGCGCATAATAAGTGCTTAACTAAGGTCACTTTCATTATCTTTTTCAAGGAACTAGTTTAAGGAAGAAAATAAAAAGGCTTATAAATACAAGGTCTTTGGTGTTACGATCAACGCATGCCTTGGGGTTGTAGAAGCCCAGAGGAGTTGCTGGCCTAATAGGAGCCCAGGAAAGAGTCTCATTGAGGTGAGGTATCAACCATCTGGACTATACCGTTTTTGTCTCATGACTACCCTATAAGGAGGATGTACTGCATTTTACAAAGAAATTGTAGCTTAGAAATAACAAAGAACGTGGGGCGCCTGAGTGGCTCAGTGGGTTAAAGCCTCTGCTTTCAGCTCAGGTCATGATCTCAGGGTCCTGGGATCGAGCCCCACATCGGGCGCTCTGCTCAGCAGGGAGCCTGCTTCCCCCACTCTCTGCCTACTTGTGAACTCTCTCTGTCAAATAAATAAATAAATAAAAATCTTAAAAAAAAAAAAAAAAAGAAATACCAAAGAACAGATGGTGAAGAATCCAGAAAGTGTCTTCAAAGACTGATTGGTTTAGGTATTCTGCAAAAGGCCCAGTAGTCTGTAGCTTTGAGATCATAAACATCTTGAACAAAGACTATATCTCCTATCCTTTTCTTGATGAAATTTCTCTGCTTGCATTAAATGGCTCTATGAGGGACAGTGGGAGACAGGGAGACAGAAAGACTTGGCCGGGCTTTGTTACCCTGTTCTATGGCTTCTTTCCCTAGTGGTGACTTGTGTGTTAATACTGATGTTGAGGACTTTTTTAAAATTTTATTTATTCATGAGAGACAGAGAGAGGGAGAGAGGCTGAGGGAGAAGCAGGCTCCCCAAGGAGCAGGGAGCCCGATGAGGGACTCAACCCCAGGACCCCAGGATCATGACCTGAGCCCAAGGCAGATGCTTAACTGCCTGAGCCACCCAGGTGCCCCCAAGGACTTTTCCTTTAGTGCTCATGGTTCTCAGTCACGCTGCTTCTGCGCTGAAGAATGAAGAGGTAGACCAGACGAAGTCGAAGTCCTGGGCGTGGGTGGCAAAGCAAAGTTTTTATTGAGTGATGATAGTACAAAAGCTCCCAAAGAGGGAGGGGACTGAGACGGGTGCCACCAGAGTTTCTAAGTCTAGGGGTTTTTATGGGCTTGTTGGTGGGCTGTTCTAATCTGATTAACCCTTTAAGGGCCTGTCATCCAACCAGGTTTTTGTCATCTACCTATCACAGGGGAAAGGGTGGAGGGCTGCTTCCAGGGTGGGGTAAAATCCTTTTAAGGGTGGCTTCCTTTTAGGGCAGCCCCACCCCCCATGCCTGCCTTTCTTCTAACTATCCTTCATTATTGACTCTGGCACTAAAATTTAGCACTTGATTAATAAGAAAAGAGTGATAGTAAACTTATCTGAGTCCTTTTTGTTTAAAACCCATCCATGTTTCTCCCCGGTCAAGCCCTCAACAAGTCCTAGTTGAAGATAATTTCTATTCGTGTTCTTCTCATTCTTAAATGTCCCTTTATTGAAAAGTCTTTCTTTACTAACGCATTGAGTCCCTGCTTTTGAGACCTGGTTTCATTGGGTTTTAAGAATCCTGTGATCTAAAATCTTGCCACACAGAGTATAGTCCATGGACCAACACGCTGTCATCACCTGCGAGCTTGTTAAAAATGCAGAATTCCAGACCTACACCAAGCTGTCTGTGCACATTAAAATTTGAGAAGCACAATTTATAAAATAGGTAAAAGGAACTTAGAAAAACTTCAGGGAACCAAGAGGTTTTGTATAGAAGTAGGACGAATTAAAGCTAAATCTAACATGGATTTTTCTAAAATCAGATTTATAAGTTCAAAATAAATTTTGTGACACTTGGTCTATTCATTCAAGTGAATTGCTATAGAGGTTAAGCACCTTTGTAAGTACTCAACTTTTTTCAGAGAGCTGGAATTTTGTATTAAGAAGTAGAACTTATCTGACGACAATGAAAAAGACAAATTTCTTATTTTAAATGCATCCTAGCACAAAGTCATCTCTAAGAACACAGGTCAGATAGACGAAGTGAAATAGTTAACTCTTACCATATTTTTTCTTTCCCTTCCAGAATCAAGTATAGCCACTGTTTAAAAATCTTTTTCTATTTCTAAAGAACTCTCCTTACACTGCTTGTAGAGAACCTAGCATTCTCTGTGACAATTTGTTCTTCTTCTGGTCCACAGTCAAGAAATTGATAATTTTTTATTATGAGAAACTACCTGTTCCTTTCTGTGAGCTTCTTGGCTTCATGCAATGTTTTGTAACCACTTCTACCTGTAATTCTATTTGCCAGGTTTGCAGGTACATTCTAATATCACTTATAGGAAAGAATTTGTCAATTTTAAATGTTAGGACTAGGCTCAAAAAGACAAGGAGAGGAGTGCCGGGGTGTCTCAGTCAGTTAAGTGTCTGACTCTTGATTTTGGTTCAGGTCACGATCTCAGGATTGTGAGATCAAGCTCTGTTCAGAACTCCATGGTGAGCCCGGAGTCTGGTTTGCTTGAGATTCTCTCCGCTTCTCCCTCAGCCCCTACCCGACTTGTGCACGCACACGCTCTGCACTCTCTCCCTCTCTCAAATAAATAAATAAAATCTTTAGGCGCTCCTGGGTGGCTCAGTCAATTAAGCATCTGCCTTCAGCTCAGGTCATGATCTCTGGGTCCTGGGTTGGAGCCCCGTATGGGGCCTCCCGCTCAGCAGTGAGTCTAATTCCCTCTCTCTCTCTGCCCCTCCCCACCGCTCGTTCTCTCTCTCTCAAATAAATAAAATCTAAAAAATAAATAAATAAAATCTTTTAAAAAAAGAAAAGACACGGAAAAGTTCATGATGATAAGGTAACTTCTATTACTTCAGCATATTTGAAATGTGATAAAAAAAAATGAGATTGATTATGGAAGACATTGGGAGCCTGAAGTACAACTTTATCCAGTATGGCTGGCATCCTTAGTTTATCTTATAAGGAAACGGCCAAGTGTGGGAACCTGGAAAGAAAGGAATTGAAAAAGGAGTCTCTCATCCTTGACTAGTCCTTGGGGTGTGATGGTCTGGGAATCAAGACACCTGTTAAACTGTTTAAAGGTGAACATTTTACTCTAACTTAATTAAACTAATATGTTGGGGGACAGCTGGGTGGCTCAGTTGGTGGAACATCTGACCCTTGATATCAGCTCAGATCTTGATCTCAGGATTGAGGAGCCTACTTAAAAAAAGAGAGAGATAAGTAAATAAAACTACAAACAAAATAAAATAAACTACTGTGTTGGATTAGTTTTATGCCAATCCCTGTGAACTGTCCTGGTGCCATTTACTGAGCATACTGCTCCAAACAAGCCAATAATCTTGAATCCCATTTCCCCACTCCTTCAGAGCTCCTCTTAGTGGAAAGGACATCATTTAATTTAATTTATTTATTTACATTTATTTAAGCAATCTCTACACCCAATGTGGGGCTTGAACCTACGACCCCAAGATCAAGAGCCGCATGCTCCACCAACTAAGCCTGCCAGGTGCCCCCAAACAACATGATTTTAGATCTAAGTTTATTTTTTAAATTTTTTTAAAAGACTTTGAGAGAGAGAGAGAAAGTGAGAGTATGAGAGGGGAGGTCAGAGGAAGAAGCAGACTTCCCGAGGAGCTGGGAGCCTGATGTGGGGCTCGATCCTGAGACTCCGGGATCAGGACCTGAGCCGAAGGCAGTCGCTCAACCAACTGGGCCACCCAGGTGTCCTAGAATTAAGTTTAGACCCCAAACAGAAACTCATTTTTCTCATCTGTAAAGTGGGCTGGGTAATCTCTCTCTCTCTCTCTCTCTCTCTCTCTTAACCTTAAAGACGTGTTTACTTGGGGTGCCTGAGTGGCTCAGTGGATTAAGCCTCTGCCTTCGGCTCAGGTCATGATCTCAGGGTCCTGGGATTGAGCCCTGCATCAGGTTCTCTGCCTGCCTGTGATCTCTCTCTGTCAAATAAATAAATAAAATCTTAAAAAAAGAAAAGATGTATTTATTTGAGAGAGAGAAAGAGAGCAGGGGAAGGGCAGAGGGAGAGAGCCAGAATCTCCAGTAGACTCCCTGCTGAGCACAGAGCAGGGTTTGATCTCATAATTCTGAGATCAGAACCTGAGCTGAAATTGAGAGCTGGATGTTCAACTGACTGAGCCACCCAGGTGCCCGCCCCACTGATAGTACGTCTTAAATGTGGTAAGATTAAGACAAATCTGTAAACCTGTGGTCGTAGCCACTACTCAATAAATGTTAGTTCCTCACCCTGGCACCGCCTAAAATATCTTTTTTTTTTTTTATTTGAGAGAGAGAGATCACAAGTAGCCCAAGAGGCAGGCAGAGAGAGAGGGGGAAGCAGGCTCCCCGCCGAGCGGAGAGCCCGATGCGGGGCTCGATCCCAGGACCCTGAGACCATGACCTGAGCTGAAGGCAGAGGCTTTAACCCGCTGAGCCACCCAGGCGCCCCCCACCTAAAATATCTTAATCCTTCAACAAAGACTGTGAAGTGTAGAAGGCAGGTGGGTAATGGAAGACAGCCCCTTAGGACAGGCTCTCTTTTCCCTACCTGTCCTCAGAGTTCCCCAGCCACAGCCTTGCAATATTAACAATCACGGTGACCACAGCAGAGGCAGCTGGGGGATGCAGTGGAGATCCAAGATGGAGTTGCCATTCCCAACTACGATGGTGAACATACACTGTAGGAAGAAAAACCACAGATTCCAGCGTGAGCGAGCCCTTGGAAATTCCCTTGGCTCTCGGCATAGCCTTCAGCAGAACCTGCAGCCCCAGCCACTGCTGATACCACTGTTCCTGAGGCAATAGTCTCATTGTCGTGGGCAGCCTCCCAGGGTAATTGACAGTGACAGGGGTTAGGAGAGGTAGAAAGGCCAACGAACAGACATGAAAGGCAATTATGGCAAAACCCAGCTTGCTGTGAATGGAGGCAGTCACTCAGAATCTCATTTTGGAACTCAACTCCCCCAACAGATTAAAAATTCTGATCATCCCCAAAGTAAAAATGAGACCCAGGAGCTTTCTATGAAAAAGATGTTTTGACCAAAAGCAGACCAGCATCTGCTTCCTGGGGTTGGGTGTTTCCTGGTTTGCAAATACACTCCTTTCCAGTACCTCAAAAGCTGTTTGATTACATTTCCGAGGTAGTCACATCTGTTTTCCATTGTGCGGTACCGTCACACATTCCTTCCTGCCAGCTGGTGGCAAAGTCATTCTTGCAGCACCTACTGTGTGCATAGCATTGCTTCAGGTAATGTGAAAATCTGGTCGTAGAGGTAGGCAGGGGAGCGCATTAACACAAACCAGAGATCGTACAATAATTAGCTCCTTGTCAATTATTTTTTATCAGTATTGGCCCCAGGCCATCAGGAAAAATTCCTCTCCAATTAGCCATAAAATCCGATAGAGCCAGTGTTTTTGATGGTCCCAGAGAATTAAGCTTTCCGTAATCTTCTTGTTCTTAATATTGGGAAATAGATCCCAAATTATAATGGTCTCTCTCTCTTTTTTTTATAAAGATTTTATTTATTTATTTATTTGACAGAAAGAGACAGCCAGAGAGGGAATACAAGCAAGGGAAGTGGGAGAGGGAGAAGCGGGCTTCCCGTCGAGCAGGGAGCACGATGTGGGGCTCCATCTCAGGACCCTGATATCATGACCTGAGCCGAAAGCAGATGCTTAACTGCTGAGCCACCCAGGTGCCCTGCTCTCTCTTTTTCTTAAGTATTTTATACACTTATATTTTAGTGTATATACTTAACTTTATTATTATTAATTTTGGGTAATAAACCTACATATCCCTAAAACGGAGATTCCTCTATCTTATTATTTTGCAATTTCCATTTTCTACTTAACAATATAGTCTAAAAATACTTACATATCAATAAATACCCAAATTTGTATTTTTTTGAAGTTTATTTTCTTTTAGTAATCCTTACACCCAACCTGGGGCTCAAACTCATGACCCTGAGATCAAGCATCACATGCTCCTCTGACTGAGCCACCCAGGCGTTCCCTCAAATTTGTGTTTCTCTTCTTACTACACAGTAATAGCTAAAATTAAACTTTCTATTATTATTGTTACTTATCTGTCCTCCACGTATTTCTGTTAATTGTCATGTTCTCACACCAGAGCGCAGAGCACTTGTCTGCTGTATTCCATATCTGAATGCCAGACACCTAGTAGGAACTTTGTAGATATTTGATAAATGTATGATTAAATGAGTAACAAAAACATTTTTACCCTAAATGTTAAGATATAACTTTTATTTTATTATATTATTGTCTGACTTCTGGCTCCAGAGATAAGCCTTAAGAAACAATAAGCTAGGGGTTCCTGGCTGGAATTATTTTATTAAATTTTTACTATTTTACTTTTCTGAAATTACTTTTCTGAAGTTATTTACTGCATTTCAAAATAATCATGGAAGGAGCACCTGGGTGGCTCAGCCGGTTAAGCTTCTGCCTTCGGGGCAGGGTCCTGGGATTGAGCCCTGGAGTTGCCGAGCTGCCGCCTCGTTGTTGAGCTCCCTGCTCAGCGGGGAGCTTGCTCCTCCTTCTCCCTCTGCTGCTCCCCCAGCTTGTGCTCTCTCTTTCTCAGTCAAATAAATAAAATCTTAGGGAAGAAAGAAAAGAAAAGAAAAGAAAAAGAAAGAAGCCATATAGCTTGCAAAGCTTAAAATATTTACTATCTGGACTTTTGCAAAAAAAATTGCCAACCTCTGGCCTAGCCCTGGAAGTCACACACCATTACTTTCATGGTATTCTATTGATTACAGAGATAAACCCTGATCTAGCGTGGGAGGGACCTGCACGGAGCATGCATACCACCAGGTGGGCATCATTAGTGACCATCGTTAGTGAGGCTAGCTGCCACACTCTTCCCCTCTCTAGCATTGCACTTGCCATCTCAACATGGTAACTATCTGTCCGTGGGTCAGCCTCTCCCACTGTGGTATTCAAGCACCTGGAGGCCTGGGCTGCACACTGTTCCATCTTTGGGTGTCCGTGGGTTCACACAGCAGCATCTTCCCGCATAACAGTCGCAAGAGCTCTGTTGGTTGGCTTCTGCCTGTATGGGAACTTGGGGTGGCAGGAAAATCTGACTTCACTGGGCAGGGAACTTTTGAACAAATCTTTAAGGCTGGATTTGATTTGATTAAGCAGGGGAAACAAGGCAGAAGAAAGGAAGACAGATAAATAGAAGATTGGAAAAAATTAGATAGCATACAGCTGTTGATTATTTGGCTGATGAATTATCATAACCTGCTCTTCTTAAAAGCCTATGCACGAGTCAGGAACTTTTTGGCTGCAAATGGCAGAAGCCGAGCTGGAGGAGAATCAGGGAGGTGTAGAGGCACAAATAGGTCTCAGGGCTGTCCTGGAACCAGACTATAATGTCACAGGAATCCCTTTCTCCATATTTTCCCCACTCCTCGGCCTGTGTATGGGCTACATGGCCTCTCATTTGGTGGTGTAGTGGAAGAGACTGACCCAGGAAAGGACTCTTTTTCTCTAATGCTGAAGGGAGACATTCTAGGAAAGGATGCTGGATTGAGTCCTAGGCCCACTCCTGTGACGGTGGTTGAGAGCTAGCAAAGGTTGGGGTACTGAAATTGGAGGTTCCCCTAAGAACCCCTGACTTGAGTCAGAGGAGTTGTGCTTCCCCGAAAGAACCGGAATGCTATCACTAATGGAAGAGAAGAGTACTGGGTGGACAGTTGTAATAATGTCTCTTCTAACAGTGACAATGGCTTCCCTATCTTTTTGACCTTGATGCCTTTTTCGTTAGGACCTACTACCTGTATACAGTACTTCGGGTTACCTGGGAAGCAGATTCTGGATGGAGAATGGCATGCAAGTTGTTTATTGGGGAGTACTCTGGGATCAGCACCTGTGAAAGAACAAAGGATGCAGGACTGGGCAGAGGGAGAAGTTGAATTGTGATGCTCTTGCAACCTAGATGAAGCTTCCTTTGATTCTACAGAGAGTTCTGAAGTCAGCTCATTGGTACTGTCCGAAATTGTGGCCAGAGGATGGTGGCCAACCACCGCACTTTGTCTAGGACTGGGCAGTCTCCCAGGATACAGGATTTTCAGTTTCAAAGTTAGGAAAGTTTCAGGCAAACCAGGATAAATTGGTGACTCTAGGATGGGTAGCCCTTTGTACTCACCTTCCCAATTGACCAGCCATTGGATGTGGGCTTTCCCCAGGGAGGGATCTTAACCCTGGGTGACTCAGTTCTCTCAGACCAAGGCAACTTCTGGGGAGAGACTCATTTTGAGCACTCAGTCAGCAGTAGGCAACATTCCTGGGAGCTGGGGAGTGTGTGTCTTAATCCTGTAGGGGGTCATCAGGGTAGGGTACCACAGCATCTACTATAATATATACAACTAAACAAATGTTCGAGGAAAAAAAAATACCGACTCCTACTGTGTATAATGTACTCTGATATTTTCTATTGTTCCCTTTGAAAAAAATATACTGACCCTCTGAACAGGCACTTCACAAAAGATAGACAGTAAACAAATAGCCATATGAAAAGGTCCTTAACTTCATTAGTCATCAGAGAAATGCAAATTTCAACCACAAGGCAGTACCCGTATATACCCAGTCAAAGGGCTAAACTGAGAAAAACAATGCCAATTGTTAGTAAGGCTATGGAGTAACTGGAACTTTCATACATCATTTATGGGAGTATAAACTGGCACAAGCTAAAAAAACAAACACAAACAAAAAAAGTATTTAGCACTGTCTACTAAAGCTAAGCACACAAACTCATTTCAGCTTAGCAATTGCACTTCCAAGGTACATACACAACAAAAATGTACATGTGGCCACGAAAAATATCTCAGAATGGTCTTAGCAGCTGGGGCATTGTCTATTGTCTATTCCAAAATGGCTGCAACAATCTCTCCTGTTTCATATCCTTTCCTACAATGTAACCTAGAGACTCTTCACTAGGTGGGGTAGGATCTACATATTTCTACCTTTTGAAACTAAGCAAGCTTATGACTTGTTTGTAACAAATAAAGTAATGTGGAAGTAATGCTGTGTTAAGTCAAACGGAGAGTTAAGTCAATGGAGAGTAGAAGAATACACCGCCCCCAAATACGCCATTTTGGCATCACGATTCTTTGAGCTGAAGGCAATTGAGAAAAAACATGTTTAAGCAAAGCTCTCTGCCCTCTCCACCTGTGCCTAAAATGCAGAGCATAGTTTGTAAAGGCATTCCTCCTCTCTTCTCTACCAGGAAGGACAGAAGTTAATCATCAGATATAACTGTAGATCTTATCAGCTCAGAGGTGGTACTAGAGAAATCTACATAACAAACCTTCTAACCTGAGCCTTATTTCCCAGTAGTTTCCTCAGAGATTTCCCTTCCCACAATGCGACATCCTACAAACTTGAAGTCCTCTTCATCTGCCTTGTCATTTTTCTAAAATTTTGTTATTCTTTTGTTAAGATTGTATATAAGCCCAAGCTCTAACGGCCCTTTGTTTAACTCATCACAGAGGGTCCCTGTGTGTGCGTGCAATGCACGTGTTAATCAACTGTTTTTCTCTCATTAATCTGTTTTTTTTTTTGTCAATCTAATTTACATGACCTCAGCCAATCAACTAAGATGGATGGAGGGAAAACAGTTTTTCTCTGCTCTAGCAGAAAAAGCTGTGCAGCTTCTACCTCCTTCCTGGGAACACTCATGCTCGGCACACTGAGCTACCTTGTGAGAGATCCAACTGCCCTGAGGCCACCATGCTGTAAAGAAGCCAACCTACCAGAAGAATCCACTTAGAGGTGACCTAATTGACCTACTTAGTTGTTTTTTTTTTTTTAAGATTTTTATTTATTTATTTGACAGAAAGAGAGAGAGAGGGAGGGAGACTGCATGCCCCAGCACAGGCAAGGGGAATGGCAGGTAGAGAGATAAGCAGGCTCCCCACTGAGCAGGGAGCGGGGGGGGGGGGGGGGGAAGCTGCTTAATCCCAGGTCCCCCAGGATCATGATCCCAGCTGAAGGCAGCCTCCTAACCGACTGAGCCACCCAGGCACCCATTGACCTACTCAGTCTTAAGAGCCCTCTCAACCCAGGTGCCAGACATGTACCTGCACCACCATCAATTCACCTCCAACCACGGGGTCTTTTCAGCTGGAGCCCCAGACCTCACTGGAGCAGAGATAAGCTATCCCCCTCAGTGCCCTTTCCAAATTCCTGACTCACAGAATCTAGGAACTATCTATAATGGCCAAAACCTGAAAACAACCCAAATGTCTATTGGGAGGAGAATGGATAAATTGCAGTATATTAATATAATAGAATATTCTAGGGCAATGAGAACTATTGATATACACAACATCAATGAATTTCACAGATCATAATGTTGAGCAACAAAGGTCAAATACAAAAGAAGACATATCATATGATTTTATCTGTATGAAACGTCAGTATAGCAAAACTTGGGGCACCTGGCTGGCTCAGTCAGTAATGTGAGTCCTGATCTTGGGGTTGTGAGTTCGAGCCCCATGTTGGGTGTGGAGATGACTTAAAAATAAAATCTTTTTAAAAAAAAAGTCAAAACTTTTCTCTAGTGCTAGAAATCAGGTTAGTGGTTAGCTTTGGAGGAAAGTAGTGACTAGGAAGGCAAATGAGGAGCGTTTCTGTTTCTTCAGGTCAGGCTGGCTACATGGGTGTGTCCGTTCTATAAAAAATTTATTGAGCTCTTTACTTTTGATGTGTGCACTTTTCTGCTTATAGGTTATACTTCAATAAAAACTTCTAAAGATGCTGACCATGACCTACAAATTGATTTTCCAACCCACAGACAGATTACTACTCACAGTTCTATGTACATGGTGCCCGATAGAGTTGTATGGGACGGTGACTGGTAGTGATCTTGCCTCAGACAGCCAGATGGATCTCAGCTTCGTAAATAAATGTCCCCAACATAAAGCCTCATGAATATCAGAGCCAACTGCTTCCTGTTTCTGTCTACAAAGGCTGTGGGGAATATTATCCTTTCCCTTCAGATCAGGATTGAATTAGAGCACGACCCTAAAGAAGACAGAACTATCTTGGCATTTTAAGAACAGGGACTTGAGGATTGGATAGACAGGCTTTGAATGGCAAGCAGCAGGTTAATTTAATCTTCAAGATATAGAAACAGAAATAGAAATATATATAGAATATATATCATTATATATATTATATATAATAGTATACATATTTATATTTATATTTTATATATTTATATAATATATAATATATAATAAAATATATAATATATATATATTAGCAAGTTCTACACCCAATGTGGGGTTTGAACTCACAACCCTAAGATCAAGAGTCGTATGCTCCACTGACGGAACCAACCAGGTGCCCTCTTAAAAATATTTCTTTAGCGCTTACTCTGAGCTAGATTTTACATGTACAATCTCATTTTTTTTTTAAAGATTTTATTTATTTATTTGAGAGACAGAGAAAGTGAGAGAGAGCATGAGAGGAGAGAAGGCCAGAGGAAGAAGCCGACTCCCCCCGGAGCTGGGAGCCTGATGTGGGACTCAAGGTTCATGACCTGAGCTGAAGACAGTTGCTCAACCAACTGAGCCACCCAGGCGCCCCTACAATCTCATTTATTATCAGAACAAATCTATGGAGTAACTTAGTTACTAGGACTCTCCGTTTTGAGAGATGTGGCAGTTAAGGACTGGAGAGTCATACAACCTGCTGGGGTTTCCACAGCTAAGCTCACTTCAATGGTTTAGAAATGTCTAAGGACTGGGGCTGAGTGGCTCAGTCAGTTAAAACATCCAACTCAATTTCAGCTCAGGTCATGATCTCAGGGTCTTGAGATTGAACCCACATTGGGCTCTGCACTGGGTATGGAGCCTGCTTGAGATTCTCCCTCTGCACCACCATCCCCTAAAAAAAAAGTTTAAAGCTAGAGCCTGACACATTACTATATTTTCTGAGTTTCCTGAATATATGGGCAAACTTCAGACTGAAGGACTGTGAAGTATGAAACTAGTCAGCCATGAATGGAAGAGATTATTGAAGATGCTAAAGATTCCTGGTCAAGGGCAACATCAGGGTAGGAACACATGAATCTGGGGGTTGAGTTTCATCTCCCTCTGATTCTTTTTTTTTTTTTTTTTAAGATTTTATTTATTTATTTGACAGAGAGAGAGATCACAAGTAGGCAGAGAGGCAGGCAGAGAGAGGGGGAAGCAGGTTCCCTGCTGAGCAGAGCGGCCGATGTGGGGCTCGATCCCAGGACCCTGAGATCATGACTTGAGCTGAAGGCAGAGACTTTAACCCACTGAGCCACCCAGGTGACCCCCTTTGATTCATTTTTGACTAAGTTGAGTCATTTCCCTTTTTCTTTTTGTACTGTTGTTGTTTTTTCCCCTTCTACAAATCACTACTTTTTAAAAAAGATTTTTATGTACTTGTTTACAAATCACTACTTTTTAAAAAAGATTTTTATGTACTTATACATAAGTACATATGGGGGGGAGAGAGAGAGAGAGAGAGAACGTGCACAAACAGGGGGAGCCACACACAGAGGGAGAATCGGTCTCCCTGCTGAGCAGGGAGTCCATGAGGGGCTCAATCCTGGGACTCTGGGATCATGACTTGAGCTAAAGGTAGACACTTAACTGACTGAGCCACCCAGGTGTCCCTACCAGTCATTACTTTTAGGGAAATGATTAAGATCTTTGTCCCTTTGCATATTTGTATGATTAGCTTCTTTGTATCTTTCAGGTCTCTGCTCAATTCCACCTCCTCAGAAAGCCTTTTCCTAACCTTGTCTAAAAGATCCTTCTTGCCACTCTCCCACTCCTTTTATTATTCTTTAGTTTTCTTTTAACCAATTAGCAATGCTTGAAACCATATTATTTACTTGTTTATTGCCTGTCTCCTCCATTATAATGTGAGCTTCACAAGGGCTAAGATTTGTCTGCTTTGTTTACCCAACATCCCCAGTGACTAGAATAGACCCTAGAAGGAACAAACTGGATGCTCATTAGAGAAGGGAGGTAAGGGAGATAAGGGAGATAAGGGAGGTAAGGGAGGTAAGGGAGGGAGGATAGAAGGAAGAATGGAAGGGAGGGAGGGAGGAAGAGGGAAGGAGAGAAGAAGGAGACTGGTATAAAGACATTTTAAGGACTTTGAGATGGCATTTTGTGTTCTATACTGGCAATACTAGCTGCTGTAAGAAATAAATCCCTCAATATCTCACTGGCTTAATACAAAAAAGCTGATTTCTTACTCACAAAATAGTCTAATGCAGATATTCCTGGTTGGGCAGTTCTCCTCCAAGTAGCGATTCAGGGATCCAGGCTCCCTCCATATTAAAAATGTGACTCCCAAGGATGCCTTGGGAGTCATCTTCATTCCTGTCAGCTGGGAGGGTTCAAGGGCACAGAGGATGAGGCATGGGAGTTCTAATGAGTCAGGCCTGGAAGTGCTCCATATCACTTTTGACCACATTGTACTTGGCATACCTAAGTGGAAGAGAGGCTGGGGAGTACAGTCTAGCTGCATGCCGAGAAGGAGAAGGAAACAGGCTGGCTGAATAGCTAGCCTAACTTTGCCGCTGTGGTTAAGTAAGTTGGTCCCTGTTGCGTATCTGGAAATAAAGAGTTTAGAGTAAAATAATTCAGTACTATATATTTATATTTATGAAATCTGAAAACCATTTATTTCAGAGAATATCCAAAATCTCCATCTATGATAAAACCATTCCTTATTTTTGAGAGCTGTCTTTTATATTCCCAGGGGGAGAGGAAAGAAAGGAGAAACTTGAACTTGATTTTTGTAAAAACTTCGTTTGTATCTAAATTGCCTTATAAGATTGTGAAATGTTTAAATATTAGCTATAGTTCTGACTTGATTACAAAACCGGCCAGAGTTGCCCCCAAAGGTGTGGATTTTGTAACAGTTTGGCCGCCAGCACTGCAAAATACATTTCCAAGGGTTCAGAATCTTACCACCTAGAAATGAATGGATATTTTTTAAATTTCCAAATTCTAATTTAGGTCCAAGTGACGCCTGGTGTTTCCAATGATTGCCTTACTATAATGTTTCTTTTCTAATTTAATACTGGTCAAGACTATAAGCTCTGAAAGAACAAGTTTCAAGCCTCTGGTCAGAGGGGTTAGAAAGGGGATACTAGGAAAGCAAAAAACATCGACGGGGGCTTCTCAGGACTGTGCTAGGCACTGTGCCCACGCACTTGACTTCCAGTAATTCTCACAGTGACATTGCAGGGAAGGTAGTGGGATCCCAGATTTTATCGGTGAGGACCTTTTGTCTCTCAGAGGCTATCCAACTCACCTGTGATCCCGCGATAGCAAAAGGGACAAAGCCTGGATGTGAGCTGAGGTGGATCTGGCTCCGAAGCCCAAATTCTTGTCTCGACCAGACTGGGAAAGAGAAAGAAAATGAAGAACTTAAGAAATGAGCTAGAGATCAACACTGAAGAGCCCTGGAATTTGTTCCTCAGCCTCCTCTTTCCTGGAAATGACGAATTCCTCTGAATCTCTGTTAGCTACTACACTGGAGACAGACGGAAATCACTTGTGCAGTTAGAGCTTCAGATCCGAGGACCAGCTCTCTGGTGTTTGTAGTCACTTATTAAAATCACCTCGCCAGGAGTTTTTCCAAAGTAGCAGTCTGCTGGAGCAATCGAGTTCCAACCCTGATTCTGACTGGGAAGTTTTGGCCACCCGGATCACGGCTGCATGGGAAAAATGAAACTGCAAATCAAGGGAGCAATTCCAAGAATAATTCTGGCGTTTGATTCAAGACTGGAAAATAATTTTCCTTCTTATTTGGGCAAGGAAAATGCCTCAGGGACAGTAAAAGCCTGCAGGAGAGGTTCAGCTGAGAACCCTTTTTCCTCTTCCCCTTTGCCAGGCTCATGTCTGTAAGAGTTGAACTATTTGCTACCTTCCTGAGTCTGTACTCAGTTGTTTCACGCAGACCTGGAAATATGTACATCATTAAAGTAAAAGTTAAGCCAAACAGCAAAACTTCAGATTGGGAGAAACAACAGTCTTTACAAGTCTAAGAATAAAGCTAAAATTCCAGCCTTATCTATGAGGTAAGGTTTTTGAATCCTAAGAATTATATTTTGCAAAATGGAATGTATATATCATTTTTGGAAAAGCTACTCCTTTAGAATCTTCTTGGATTGATACTATTTTCAAATTTCCTTTCTCACAGCTACTGTATGTAAAGGAACAACTGTGCTAAGACCCATCCCCTGCAAATTGGTATAATCTCTATGGACCACAATCCTGATGAAATGTACACTGGCAACATTTATCAAAATTGCAGTACAAAATTACAATTTTTTTAACAATTATTTTTTTGAAGGTTATTTATTTATTTATTTATTTGACAGAGAGAGAGATCACAAGTAGGCAGAGAGGCAGGCAGAGAGAGAGAGGGGGAAGCAGGCTCGCCGCTGAGCAGAGACCCGATGTGGGGCTCGATCCCAGGACCCTGAGATCATGACCTGAACCTAAGGCAGAGGCTTTAACCCACTGAGCCACCCAGACACCCCCAAAATTACAACTTTTTGACTCAGAAATACCACATCCAGGAATTTATATTATATACTTGCAGTTGTACTGATATATGTACATGACTATTCTGCACCATAGTTTATACAAGGCAAAAGGATGGGAACAACTTAAAAGTCAAGAGCACTAGCTAAATAAATAATTGTACATGTATATGATGCCATACTGTGCAGACATCAGGGGCTACCTGGCTGGCTCAGTTGATGGAGCATTCAACTCTTAATCTTGGGGTTGTGAGTTAGAGCCCCACATTGGTTGTAGATATTATTTAAAAATAAAATCTTAAGGGGTTCCTGAGAGGCTCAATCGGTTAAGTGTCTGCCTTCAGCTCAGGTCACGATCCCAGGGTCCTGGGATGGAGTTCTACATTGGGGTTCTTGCTCAGTGGGAAGTCTGCCTCTCCTTCTCCATCTACCTCTCCCCCTGCTCATGCTCTCTCTCGCTCTCTAATAAATATATCTTAAAAAAATAAAAAATAAAATCTTAAACAATAGCATGCAGCCATCAGGATAAATAAGGAAGCTTAAGATTTAATGAGATCCAGGATATATTGTTAAATGAAAAAAGCCGAATGTGGACAATGGTGCAAGCATAGACAAAAGTTAATTTGTATGGGTGGGGGATATATATATATATATATATATATATATATTTGCTTTATATGCAGAGACTAGCTCTAGAAGGACACAGAGAAACTTGTAACATTGATTACTTCAGGTAATCAATGAACTGGGTAGCTGGTGAGAGACTATTGTATGCTCTTTGAATCTTTTGAGTTTTGAACTATATCAACAATTTAAAAGGATGATTTTTTAATTGAAAAGATTCGGGATGAAAACACATCACAAAATAAGAATAACCAATAGTTTCTTTAATAATATTTCTTTTTCCTTTAAAAATAATAAATAACAGAAATTGTGGAGCTCCATTTTATGCCCTAAGACCTGGACATTTGAAAGCTCTCTTTGTAATAACTTTGACTCTAAGAAAAATCCAAGAGAAGATCCAAGACGGAACTGCAAACTGTGCGGAAGATAAATATTATGAAATTTCTACATATTTTCATGGTTTCAAAGTGTCTCTTCACAGATTGTTCATTAGTTGCAAGGAGCAAAAGAGCATATAGTGAAGAAATTGGACAGAAACTTGACTGGATGATGGAAATTAATTTTACTATCAGAGGCTGACAGATATTTTGTGATATCCTGAAAAGGTCACAAATCACTTACAGGAACGTAAAACTAGACCGTACTCAAAAGGAAACCCAAACTGAAGAACGCTCTAATAACTGACCTGTATTCTTTTAAAAATGTCAATGTTATTTAACACTGACTGGTTCACATTGAAAGAGACTAAACAGACATGACGACTAAATTCAACTAAATGTCTTCCTGGACAGGGTCTGGAACTAATAGGAAAAATAAAATTATAAAGGACATTATTGGGACAATTCACAAAATTCGATTACAGATTACAGATAAAAGTAATGTACCAAAGGTTTTATACGAAATGTCGTTCTTCAGAAGTTCATGTAATTGTAGTAAGAGGTAAAGGAATGTGACAAATGCAATTTACTCTCCAATGGGGGATAAAAAATAATAATGCATAAATATGCATGCATAGGTATGTAGCTACAGAGATAGTGAATTATAAAGCAAATGTGGTGGGGCACCTGGGTGGTACAGTTAGTTTAGTGTCTGGCTCTTGGAGTCAGCTCAGGTCTGATCTCAGGGTCATGAGGTCGGGCCCCACTACAGGTTCTGCACTTAGCGGGGAATTTGCTTGGGTTTCTCTCCCCCTCTTTCACTGCCTTCCCCCCAGTGCACGTGCACGTGCTGTCTCTCAAATAAATCTTAAAAAAAAATAAAGTAGGGGTGCCTGGGTGGCTCAGTGGGTTAAAGCCTCAGCCTTCCACTCAGATCATGATCTCAGGGTCCTGGGATCAAGCCCCCCATTGGGCTCTCTGCTCAGCAGGGAGCCTGCTTCCCCCTTCTCTCTCTCTCTCTCTTTTTTAGATTTTATTCATTTATTTGACAGAGAGAGAGAGAGATCACAAAGAGGCAGGCAGAGAGAGGGGGGAAGCAGTCTCTCCGCTGAGCAGAGAGCCTGACGTGGGGCTCGATGCCAGGATCCTGAGATCATGACCTGGGCTGAAGGCAGAGGCTTTAACCCACTGAGCCACCCAGGTGCCCCTCCCCTTCTCTTTCTGCCTGCCTCTGCCTACTTGTGATTTCTCTCTCTGTGTCAAATAAATAAACAAAATCTTAAAATAAAATAAAATAAAATAAAATAAAATAAAATAAAATAAAGTAGGGGTGCCTGGGTGCCTTAGTCGGTTAAGTGTCTGCCTTTGGCTTAGGTCATGATCTCTGACCTTGGGGGCCAAGGATTGATCCCGGTTGGGCTCCCTGCTCAGTGGAGAGTCTGCTCCTCCCTCTCCCTCTCCCCTTCCCCCCCTGCTCATGCTCTCTCTCTCTCTCCCTCTCTTTCTTTTTCTCACTTGTGCTCTCTCTCAAATAAATAAAACCTTTTTTTTATGAGCTTTTTTTTTTTTTTAAAGGATTTTGTTTATTTGACAGAGACAGAGTGAGCACAAGTAGGCAGAGTGGCAGGCAGAGGGAGAGGGAGAAGCAGGCTCCCCACTGAGCCGAGACCCCGATGCGGGGCTTGATCCCAGGACCCTGGGATCATGACCTGAGCTGAAGGCAGCTGCTTAACCGACTGAGCCACCCAGGCGCCCCTAAATAAAACCTTTTTAAAAAAACCTTTTTGGGCGCCTGGGTGGCTCAGTTGGTTGAGCGACTGCCTTCGGCTCAGGTCATGATCCCGGAGTCCCGGGATCAAGTCCCATATCGGACTCCCGGCTCTGCGGGAAGTCTGCTTCTCCCTCTGACCTTCTCTCCTCTCATTCTCAGTCTCTCTCTCTAATAAATAAATAAAAAATCTTTAAAAAAACCTTTTTGCAAATGTAGCAAAATATATAAAAAATTGGTAGAATTATTGTGAATGTACTGATTGTCACTCAATTGTTCACTTAATTTTTAAAAAACATTTTATTTACTTATTTGTTGGAGGAAGAGAGCACAAGCAGGGGGTGTGGCAGGCAGAGGGAGAAGCCTGCTGCCCACTGAGCAAGGAGCCTGATGAGAGACTTGATCCCAGGATCCTGGGATCATGATCTAAGCCAAAGGCAAATGCTTAACCAACTGAGCCACCCCGAAGTCCCTCAATTGTTCACTTTAAAATAGTTTATTTTATATTATGTGAATTTCACCACAAATGAAAAAAAATTGATGGATATCAGCAAACGGTATAAGGGTATTGAGAATTTCTGTATACTATTCTTTTTGGTTTTTTTTTTAAAGATTTTATTTATTTATTTATTTGACAGAGAGAGAGAGAGAGAGATCACAAGTAAGCACAGAACCAGGAAGAGATAGAGGGGGAAACAGGCTCCCTACTGAGTAGAGAGCCCGATGCAGGACCCTGAGATCATGACCTGAGCCAAAGGCAGAGGCTTTAACCCTCTGAGCCACCCAGGCGGCCCTTCTGTATACTATTCTTGCAACATTTCTATAAGCTAGAAACTATTTCAAAATAAAAAGTTAAAGAATTTCTATATGTCAGTTAGTTTCCAGGAAAATGGACATCCTAGTAGGTGGGTCATTAGAGAGGATTTAATTTGGAAATTGAACCCCTTACATAGATCTTGAAGGGCAGAAAAAAAGCAAAGAGACACTGAGGTAACTCCAAGGTAGTGCCTGCAAGTAGGGGGGCCATGCTCTAACAGAGGTCCCACCAAACTGAGACTCAGGCCTCTGAGGGGTACAGTAGGGCTGGTTCAGGGAGCATGGAAAAGAATCTGGAGGCTAAAACCAACTGCTGCTGTTGCCACCATGGTAAAAAGATATTGCTGGCCAAAGTTCCGGCTTCCTCCTCTTGCCTTCAAGCTCCCCGACACTCTAGTGCTCCCTACTGCTAGAACCTAACAGCAGCCAGCCCACAAGAGAAGAAATGTAGCTTGTAGAATTCTAGCCTCACCTCATGGAGCCCAGCAAGGAGAATTCAAAACCACCAGCATGTAGGACTCAAGGTACTTGGAAAGCAATTCTTTCTGGGTTTGCATTTGACAGAGAATAGCTTAACAAAAGACATACTTCACACGTCAGAATGCTGAGATGCACATAAAGCCAAGCTTGAAAGAAAAGTCACAGTAGTCACATTAAATACAAACACTAATACAAGTTGATTCATGTTATTTGTAGTAGTATTATTACTTGTAATTTTTTTTTTTAAGCCCAACACAGGGCTTGAATTTATGACCTTGAGATCCAGACCTGAGCTATGGGGCACCTGGGTGGTTCAGAAGATTAAGTGTCTGCCTTTGGGCTCAGGTCATGATCTCAGGGTCCTGGGATCCAGCCCTGTGTTGGGCTCCCTGCTCAGCAGGGATTCTGCTTTTCCCTCTCCCTCTGCCTCCTCCCCCCTGCTTATGCTCTATCTTTCTCTCAAATAAATAAATAAAATCTTAAAAAAAAAAAAAAAGCCTGAGCTGAGATCAAGAGTTGGATACTTAATGGACTGAGCCATCCAGGCACCCCTATTTATAAATTCTTTTTTTTTTCTATTTGTAAATTCTTTCAAGTTGATACAAACACTGATTTAACAAATACTGAACCACTGCTCCTGTGGAAAATAGAGGGTTAGCTTCCTGTGACCCTCTGGTCATAATATTTTTGTCAAACAATCAATACATACATTTGTTTTATGGGTGTTGCTGCTTAAAGACAGCTTATTTATTATATATCTGTTGTGAGTTCTAGCCCCATGTTGTGTGTAGAGATTACTTAATTTTTTTTTAAAGAGAGAGAAGAGAGAGCACATGTGCAGGGCAGGGAGGGGAGAGGGAGAGAGAGGATCTTAAGCAGGCTCCGTGCCCAGCGCAGAGCCCAACTCAGGGATTCATCTCATGACTCAGAGATCATGACCTGAGCCAAAATCAAGAGTCAGACGCTTAACCAACTAAGACACCCAGGGGCCCCAAGAATAAAATATGAAAAAAATAGAAATAAAAGCTAGTTAGTAAAGTTTGTTATGTAGATTCCTCTGTGCCATGTTCAGGTTGCTATAGGTCTATCTAACATTGTCTCTGGTAATTAACTTTTGTCCTTCCTGGTAGAAAGAGGAGGAGGGACCTCTTTTAATATTTATGCTCTCCTTTTAGGCAAATGGCGGAGGGCAGGGACATTTTCTTGTATTTGCTTCTCAATTGCTTCTCCCCCTGGCCCTCCCCCCACTTGTGCTTGCTTTCTCTCTCAAATAAAGAAAGTCTTTTTTTTGTTTGTTTGTTTGTTTTTTAAGAGGCATAGTTTGGTTTCCTTCATTACAAAATACTGCTTTCATCTTACTGGTCCTTTTTATCCTTGGCTCTTCTCTCATACCTGGTCTGATGGTGAAGGCTGGCTACCAAGGAACTAACAGCCACCTCAAACCATCAGCTGAAAAGGAAATGAGTCACAAAGTGAGTTTGGAAGTGGTTTTGTCCCAGTTGAATCTAGAGATGACTGTGTCATCGACAGGTACCTTTTTTTTTTTTTTTAAGTTTATTTATTTAGGTAATCTCTACACACAACATGGGGCTTGAACCCATGATCCGAGATCACGAGCTGGAGGCTCCCCTGACTGAGCCAGCCAGGCACCCCTCATTAGCCAATACCCCGATTGCAGCCTCACCATAGACTCTGAAGCAGGGGGCCCAGTGAAGCTGGAAATTTTGACCCACAGAAATTATGAGATAATAAATGTATGTTGTTTTACAGACACATGGAAAGATGCTCAACATCACAAATATTCAGGGAAAAGCAAATCAAAACCACAATGAGATACCACCTCACACCTGTGAACTGGCTGTTACCAAAAAGACAAGGAATAACAAGTGTTGGAGAGGATATGGAGAAAAGAGAACTCTTGAACACTGTTAGTGGCAACTGAAATTGGTGCAGCCACTATGGAAAATAGTGTGGAGTTTCCTCAAAAACTTAAAAATAGAACTACCATATGATCCAGCAATTCCACTTCCGGGTATTTATCTGAAGGAAACTAAAACACTACCTTGAAAAGGCCTATGTAACCTTATGTTTACCACAACATTATAAACACTAGCCAAGACAAGGAAGCAACCTTAGTGTCTTCTGGTGAATGAATGGATAAAGATGTGGCATAAAAAACCAATGAATATTACTCCACCATAGAAAAGAAGGAAATCTTGCCATTTGCGAAAACATGGGTGGACCTAGTGGGTATTATGCTAAGTGAAATAAATCAGAGAAAGACAAATACCATATGATTTCATTTACATGTGGAATCGAAAAAACAAAACACGTGAACAAAGAAACAAAAAGCAGACACAGACTCATAAATACAGAGGATAAACTGATAGTTGCCAGATGGAAGATGAGAGGATGGGCAAAAAGGAGTGAAGGGGAGTGGAAGGTACAGGCTTCTAGTTGTGGGATGAGGAAGTCATGGGGACGAAAGGGATAGCATAGGGAATGCGGTCAATGGTACTGCGGTAGTGTTGTATGTTGACAGACGGTAGCTACACCTGTGGTCAGCCTGGCATGTCAAATCACTCTGGCGTACACCTCAGGCAAATGTAACATTGTGTATCCACTATGATTTGATTTTTAAAAAGTATGTTGGGGATGCCAGGGTGTCTCCACAGGTTAAGCATCTGCTTTCAGCTCAGGTCACCATCCTGGGGTCCAGGGATGGAGTCCAGCATTAGGCTCCATGCTTGGCAAGGAGAAAATGCTGGCTTCTTCCTCTGCCTGGCGCTCCCCCTGCTTGTTCTCTCTCTCTCTCTGACAAATAAATAGATACAATCTTAAAATATAAATAAAAATAAATTTTGAAAAGTATTTTATATCACCAACTTTTAAGGTAATTTATTAGCAACAATTAGCAATAAGTGACTAATACAATAAGAAAAATTAAATTAATCACTGAATATAAGAAATTAAAAAAAATCTTAAGATCCAATACAAAAATCAACAATTTAGATAAAAAAAATGAGAGAACTAATAAATAAATCCAAGAACTGACTCTTCGAAATGCAGTAAACCACTAACTTACCTAAGAAATAAAAAAGAAGAAAATGTGAATATACAAAACATGAAATGAGAATGGGGAAATAAGCACAGATATAGAAGAAAAATTTAAGAGTATTTGGTTGAGAAGCCAGTCTACTCTCTATTGAGGCTGTGTCTTCCTTTACCCTGAGCCGTAGGCCCAAGAAATTGCCTGTCCCTTTGGAAAAAAGAAAGAAGGAGAAGAAAAAGTATTTGATTCAACTTTATGAATTATTAAATGTTTTTTAATTTTTTAAAAGATTTTATTTATATATCTGACAGGGAGAGAGAGATCACAAGGCGGCAGAGAGGCAGGAGGAAGCAGGCTCCCCTCTCTCAGAGAGAGAGGGAGAAGCAGGCTCCCCTCTGAGCAGAGAGCCTGATGCAGGGCTCAATCCCAGGACCCTGAGATCATGACCTGAGCTGAAGGCAGAGGCTTTAACCCACTGAGCCACCCAGGCACCCCTTGACCGGAATTTTAAAATGACATACAATAGAATATAAAAAATTAGAATGTAATAAAATCTATTAGTAAAACAATAAGGATTAGCATTGTTTTCATAAAACTTGTACTTCAGTTATGTGTGGCTGAATGCGTGCACATTGTTATATAAAAATGTATTTCTTGGGGTGCCTGGGTGGCTCAGTGGGTTGAGCCTTTGGCTTCAACTCAGGTCTGATCCCAGAGTCCTGGGATCCAGCCCAGCATCAGGTCCCTCCTCAGTGGTGCGTCTGCTTCTCCCTCTCCCTCTGCTGCTCCCCTTGCTTGTGCACTCTCTCCCTCTCTGTCAAATAAATAAAATCTTTTTTTTTTTTTAATTTATGGCAGAGAGAGATAGCGAGAGAGGAAACACAAGCACAGGGGAGCTGGAGAGGGAGAAGCAGGCTCCATGCTGAGCAGGGAGCCCAATATGGGGCTCGATTCCAGGACTCAGGGATCATGACCTGAGCCCAAGGCAGACGCTTAACAACTGAGCCACCCAGGCGCTCCATAAATAAAATCTTAAAAAAAAAAAAAAAAAAAAAAAATTCTTCCTCTTTGTCTAGGTCAAAAGCATTTGAAAGCCACTAGTGTAGGACTCAGGGTATATGCAAAGTAATTCTCTACACACAGAGAGCTCCCAAGAATATCTTTAATTGGAAGCCCCAACACCGAAACACGATGGTATGACTTTTCTCCATTAAAATGTATGCCACAACCTTATAGGTTTCAAACTGTGACTCATTTTTTCCAGGGGCTAACTTTCCTTTTTCTACCTGCTGTATAATAGCATTGGTGACTTCCATCTGTTCCAATGATCTTGTATTTCATGGCAACTGTTAGGCTTCTTCGGTTTTATCCATTTAAAAATTATGTTTGCATGTTTTTCATATTGAGAATTTGTTCGTTTCTTGCTACATGGTGGAT
This sequence comes from Nasua narica, assembly GCA_028533885.1. Classification (NCBI taxonomy): domain Eukaryota; kingdom Metazoa; phylum Chordata; class Mammalia; order Carnivora; family Procyonidae; genus Nasua; species Nasua narica. The sequence continues at coordinate 39,655,545 of CM052800.1, read as the reverse complement.
TCCTGAGCTTTATGTTATTTTTCCTTTAGTTTTAAGTTATATATATTTTTTCCATATGGAATCTATCTGCCTAGCATATGAAAAAACAAAAGGAAAACACTGAAGATCAAACCATTTTACCAGTCCTTTGGGTTGCCCTTACCTCCTACCTTAATTCCTTCTTCTTGCTCTTCTCTGCTTTCCTCCTAAACATTGCATTGAGAAGGCATTGACATTCCTCTCTCTTCGCCTGCACTCTGGGGAGGGGCTGCCTGTGGTGTAAGTAGCCCTCTGGAAAGGCCTGTGCAGCAGGGAACTGAAGACTGGCTAAGAGCCAGCAAAGATCTGTGATCTGACACCAGCCACAGGAGTGTGCGTGGAAGTGAACCCTCCCCTAGTTGAGCCTTGAGGCAACTGTCCTCCCGGTGATAACCTAATTGCTTCCTCGTAAGAGACCCTGGGCCAAAGGACCCAGCAAAACCGTATCCAGATTCTTGACCCATAGAAACTGTGATGATGTTTGTTGTTTGCAGTCAGTATGATTTGGGGTAATTTGTTACATCACAAAGATAACGAATACAGGGGCAAGTGACCATTGTTTCAGCCTTGTTGGAAGCATGGCTCAGCCTCTGTCTTCCGTGTTGAAAGGAGCCAGCTATTGTCTGTCCTCAATTCCTGGTGAATACAGGCGCATGTGGGCACATGACCCAGGCTCAGCCTATCTGGGAATGGCCCGAGATTTAGTGACCTAAATCCCTAAAGAAGTAAGGATTGGTGAGAAATGATTCTTTTTTTTTTTTTTTTCTGTTT